>JAKSZT010053783.1:9073082-9298904 GCA_026826555.1 Tolypeutes matacus
AGATATAGATATAGATATAGATATAGATATAGATATAGATATAGATAGATATAGATATAGATATACATACATATATATCTATATATGTATTGTATGCATGTACGCATATATGTATATACACATACATACAAATATTCACAAACACACATATATAATCTATATATTTATATTTCACAAATATATTTAATTATAGGAAACCTGAAAAATTATGATCAAGTGACAGTTTACCCAAATCCATTAATGGGGAATGGTTTTTAAAAAAATAAAACCCTATATTTATTATCTTTTAGGGGACCTATCACTATTAGGGACTACTTAAAATACTCTAAGATCTATGGCAGATCTAAGTAAATTTGAACTTAGCTTGAAGAAATGTGTAAACTTTCAGGCTCTTTTTCAAAATTGAAAGGTGATTTTTAAAGGGTTCTTTGTAAAATTATTGTTTAATTCCCTGTCTTCTTTTATGGAAACTACTAAAGTTAACTTTTTCTTGCTGACTTGGAGTTATTATGAGCATACATAACTATAGTATATTATTAGAAATAATGCTTACATTTAGTTTTTTTCTGCTGCATGCTTCAAAGCCAGGGTATCATTCTTCTTAGTGTCAAATTCCACTTCTTTCATAGCTTCTTTGACATTAACCAACCCCTCTTCTTTTCCCTTAAATTAATGCCTCTCATCTTCTGTTATCAAGGAGACTAGACAACTAAGCTTTTAAAAAAGCTTAGTAAACTATGAATCAACAAGGATCTAAGTATAACTTTTGGAACGGAAGTAGAAACTATTAAAGCAGAGGCTTATTGAGAGTTATTTTTCAAACACACAAAGGAGATTTACACTTATTTATGAGTTTATAGATTTATTATAGGTATGATATTTCTCAAATCCAAACACTGGAGAATTGAGTTCTCCTTAAAAGGGAAGTGATACAAAGCTGGTTAAGAGTATCTTGGCTATTAGGAGCTAAGCTTTTTGAACCATGAGAATGTAACCAAGACACCACTTGACACTTCAGTTTGGATTCTTGACACCTGAAGTTAAAAATCCAAACTGAAGGGAGCAGCAGCATGATGAAATAAGCAACACCATGCATGTAAGCTTACCTATCCCAAACATATAAGATATACCAAATCTGACATAGTCAAGATTTGGTCTAGAATGCAATTTCTAGAATTAGGAATAAGGGTTCTCAATCCAAGATTTGCATCATAATCTCTCATAGAGGTTTTAATCATTTTCTCCATCTCACTTCTAAACAAGTGAGAAATCAAAAGTTGGTAGATCTGGGGTGAAGTTCCACAACTGATCCTTTTATATGACTGGATCAGAAAAGAGCCTTATCAATCAAGCCGCTAATGAATTTCTAAATTTTACAGTGTGATTTCACTCTGAATTTTCATTCTTGGATCAAAAATATTCATCACTACTGTATTGTGGTGAAATTCTCTCTAGCACTCATTTTACGGAGGTTGGGTTGAATCCTTCCCAAGGGTAAATGCAGAGGACTTCATTTCATACATGTATGAGATCATGATCAAAACATAAGTCACATATACATTCTAGTATTTTCATTATTTTCAAATTGAGAACTTCAGTCAATTTTAGAGCTACACTGTACCGTGTTACTTATAGCAAACTTTTAAGTTGGGTGTATCATCAGTTTTAACCTCTTAATTCCACCCCACAGAAGTTATATAGATTAAATAACAATAAGGATATTTAAAATGTAGATGGAAAGCATAGCTAAAATGGGTATTCTTTATCAATTAAGAACCACTTAGTAGGTTGGATGAATATGTTAAATCAACTTGTAAATGATTGTTTATGATCAAGATGCTCACTAACAGTCAACAGCTATATTTTTTTATGGAAAATTTCAGCTCAACCTGTGTTCTTGGCTAGTTTAGCATCATGATATTTGGTATGCTACATATAGCCATGACAACATGAATTTTTTTAGGGGGAGAGGAGTTATGCTTTAATTCTTATAAGCTTCCTAATGATATTAAATGTATGTAACAAAATGATTATTTTTCTTTTTGTTTCTAAAATTGAATTTCACATAAACATACTAAGTGCATGCAGCAGAATAACTTTAGTAAACACCCGAAGGCCATGTCCTCTAGGAAGGGTGAACTTGACTTTGGTATTATCATCCTATTTTGGATTTCACTGCTTAGAAACTAGCCATCTATTTATCGCTTGTTTCCATGAAGAGTCACCTTTTCCCTAACACATAAATAATATAGAAACTAGCTTCATATGGACACACAGAAAAATATTATAACATTCTATCAATGAAGTGAATCAGAGACTGGGCTCTGGATGCAAATATTGAAATTCCAGCTCCTCTGCTCATGTGTTCAGTGATCATGAGAAAGTTACAGTATTGTTCTGTGCCTTAGTTCCTCACATACAAAACCAATACAAAAATAATGATTACTTACAAAGTTTTACAAGGAATAAATAAGTTTCACAGGTAAAATGTTTAATATGAAGTAAATAGTAGTAATTCTAATACTAATACCAGAGTTTTAATTGGTGGGAGAGGAATTCACTGTTTTCATTCTGTATGGAATGTCATAAAATAATGAATTTAATTTCTTCATGGACTCGTTTTGTATATAGTGTAAAAAGTCCCTTGGAAAGTCCTTTTAGTCCAAAAACAGAGGCATCATTAGTACTTGAGAAGTTATTGATAGACTCTTCCATTAAGTCATATCCAAGGAAAGGAAATATGAAAAATTAAACTGCTTTATAGACTCTGTCAGTTAATGGGTTGAAAAAGACTACAGTGGACTACATTAGGAGAATCCTTCACAAAGTTGAAGATTTGCAGGATATTTACTGGGTCAACTGATCTTCAACAAGGGCAATAAGTGCATTATATGGGGAAAGAATGGTCTCCAATAAATGGAGCAGGGAAAATTGGATGACTATATGCCAAAGAACGAAGGTAGATGCCTACTTCACACAATGTATAAAAATTAAATGGATCAAGGAATTAAATATAAGAGTTAAAACCATAAAAAGATTAGAAGAAAACAGGAAAAAGCTTCATGCCCTAAGTTTGACAGTTATTTCTTAGATATGACACCAAAAATATGACCAATAAAAGAAAAAATAGATGAAATGAATTTCAGTAAAATTAAAAACTTTTGTATGTCAAAGGACATTATCAAGGAAGTGAATAGACAATTTCCAAATTGGGAGAAAATAATTGCTAACCATGTATCTTATGAGGGTATAAGATCCATAATTTAAAAAGAAATGGTATAACTCAATTAAAACACAATTAAAAATTCAACACACAATTAAAAAACAACAGAGACTTGAATACACATTTTTCCAAAGATATACAAATGTCCAATAAGCACATAAAAAGATGCTCAATATCATTGGAAATCAAGTGAATGCAAATTAAAACCACATCACATAGAGGGTATATAAATAAAATTAATAATAAAAACACAATGAGATACCATTTCACACCCATTAGGATGGCTTTTATTAAATAAAAAACAGAAAATAAGTGTTTTCAAAATGACAATGTTGCTTATCATGTATTAGTTTTTAACCATTCTTAGAGAATCTAGAAGAAATTCCTAGAAGGATCCTTATTTGAATAAAAAAGTTCACAGCAAATTCATTTCTACATGTGAAATTTTATTGGTATCAAGAATGAATAAGATATACCCAGAAGAATTGAAAGCAAGGACATAAACAGATATATGCACACCAACGTTCATAGTGGCATTATTCGCTATTGCCAAAAGTTGGAATCAACCCAAATGCCCATCAACAGATGAAAGGATAAACAAAACGTGGTATATACATACAATGGAATATTACTCAGTAGTAAGAAGGAATACAGTACTAACACATGTGATAACATGGATGAATCTTGAGGACCTTATGTTGAGTGAAGCAAGCCAGGCATTGAAGGACAAATATTACATGACCTCTCTGATATGAATTAAGTAAATTGAGCAGACTCAGTGAGCTAGAGTCTGGATGACAGATTTACAGGAAAAAAAAGGGAGCAGAAGTTTGTGAGCTAATGCCCTTACGGGTGAAATCTATGATAAGGTGGAAAAGAGTAGATGTGCAGTAAAGGGATATGACAGGGGTGTAGTGATACTACTGGGTTAGGCAGTGCAAGCTTGACAGGGGGTAGGGTGGGGAAGATGGATTGGACAGTCCATGGAACTGGGCGGAGGGTTGGGGGAGGGATCAGGTGAACACTGGAGATTGGTGCGTATACGGTTGAAACTACAATGTTGAGAAAACTCTTTTGGCAATATGACAAGGAAGGGTTACTGGTTAAGGGTGTTGGATTGAGGGGCTTTCGGGAGAGGGCACACCTGGGGCAGGCTTCTAGAGAATGTGTGTGTCATAGTGCGTTGTATCAATGGGTGGAGATCCATATAATAATCGGGAAGGAGTTGGACTCCCATCCTGGGGAGGCCCAATATGTTCTCAAACTGAGGGGTGGGTTTTTCTCAAGAGCAGTGGTTCCTAATAGGGGAGGACAAATCAAGCCCTCAGTGTTGTTGCCAGTAACTATGAATCTTGTTCTTCAAGGAGTGAAGCCTGGCGGTCGCCGTGGGCCCCAAGGGGAGGGGGAGGGAGGAATAGAATAGATGGAAGAAGGGGTATTTAGAGGGCAATGGAAGTGTTCTGCTTGATCTTGCGATGATGGATAGAGGCCATGTTAAATTTCATAAAAAATTTATAAAAGTGTATGGTCTAAAACATAAACCATAATGTAAACCATTGACCAGAGTTAGTAGCTATGTTTCAATATCTGTACATCAATTGTAACAAATATACCATCCATATAGAAAAAGGTTATTAATATGAGAAGGGGGAAAAGGGGGAGGATGTTGGGTATATGGGAGACTGCTATATTCTGTATGTGACTTTACTGTGACCTAAAACTTCTTTGAAGACAAAACAAAAAAAAAAGTAAGACACTGGGGAAGAAATGGAAGAAATTGCCACTGTACATACAGGACAACAAATATTACACTGATGAAAGGAAAAACACCAAAAAAGCTTTATTTTTTAAAACATTTTTCATCATTTTTTTAATATCCCAAGTTTTTAATTTTTAAATTTTATTTTAGTTTTAGTTTTTCTAAATTATTATGTATTTTATTTCTTATGGTTAAACCTATCATTACTATTTCATTTTCCTATTAATTATATTTGGCGATATTCTTGGCTTCATTTTTAAGGAAGTTTTGGATCACAGAAGGGTTACAACTGTGGCAGGGGAAGATCATTGGTGTGGGGTGTTAGTGATGGGGGATACATGGAAGGAAGTTCACCTGGGTATACATATAAGATATATAAATGTGTTCAACTGTTCATGGGGCATCGACACAGTGGGTAAAGATTCACACAATAACCAAAAGAATATTGAATCCCCATCCTGGGAGCTCTGCCACATTCTCTAATGGGACAGCAACAATCCCCCAAGTACAGGGGCAGTGACTAGTGAAGGATGGTCCACCGATGGGCCCTTGATATTGACGACTATGCTTATGAGCCTTTACTCCTGAAATTGAAATTTAGCCTAGTTTTGTAGGGGTCCTAAGAGTTGCCTCCTAAGAGCCGCCATGTTACTCAAATGTGGCCTCTTTCTAAGCCAAACTCAGTAGGTAAATGCATTACCTTCCCCCCAGCGTGGGACATGACTTCCGGGAATGAGCTTCCCTGATGCCGAGGGATTACTACCAAGCACTGGCTGGTGATGCAACTGGAAAAAGACCTTGAATAAAAGGGGGAGAAGGTAAAGACAAACGAGTTTATATGGTTAAGAGACATCAAAGTGAGTCAGAAGGTCATCAGAGAGGTAACGCTTATGCACGTCTCAGCAGGATCCAAAGTAGAAACTACCCCGAATAGTGGGGCTCATGAGGATTCTGGAGACACCCAGGTCCTACGGTCATGGCAGATAGCTCTGGGGTTTGCTGCCTTGCCAGTGGGCCCTACTTTGGAGTTTGTGCTCCTGAATGTGACAGAGTTGGACTCAGTTGTGACTTCTCTACACATGCCTCTTCTGTCCCTTCTATTCCAGCCTAAAGCTGGTGCTGGAGTTAATAGGTGTACGTCCAAGAGACTTGAATCTCTGGGCTGTCCATGTGTCAGCTGGGCCCTGAGCCTCAGCGCAGTTGCAACATCTGCTCTCCAGTTCATTGGACTCAACCAGGATAACTAACAAGGCGGCGAGGATGGACAACCACCACACCAAGGAACTGAGAGATTCTACAACTGCAAGCAAGAGAGTCCCACCCATCAGGCATATGGGATAGAAACCCCGTCTCAATTAGAGGTGGAGTGGGCATCACCATTCCAGAATCCTCAGGATTGGGGAATAAAATATGGACTAGAGTGGACTTACTGGTATTCTACTATATATTGGGATTCTAGCAGTGGAAAAAATTATATCATTGATGTGGAGACAGTGGCTGCTGGAAGTGCTGAAGTCAAGGAAAGGGAAAAAGAGGTGTAATATGGGGGCATTTTGGGGATTGTCCTGAAGGACATTGTAATGACAGGTACAGGCCATTATATATCCTGTTATAACCTACAGAATTGAGTGAGAAAGTGTGTAAATTACAATGTAAACTATAATCTATGCTTAGTGGCAGTGCTCCAAAATATGTTCATCAATTGCAACGTATGTATCACACTAATCAAAGAAGTTGTTAATGTGGGGAAAAGTGGGAGGTGTGGGGAATGGAGCATATGGGAATCCCTTATATGTATTTATGTAAAATTTTATGTAATCTAAGTATCTTTCAAAGATAAATAAAAAATATATTTTAAAAAAAGAATGAATAAGAAAACAAACATAATAAAGATAAAATTTCACATATTAATAGGATAATTTACATCCATGCATGCATTTATGTGTTCCAGATTAGGCAGAATTCTGGGCACTTATTTTCAAGGTACAAGGCATCAAAAGCAAGAACCTATGTTTTTATCAGAGTACAATAATTGTACAAGGTTAAGACACAATCTAGAAAATTATATTTTGAAAGTTTGAATCTGTTTACATCTATTTCTCTGCTACTTTCATAGATGAAAATGAATTTCCTTTCCTTTATCATTTGTGAGTGAGAAGCCCCCATTTTAAAGAGAAGTGGTGACAAATTTTGAGATCTGAATTGTCACTGTAGTTGTAATTTGTGGGGATTAGTTTGAGACATCAAAAAACTGCCAAACTATATAATTCTGCAATTTCTCTGCAATTGTGTGATTAACTTAAAGGTGCCACTGCTACAAATATCTTGTTTGCTTGATTTCTTTTTTGCCTTGTCACTTTTTTCTCCTCTATGTTGTGGTTCTATTTCTGTTTTACTGAACATGTTTTTTCACACGGACTCATGTTCATTTCAAGGGGCAAGTTTCTGGGGAAACAATGTACAATCTCACAATGGCTACCTTTGCCATATATAACAGCTAATTATGTTTCCTAACTTCCTAGCTTGAAACCCACGGCCTTCCGTTTCTAAAACTAATCCTGTAGACCTCTTTCCAGTTATTAGCCTAATCTGGATATTAATTAAAGTGAGACTTTAACTAAACAGATTATCTTTATACTTAGAAATGTTTTTCAGTTCAAGACCTCAGTAATATTACATGCCTCTGTTTATGTCATACCTGGGTTTTAGAATTTTTCCTAGCCCAATTCGAATACTGGTTTCAAAATCACTTTTTCAAAATGTCTTTCCTTGTTATTAACTCCAGGTCACTTTAGTTCTCTTTTTATTCCTGTCTATCACTTTGTCCTGGATAGTGCATTTATGGCACTAATGCTAATATTTTTACCCATGGCTGAAAGAGTTGAAAAGCTTCCATACTTCTCTTCTAGAATCCTTTAGTTAAAAACAGTACTCAATAGAATTACTACACAATGTAGTGTCCTCGTATATGCTTTATATGCTACTCTGTGGAAAATACAGCAAATGATTTGCTTTTCTTTCATTTCTTGAATAGCTAATGTTTGCTAGACCTTTTAATAGGTACAGACATACGATGGAAAGTTTATATTCAAGTGGAGTGCATGGATAGTAAATAAGAAAATATATGAATAAACAAGCCAATTAAAGATTTTGGAGAGTGATACAAATTAAACAGGGTATTGTGACATAGAGGTTTGGAGGCAGGGGTGGAGTTGGTGGATGGCAGTGGTCTACTCAGCATAGGGTTGGCACCAGGGAAGGCATATGTATTAACACCCTAAGGAAGGGAAGAAACCAGCTGAGGGAAGAGCTTGGAGACAACGCTGAGGGCAAAGGAAAGAGCAAATGCAACAAGAAGCCTTAAGGGATTCCTTGAGGACATGTTCAGGAGATTGAAACACTGGATGAGGTTGAAGATGTTGGAAGAACCCATAACATGAGGGCTGAAGCAAGAGGCTATGCAGCAGGATTTCTGTTGTTTCTAGTAGTGGTGATAAGCCATGCTAAATTATTCACACTCTTTCTTGGACTTCCATGTAACACAGGCCTACAGAGGTAAAATGCTTTACTTGGGCCAGAGTTTATGGTTATTAAGATGATCAAATTCACAACTCTGGTTATTGCTAGCCTATCCTTCCCAACTGAATCAAATGGACTAGTCTGTCTTACACATTAAGGCATACATAAAGGACATGGTCCTTGCAAATATAATAAATCTATTTTATGGAGGACTTTACAGTACATTTGATAATAATAATTGATTTAGTGTTTTGTATCTGTTTTCTGTCCTCTACTTTCACGAGAAAGATAATTATATTTGTTTAAGTGTATGTAGTACACTAGAAATAAATGTACCTTTTACAGAGAGCAAATCTGCCTCTTGTTAGACTCTTATTTAGGTCTTTTATTTATTTAAAAGGTATTTCAAATATAGTCCTTGTCTGTAAGATGAGAAAAATACAACAAGGCTTTGAAGATCAAGTTGAATAAAATTTTGCCAAGTGATCATGAGCGTATATCAAGACTTATCTGTACAGGTAGTTCTTGTACAGGAAACAGCATTATACCAAGTTTGACGAAGGGTCGCAAAGGAATAAATACAGTTCTTTTTGAACTTGACAGTAATTTATTGGAACACAGCTTACTTTAAATAACAAAGTGGCAGCCTAAGCCTCAAAAGTCTTCATTGTATACATTCATTTCACAGACCTGACTCATTCTAGGGATGAACTGGTCCTAAGTGAAAGAGAAGGGGGTTTGTATTGAAAGATATATTGTTAACCCTTCAGCAAAGACTAGAGTAAGATGTTCTCCAGGAATCTTGGCCAGAATTTTTCTTGTCTCTTGGGGGATTCAATAGTCTGAGATTCAAAACTCCAAGTATGTATGTATGTATGTATGTATGTATGTATGTATGTATCTATCTATCTATCTATCTATCTATCTATCTATCTATCTATATCTCTCTGTCTGTCTTAAATTTAATTAGAGTTTGGGCAAAGCCTCAGTATAATTCTAAAAGATAAAGACACACAAACTGCAAAATTTTACCTCAAAATTAAAGCTGATTGCTATCTTTGCTGGTTTAAAATCTAATATGGTCCATTGTCTTGGTTTTGTTATTAGATTTTCTCTGCTTTTCCCTGCTTCTTAAATTAACTTTTCCCTTCTGTTTCCCCTGATAAGGTAGGCAGGGTAGCAAAAATGTCAGGAAAAAATGATTTTCTATAAAATTTTTATGTATATACAGAAAATATGTTCACAAATACAATGTACTTAATAATCTAGCTATAGTATTTAAAATTGATTTTCTAACCCAACAAATATATTTTGAACAAATACTGCATGCAGAATCTTGCACTTAGGCACTATCCATGCCATTTAATTCTTGGATGTCTGAGGCTTTAGCTAATCAGTTCTCTGTGGATGAGCCATAGGCTACTTCAATTTCTCCATTAATTGAAATGCTCCATTGGACATCTTTGAATGTTGTGAAAAGCCTATACTTGTAATTACAGTAATATGTGCTCTAAAACTGTGAAGAGTAGATTTCTCAACAAACATATGTTATGTTCAGCAGAAAATAAACAGTAGCTTGCCCAGAACAGAGTTGGTATAAGGAACAAGGAGTGATGCTTGGAAGATTATACTTAAGAGTTGAAGCACATCACTACTGCAGAAAATTCAGGTCCTGCATCAGTAGTGACAGTTTTCTTAGGCCACATCAATATTGATCAGTGTGGAATTCATAATTACAGAGAAAATGAGAAACATAACTAATCTGGGAGGTTTGGGTTGGTGCTTCTATCACATTTCCTCTCTATTTAACTCTTATCTATCTTCCTTAAGAAACTGCTTTCTATTTGCTCTTTTACATGCCACTGCACTGTTCGTGTAGATTTTTATAAAGTTCTCAACCTAACCCTTGATATTTTACCTTGCATAGAAAAGGCTTTATTGACTGACACACATGACTTTAGAATTTGGATATTTTGTCTCTGCTACTTATAGCCTTACTCACTCATAGTATCAAAAATGACTGAGATGTCAGTTTTTAAATAAGTAAAAGAGCTTTATTGCAGAGGTTTAGCAGATGCAAAAATGAAAAAGATAGAAAACTATCTTTGATTTTAAAAGTGTTTCGCTGAAAAATAAATCAATTCAAAATGCTTCTTTTTCTTGGGTTACAGCCAAGTGTTCAAAAAGCTGGTGATTTAGTAACTGCAAAAGGAAAGACCCCTTAATTTCTGTAAGTGTTACTTCAAAATGGTTTCTTTGTCAATTTTTAGAATTTAATCCAATTTCAAACAAATATGATCACTTTAGATATTTATCTTTAGGTTACAAGTATAACAGTCCTATGGATAGCTCTAAGTCCAACCTTTTACAGCATGCAATAATAATATCCAATAATGTAAAACTGAGGATAAATGGCTTTTAAACATATATGTAGGTATTTCTTAAAATTCTTTGCCTTTTAAAAAATGAATCAAACTGGCAGCTAAAATGAAAGAATTGTTTATATTATAAATGTTATGTCTTCTGAATTTTAAATAGCCTTTTTTTTTTTTTTTTAATTCCCTAATGCATTGCAAAACAATCCATGAGTAACAGGCCTTATCAAGAGAAAACCTAGTTTTATAAAGTATTCATACTGGGAATATAAAATAGTTATTTACATTTTAAGTAGAATAATGAACTTACTTCCTAAATAAATGTAGTATTCCTTCACTCTAAAAAGGACAGGTAAAATAAATATACACTGTCCTTGCTACTTTTATGGTTAATGCTATCCAAAAAATCTTAACAAACAACTCAGTTAAAAAATGACTGGACCAAAATAATTGAAAATAGAAAGTTTAATGACAATGTCATTAGAACCACAAGAGGGAATTCTATTTTTTGCAATCCAGAGTCTGCACAGAGTTCTTTGGGGTAGCAAGGATTTGATAAGTTGAAACAAAATGTTTCCTTACAACCAATTTATCAGAATTGAACAGTAGGGGACGATATTTCACTAGCTTGTGTAAAATCCATCAACCGTTAAAGAAAAAATAATCTTTAATGGGAAGGCATAGCTAGCCAAATTAAAAACAAATATGACAGAAGATGATTGAATTAAACTTACATTCATTTAAAAATGTTTCTTTTTACTTGTTTATCGAAACCAGCTTCGGTTACTTGTGAAATATTCGGCTGTACCCTCATCAGTTTTTATATTTATATTTTATTGGAATGAAAACACTTATCATTAGTGCTATTTCTTCTACATCTTCCCAATTAGAATTCTCCATAGAGGACAGGATTTTAGAAGACATGAATTCTCTAGTTTCTCAGTGGATTGGACTCAATAGTTAAAAATATACCAGGAGGAGCTATACCACCCGTGATACTACTATAGCACTTATATCTGTTTTCAATTCTATTCCATGTAATATTCTGGGGAAAAACCAACACCTCCTCCCCCAAAAAAATCCTGTCTAAAATTAATTTCTTTAATTGAGTTTCCATTAAAAGACAGAATTTTGGTCTAGAATTTTCATTGTCTAGCCTGAATCTCACAAAAATAATGACAGAATATCAACCCATATTTATATAAATAGAAAAAGAGGGTGTAATATAATAAAATATTCAGAGTAGTTATGTGCATGGTTTTTGAGGATTAATATATATTATATTAATATATATATATTTCTACTCTAACATTGTTATGAAACTGGCAGCAGGCAATTTTTAAATTATTTTAATTAGGCAATATTTTATTGGTGGCAATTATGTGGTTAATTATTTTAGGTTCATATATTATTGAACAATAAAAATTAATAACTTGTTTTGGCTAAAAATGTCATAATTCGAGTTTCTGAGGTTTTTCTAGGAATAGGATTTCTAGTTACTGTTCCAAGAAATAATTTTGACTATAAAGTCAAACACAGACCTCAATTTTTCATAAATTTGCTTTTAGTGAGTTGGAATCCTACTACTTATTAAAATTATAAAATAAAATTCATTGCTTCCTTTATGAATGCAGGATCTATAGATAGTTCATTACAGGATATTTCTGATAGCTTAATTCATCATAGAATAATGAACAAATTACATAATCTTATAAATTCTAATTTCTCTGGTTGTTCATCAGAGGCTCAGAAAACTAAATACAAATTTTATGTAGTCCATGAGTTTGTCTATGGTTGGATTGTATTTTTGGAGGGTATTTGCTTAGAAAAACTGATTTAGTTATGAGAGAATTTCACTGGAATAAATAATAATTCAATGCTAAGATAACTTACTACACAAAAGTAAGATAGTAGTTTGAAAGGAATTTCTCATACTGATGCAAGCTTAGCTGGGAAATATACAAGATCTGAAAGTGATCCTTAGCTTCACTGTTAATGTTACTTATGTATTATTTGGCTGAAGAAAGGAATACTCATGCCAGATCAGCAAGAGTAAATGATTATTAAACAAGGACTGTGATGGTTAGACTCATGTGTCAACGTAGCCAGTTAATGGTGCCCCATCATTTGGATAAGCAAATACTGGCCTAATTGCTAGTGAGAGGACATTTTGTAGACTTAAATCATTAGTAAGTTGACTGTATCTATGGCTGATTACATCTCCATTCAACTTAGGAGGTTCCCGCCAGCAATGAGAGACAACTCATCCAATCAGCTGAAGGCCTTAAAAGGAGGAGAGATGATTTCAGCAGTCAGAAGAGAAAGAATTTTCATCTCTCCTCCAGCCAGCCAGCTCCTCCTGGCAAATTCATTGAGGACCTTCACTGGAGTTCCTGACCATATGGAATTCAGCCTTGTGCATCCCCACAGTCAAATGAGACAATCTTATAAAATCTCATGATATTTACAGAGATTTCCTGTTGATTATGTTTCCCTAGAAAACCCTAATACAAGGATGTACGAATATGTAAAGTAAGCAGATGGATGAAAAGCAGTCCTCAAAGATTCTAGAGTAATAGTATTAAACATAAATACAATTTTAATTTAGATCCTGCCAGGATAAAGATTTTATATAAAACACAATTGAGTCCCTTTGAAGGTCTTTTCAACTTAACAAACACAAAACACACAAGCTACTAGGAATGATGAAATTCATAGTCTCCTAGAATAACCCATCAGACTCAAAATGTTTACCTAGTTGTAAGGAAACCCTCTGACCAACAAAGAAAAATAAACATAATTCCCTTCACTACCTTTTTGGGAGGATGTGTCCTTTGTTTTTGAGGCTTCTCATAGATGTATATGAGGAAGTTTAAAGGCATTAGAATAGTTTTTAAATGGCTCTAAGTAAGAAATTATTAATAAATTTAGAATAGCTTTCCTCAACTGGGCAATTTTTCTCCCTCCCTCCCCCCAGGGTACATTTAGAAATATCTAGGGATATTTTTGGTTGTCATAATTTAGGAGTATGGAGATGAGATGCTACTGGAAAATAAATAGAGGCCAGGTATGCTCCCAGTATCCTACAATTTGGAAGATACCCCCCCACACACAAGTTCCCCATAACAAAGAATTATCAGATCCAAAATGTCAATAGTTCTGAGGTTGAGAAACATTGACTTAGAGGAAAGAACAAGAATATTCAGCAAAAAAGGAATCTTCTCTCCTGCCTTTGAGGTCAAGTGGAACTTGTGAGTAAGGAAATAAAGAATCTTTGGCTAGAGGCAAGTTGGAGAGTCCTGAGATTAGTATTATGGGGATTTAAATTCTGTTGTAGACATACTGTGATTCAAGCAATGGAAGAAATTATAACAGTGAGGTGGAGCCGGTGGTCACTGGACGCTTTCGGGGCAGGGAGGGGAAGGGCAGTTGAAAAACAGGGGCTTTTTCGGGACTTGGGGGGTTGTCCTGAGTGGCTTTGCGGCGACGGATGTAGATCATTTTACATCAGCATATATCAGGCAGAACTGTGTGGGAGAGAGTGTGGTCTACGATGTGAACTGTGGTCTATGCTTAGTGGCAAAGCCCCAGGATGTGTATATCCATTACGAGTGATGTGCCACACTGATGATGTTTGTGTGGGATGTTGTGGGAGGTGTGGGAGGTGGGGAACATGGGAATCCCTGTAATTTCTGTATAATATCTAGGTACTCTAAGCACCTTTAAAAAAAAAAAAATATATATATATATATATATATATATATATGTAATAACATTTATGTAAGCAAATGCACATATATGCATATATATCTATATATCATTTTACAAATATTGGTATATATTGTGAAAAATTTGATTTTTACCCACAATAAAAAAAAAGTGCATATGAGGTTCTTAGAAAAACCTTAAATAAGAAATTGTTTGTCTCAATGATCCCAGGATGGTAAACTATGGGAAGAATGAGTATATGAGTTAAATTAATCTAGCCTCAGAGGTTCCAAGCCAAAGTAGCTTTAAACTGAATAAAATCACTCCTTTTTATTTCCAAAACAAAAACAAAAACAAAAACAAAAACCAAACAAAAAAAAAAAGAAAATGCTATGTACTAAGAGATGCAACCCCTCCCTGTAATTACATATCTTCAATAAACCTAGTGTGCTTGATGTGCTTCAATTCCCTCTGCAATCCCAAGAAAGCACTGAGCTTTACAATGAATGCTAGTCTTGAGCCAATATAGATTCAGTCCATGAAGATGCAAGGGAACAAATGCCATCTGAGTTGTTAGGTAGTTGGTGCAAACGGACTCACTGATATGGTAAATACTGTAACGTTTTCATATCAGGTAAATAGTTGCTCTCTTGAGCCCCTTGAATATGATGCCCTAACTACTCTCATATCTCTCAAAATCCAGCAAGTAAGGGGATGATGCCTGACATAGCTGGGGACCAGGACCCTGCTGCAACCCTATGGTCACTATGCTTTCAGATGGCTTTGTGGCCCTCCTGTACTGTAGTCAAATATTTTGAATGCCCCTCCTCATTATACTCTTAATAAAATCAAACTCCAGTCTTCCAAAATTAGCAACCAAAGGTCAATCTATACATGGAGTCATATGGGAGGCAATAAAAACCAGCCACCACTTCACAAGCTGTGATTTTTCTGTCTACTGGCAGACTCGGACATTTAGTTTTAAAGTTATTATTGAAGCTAGCAGGTTTCCTAATGACTGACTCAGTGTATGAACAATCACTTACTTGTCAGTATGTTAGTTTTCTAAATAAAGCAAAGGATATTTTAAATAGCATAATATTTATTTGCTTAATTTAGGATCCTTGGAGTGAAAATGCTTTGAGAAACGTGGCTCAGTGTCAAAATAATAAACATGTCAAGGAATGAAAATCTCCTTAAAAGCAAAATGAAGATGGGAATAGAAATGTCAGGTTTGGGTTATACAAGTTCTCAAATCAATTATCTCAAATGCATTTTCATTATCTGAATTTACTTGCTATATTTATTTGTAAGAAATTTTTATTGTTGCTATAAAACTTGTGACACGACACTTTGGATTGGTTTGCATTTTTCTCTAAAGGATGATCTCTGAAATTGTCATAGTAGATCAACCAAGGTAAGACAGTATGAATCCTTCTGAAAGACTGGGATTCATCAATTATGCTTAAGAAAACAATGTACTTAGAATTTGAACAATTATTTTTTTAATTAGTAGAAATTTATAATCACTAGCATATGACATTCTTCCAGCTGTATTGCATGGTAGAGTTAAATTGTATTTCAATGGAACACCACTATTTTAGTTTCCTAGGCTGCTTGAAGCAGATGCCGTAAAATGGGTTGTCTTAAACAGTGAGATTCTTTAGCTTACAGTTTTGAGACTAAGAAAATGTCTAAATCAAGGCAATGCTTTCTTCTTGAATACCAGCTGCCAATGATCCTGGACTCCTCTGTCTCAAGACAAAGCACGTGGTGGCATCTGCTGATCTCTCCATTCTTTCCCAGGTTTTGTTGCTTCCAGCTTCCTTCTTCTGTGGCACGCTCTCTCTCTCTCTCTCTATCTCTCTCTCTCTGTCTCTCTCTCTCTCTCCATTATGTTTTTAAAGGACTCAATAATAGGATTAAGACCCATCCTGAATGAGGTGGTTCATATGTTAATTGAAATTACCTCATCAAAAGGTCCTACTTACAATGGGTTTAAACACACAGGAATGGATTAGATTTAAGAACATGTTTTTCAGTTTCAAACCACCACATTTAACTATCTGGATCCCCAAAAGACATGTTCTTTCCATATACAAATTACATTCATTCCATCGCATCACAAAAGCCTTAAGTTATTTCAGTAACAATGCTAAGTACAAAGTCTCATTAAAAATTGGTTGTAGGTGTGGTCTGTCCAGTGGCAGAATTCTCTATAGCTGTGGACCTGTAAAACCTAGAGAACAAGTTATCTGCCTGTTCTCAAATGAGGGACAGGTATAGGATAAACGTTTCCATTCCAGAAGGGAAAAAATGGAAGGAAAGCAGGGACCACAGGTACCAAACAATTCCAAAACCCTGCAGGGCATACGCCATTTGATTTCAAGTTCTGAGACTCATCTATGGAACCATGCTTTGTCTTCTGGGCCTGATAAAACCGCAGTCCCACTTAATCCAAATTCTTGTGCAGTGCTCATGCTCTTTCCCCAAACACTGGGGTGAAGGTGACACCCTCTTCAAGTATTAGGATGGTGGCCAGACCCTAGCCTCCATTCTCGTCAAGTATAGGGGTGGTAGCCAGACTTTCTGCAATTCCTCAGGCATCTGAGGGAACTGGAGTGGTAGCACTCTTGCTGGAAAAAGGGGTGGAAGATCCACCCTCTCCACACTCTGGGGCAGACTCACTCATTCCCCACACATGGGTGCATTCTTCCCTTGGCCTGAGGAGATGTCTTCTGTCCAGACCTCAGTTTCCATGGTTCTGCATTTGAAGTTATTTTTCCTTCAATCTTTCCCTTTTCTGTCCATTTTAGTCCATCCAGGTTGACAGTGGTTCCATTCATACAGATCTCACAAAAAACTTGATTTCACATGTTGTACACAGGGGTCCAAACAATCAGACAGCAGGGCTTTCCACAGATCCTTCCTGGATAACTGCACCTCCAAGCCTAACTTTCATGAAAGGGCTGACTGGGTCCACATTCAGTTAAACCGTCATGTGGAGCACAATTCTCTGGGGACTTACTTTCCAGAAACTAGGGATTTCTAAACCATCAGTTTCTGGTTTCTTTGTGCCCAGAAGTTTAGTTCACAGCTGATCCCTTTACACTCACATTTTACTATAAGCTGCAAGGAGAAACCAGGCTGGACTTGATACATTTAGCTTGGAAATCTCCTCAGCTAAATATTCAAGCTCTTTGCTTTCGAATTCTGACTTACATCTGGCATCAGAACACAATTTGGCCAAGTTCTCTGACTCTTTAAAACAAGGATCGCTCTTCCTCTGGCTTCCAATGGCACATTCATGATTTCCCTCTTAGGCCTCACTGGAATTATTTTAACATCCGTATTTCTACCAATTGTCTCTTCAAAACAATCCAAGCCTTTTCTATCAAGCACTGCACAATTCTTCTAGCCTCTATGCATTACCAAATTCCAAAGCCATTTCCACATTTTCAGTACTTGCAATAGCAGCACCCCACTTTCCTGATACCAAAATCTGTGTTAGTTTCCTAGGCTGCTTAAAGTATATACCATAAAATGCATTGGCTTAAACAATGGGAATTTATGGCGTTTAGCTTACAGTTAAGGTTGAGAAAATGTGAAAATGTTCAAATCAAGTCATAGTGAAAGCTGTGTTTTCTTACAGAAGACTGGCTGCTGGGAATCTCTGGCTCATCTGCCATAGGGCAAGGCATGTGGTGGTATCTGCTGGTCTTTCCCTTCTCTTCCAGGTTTTGTTGCTTTCAACTACTTGTTTCCATGGTGCTCTCTCTCTCGTTCTCTCTCTGTAGGCACGTCATTTTTAAAGGACTCCAGGAAAAGGATTAAGAACCATCTTGAATGAGGTGGGTCACACCTTAACTGAAGTGGCCTCATCATCCATACACAGGAATGGATTAGATTTAAGAGCATATTTTTCTGGGGTTCATACCACTTCAAACCACCACACCAACCTACATAGCATGTGGTTTTGAAGAGTGCCAAATTCTGTTACAGATATCAGGTAAAGAAATGGGCATCTGACTTAAATAAATGAATATTTAGAATCATGAGCTTGACATCATAGGAAATGGTAAGGTGTCACAAAAGAGAGCATATGGTTTTGATGCTGAATGTATGAATTAAAATAAGTTTCTATTGCTTACACTTATTAAAACTACATAAAGTTAACCTTCTGCTCACATTTACACTTAATCCAACTCCCACTCTTCTCCAGAATGCTTTCATGAAAACACTTATACATACACATGCATATGTGCCATCATGCTTGTTTATAGGGATTCAGAAATCCCCAATGCCAATGTAAAATTAGATTTTCAATTAGTCATCTAGTGGCCAAATCAAGGCAGTATTGGCAGTCTTTTTCTTTTCTTTCTTAACAATTGATTGAGAAGTTGAAGGATTGAAGGAAGATAGCAATGTACTAGATGACATTCTTTTTTCTCCCTAATCAAATTTTGTTTAATTTGTTCTTTTCCAGTAGAATTAAGATTCCATCATTTTGGCCATATTCTATTTAATAGAAGCTAGTCAAAAGGTCCAGCCTACGTTGGAAAGATATAACAAGAGGAAGATATTACACAGTGACATGAACACCAGGAGGCAGATTCATTGGGAACATTTTCAGAAACTGCCTACCACAGTATTATATATACACAGCAAAGGACATAGGTTTTAAGTGTACTTTAATAAATTCATGTAACTATTCCCTAACTCAAGACTTAGGACATTTGCATCACACCAGAATATTCCCTCTTGCCCCTTTCCAGCCCATCCCCATCCTGCTATGGGCAAACACTATTCTAATTTCTATTACTATAGCTTATTTTTACCTACTATTGAACCTCTGGAGGACATGTAATGCTATCACACTATGGTTTGAACTTGTACTTTCCTAATAGCTAAAGATGTGCAGCAACTTCTTATGTGCTTATTTGACAATTAAATATTTTCTGAGAAGTGTCTCATCAATTCTTTCACCTATTTTTTTATCAGATTATCTTTTTTATTTTTAATTTGCAGGAGTTCTTAGACACATTTGGATAAAAATTCTCTGTTATATGGATATACTGTAAGTGCTTTCTCTCAATCCCATTTGCTTTTTAATTTCTGGTATAATTTTGAAGTCCAGTTTATCATATTTTAATGGTTCATGCATTTTATGTCCTTTCTAAAAAATATTTGCCTTCCCTGTTGTCATGTAGATATTCTGCTATGTTTTCTTTGAAAAGCTTTAGAGGTTTTAAGTCTATTATTCATCTCAAGTTGCTTTTTGTGTGTGGTGTGAAGTTGGGGTCAAAGTTCTTTTATATTTTCCCACACATTTATCTAGTTGTTCCAGAATCACTTCTTCAAAAGGTTTTCTTTCCTCCATGGATTGTCTTTATCATCTATTTTGAAAATTACTTACTAATATATTTGTGGGTCTATTTCTGGAACTTCTTCTGTTCCATTAAGCTGTTTTATATTTTTATGCCAATACCACATTATCTTGGTCATTTTAGTTTTATAGTAAGTCTTGAAATCACCTAGTGTTGCCTTACAACTTTATTCCTCTTTTTCAAGATTATGGCTGTTGTAGGTCTGTTGCAGGTCTGTTGCATTCAGGTAAATATTTTAGAATGAGCTTAAATATTTACAAAAGTAGCCTGTTGGGATTTGGGGATTGTGTTGAGTCTATGGACTACTTTAGGAAGAATTTCTAATCCATGAAAATGATATATGTCCCCATTTATTTCATTCTTCTTTAATATTGCTCAACCATACTTAAAAATAATATTGTATCATTTGGTATAAAATTAAGAACCTGGAAACTATGAGCCTCCAATCCCCCATCAGCTGTGTTATTTTCATATACTTTATATTTGTAAAAGATATGCTACACATTTTCCTCTTTTCTTTGCATGCCTATCAGTTTTTTAATATGTACTGGACATTGTGGATGATATGTTGTAGACAGTTTGGATTCTGTTATCTTCTTTTGAAAGTTGTAGTTTTTTTTTTTTTAGTGAGCAGTTTCATAACTTTGCTCCTCAGATTGGTAGAGTTTTGTTTGTTTGTTTTCATTTATTTGTTTTTTTTATTTTTTGTTATTAGGATATTGTAACTGGAAATTATAAGGGATGAGGGAAAGAAAAAAATATAGGTTGGTAATAATTGATATTGAAGTATTATCTTCATGTTTTCACATATTGTATCTTGGATTAAGGTACTCTAAAATTTTAATCTTCCACTCTTTTTTTTTCAAAAGCTAGAGGATTGTTTCTGAAATATAACTGACCTGGGTTTAATCATCATTTTACAACTTATGAGCAATTGTAATTTGAATACATTACTTTACTTTTTCTAAGCTCTTGTTTCCCCATATATAAAATGGGATAACTCACTTTCTGCTCCTGGATATGGGAGCATTAAGTGAGATTATATAGGTAAAGTGCCTCTTCCTTAGATGTGCATTATTGACTGCTAACACCCACTCAGTAGACTCAGCATGTGAGCCTTGAGGTTCAAATTTTATATTTCAGTTTTGTCATTTGGATACATTATATCCTGAAATGGGCTAAAACATATTATTTTTGAAGGCTTTTCTTATGTTGGTCTCTTATCTAGATACCAGTTGCATTTTAGAAAGCAGTGTTTTCTGAAACCCTTGCCCAAGTCAAGTAACTGACTTGAAGCTTTCTTGCATACTTATTTAAACTTTTCATTATTTCACTGACAAAAAATATTTAATTTCTATCTATTAAGCCTCCTGTGCAATAGCTTACTCCTTCTCATAACTTCAAAGTTTCTAGGCAGAGCTTCTTTTTAGCCATATATAGATTACTATATTGATCTCTCCCACATTCCCAATTCTGATACCAGGAACACTTTTATTTTCATATCAGTCTAGACAACTTTAATACAGAAAAGTCAGGGCAGGTTGTAAGAGCTGAAATAATAGATTAACGTTGGTGCTTGCACTCAAAGAATTGCAGAATTTTGAGTATAGATTATTAGAGAACTACTAGGTACAAAATTAGATTTATCTCAATCAGACAAAGCTGTAGATATAGTAAATTTAAAAGGTGTTGACCTCGGGAAGTTATTCAACTAGCATCTAAGTTGACAATGATCAGAAATGAAGGTAAACTCATAACTTGTATACTAAGAAATAACAGTTCTAGATATTTCTTTCCTTATAATGAATAAATATAAAATAATCTGTGCCTATAAAAAGACATTTCAAGACAGGAAAATATATTGTTATTCAATGGAATTAGAGGAAGTACAACCTCTAAAATATTTTAGTTATAGAAAATAATGGTGACTTTCAGAAACCTGATACAGATATATAAAGACATGAGCTTTATATAACAAAGGAAATAATGCATAAACTGTGAATAGTCTTAGAAAGCAAAACAGGATAAATTAAAATAAATGTTGGTTGAGATGAGGAATAATTAACCAGAATTTAAAATACAACAGCAGAGGGAGCAGATGTGGCTCAAGTAGTTGAGCGCCCGCTTCCCACATGAAAGGTACCGGGTTTGGTTCCTGGTGCCTCCTAAAGAAAACAAACAGACAATAAGCAAAAAAACATTAAACAGATGACAAGCAAAAGAAAATGAGCAAAAATAAGGAGCAGACAATGAAAAAAAATACAACAGCAGAATTCAAATTCATGTTGGAAATTTTAGAGTGTAATTGATACTTCAATGTGTTGTGCAAATTTGAGTATTTTTTCCAACATATCAAGAATAGTATAGATAAGAAGATGAGGAGGGGAGTAGATGTAGCACAAGTGATTGAGAGCCTGCTTCCCATGTATGAGGTCTTGGGTTCAATCCCTGGTACCTCCTAAAAAAAAAAAAGAAAGAAGATGAAGAGAATAGATAATAAGTATAGAGGACAGAAAACAAAGAACAAATGGACTCTTGGGTAGGCAGGGCTTCTTTCTTCTTGTTCAATGGTATACTCCCAGATGTTAATACAGATGGCACAAAGTGGTATATACTCATTGAATATATTGACTAAAAGAGAGTCTAGTTAATATCTTCACTGTAAATTAGAAAAAAAGAAGAACCAGTATCTAAAAAATTTCAAAAAATTTATCCAGAACTGGAAAAATAACAAGCATGAAATATTATTGAGAAAAGGAATAAACATAATTACATCTTACCAAAACATTTGAATTCACATGATAAAAGCAAGAGAAAATGGAGAATCACTCCAAGTTCTGGTAAGATAGAACACTAAAATACCTTGGAAAATAACTAATAAAGATTTATGATTCAGAAGATGGATAAGCTATAATAAAACTGTAATAAGTATAATAAAATATAAACCCAAAATATAATAAATACTAATGTAGAACTATGTTAGCAAGGGGGAAAAAAAAATGTGAAACAATTTATGGGAAGCCCATGAACTAATACGGCAAGTGTCCTTAAGGGGTGGGAAGTTATTATCCCTCTTTAATTTATAGCTTCAAGTTTTAAAGACTAAATGGGAGAGGAACAAGGCCTCAGGACTAGATGAAATAAAGAGCTTAAGCTGAGACCCCTGCTTAAAGTTGAGGCCTGAGGACTGTGCTCCCAGTAGAGGTGATAAAAAAAATCTGTTCACTGCCAAAGTGGACTTGAGAAATTAAAACGCTAGGCCTGTACTTGCCATAGAGTTAGGATTCACACTGGTACTACTTGATTGGTTCAATAATCCCAGATGAAAATGAAACAATGAAAAATATTGATCTTGAGCTCATAACACCTCTGTGGTGCTTGGCATAAAACATGCAAAACTATTCTTGAAGGTACCCCACATAATTCTTTATAATAAATACACGTGAAAATGCTCCCTTAAACATAAGCCCATAAACATTCACAAATACGTACAAAAGAGTACATAAATAACATGCCAGCAAAAGACATCACAAAGGAAGTAATGGAGCCCTAAGAACTTATGATTCTACCATGTTTCATGACTTTACATATCATCGATTGAATGACAATTCATGAATTTATATCTGCTTGTACCTTCAGGTCCTAGGCTAGGTACCACACCTTTCTTTGTTAGTTTTCTTATCCTCACCCACACATTTTTAAATGTTATTTTTGTAAATTCTCCTCAATTATGCTGTTTAATTGTGTCATCTATTTTCTTCTAGGACCTTTACTGATAAACAAACAAATAAACAACAAAAAAATCTTAAGCAATAGTCTTGGTGGCCATATGTTGAGATCCATTTAGAAACTTTGGACGCTGTGGGTTGTGGGTGGGCACTCTTAATACAGAGCCCTTGTTAAACATGCATATGCTCTTCAGGAAGTTTGAGAATACTTTTTTCAATCATTACCTTGCTCCTTTTAACTCAGATTAAAGGTTGGTTAAATTGTCTCATTCTTTGCTTCTAATTTGCAAATAATTTTTCAGTAGCTTGCTCACTCAGTATGGTACAATGAAACTTCAGCCCAGCTTACAAGCAAATACCAGTGCATTTATCTGTTTAAAACATAGCAGGTACATAACATGGCAAGATTAATAACTCAAAGAAATAATGTGTTGCATTGGAACCAATCAAAATAAAAATACAAATAATTTAGGAATTTATATTCATTAATTTTTATATATATATATATATTTGGGTTTTGTATTCATAAATATTATTTGAGAACACACAGTTTACTGATTATTGCATTTCACCTAAACCAACAACCAAAAATAATAGGGTTCTGGAAAATCACCAATGATATTGCTTCTCATCTGCTAATGAACCTATATCCTTTCTAACTAAATTACCTATATTCAATTCTACAACAGAAAGTATATTTTTCTCTGATTTGTTCAGTTTTCTCATTAAAAAAAAAATTCCTTCCATTGTCCATTTATCCAAAAATCAGAATTTGGAATAAACTTTTAAGCTCAAACAAATGGTACGATGGTTATTGGCAAGAAAAGAAAGCATACTGCAATGGTGTGCAGCAATAATGAAATACAAAATGCTCAAAAACATTTCAAACAGGTGGTGCCACCTGTACCCATTTAATTCCTGGCTGACAGTCTGCCACCCACTTGTGAAAAGGATGGAGAACTTGATACTGGTTCAGTCTTGGTGGGGAAAAGGGACAGTGACTCTAGCTCAAGTCCTAAGTCAGATATGGAGGAGGGGATTATTACTATTAGTGCCAGTGGATAATATTCTTTCTGTGAAACAACTGTGGGGATCCCCTCAGCAAATCTAGCTTTAATATTGGCAAGCTATCAAATGCAAAAATGAACACCTGTGGGCTAGAAATTCCCAGCTGTACTTGTCACCCTGCTGTTCCAGCTGGCTGGCATTTCCTTACAAAGGATATAAAAAAAAGGTCTGGAAGACGGGGAGATAATCCACTGGAGAAGCTAAACCTGCCCTGAAATCAAGAAATGCAATAGGAAATCATCCTAAGGAGTGCCATCTTAGGAATATGAGTAGCAGAAGAATGAAGTTGAATGAAATAAGCATCTTTTAAGAAACTCCTTTAATATTCCTTCTTTCAGTGCCATTATGGTAAAGATGCTATGTGATCAACTATGGAAGGAAATGTGTGAAACATGTTGAATGAATGCACGAATGGATAAATTATTTTACCAATGAGCATCATGACTTTTTTCCAAATCTAAATACCATAACCATACTATGTATGCACATATCCCTTTTGCATCATTTTATTGGAGATACTGTTGTTAAAGACATTGTCCTGTTTGCCTATCTTTTGCTAGGAAATTAAATGAATCACAATTATTATTTCTGGATCAGTCTGTGTTTGATCATAGATGAATCATTTTACAATGAACCTTTGATTTTCTATCATCTAATACTTCTGTACATCACTAGAGAGAAATTGGAATGATATTAGAAGAAATCATAGCAGCAACTTTTCTGATCATGGATAAGTTCAAGTTTCCCAACCATGGATAAACCTCATCTGAGGATTTTCTTTTTTATAAAACAAAATCATGTGCAT
Source organism: Tolypeutes matacus (assembly GCA_026826555.1). NCBI lineage: Eukaryota > Metazoa > Chordata > Mammalia > Cingulata > Chlamyphoridae > Tolypeutes > Tolypeutes matacus. The sequence goes on from JAKSZT010053783.1 coordinate 9,098,655, forward strand.
AAGTATATCTGGAAGAACCAGATGTTATTCCTCAGAGCCATTGATTGTATTACTTTTCTTCAAGTAGTACTTCTTGAGTAAGATCACCAAGATAAGCCAGGTCATAGTATAACCAGATTCCCTGTAGTTCACTGATTTCCTCTGGCCAGTGATAGCAAAGAAAATGGTGTTAATTGTAATATGTTGAGGTACTAAATTAGCCTTTAATTTATCCATTTCCCAAACAAGAAGTCATTCATGTACATAGGTATTTACATCATATCCTCCATCTACCTAAGAATTGCATTTGATATCCATTATGGTTTGTGTGGCCATAATTATTTTAAAATGATAGGTAATCCATGGAAATACTTCATCGACTGTGTTAGAGAAAGGAACAAGCAAAAGATGTCTCTTGAAGAAAGCAAAGTAGCTAGCATTACAAGAGCAATTATTGAGAGCTAACATGAGTTATCCAGGTTTGAAATAGTTAAAATTGTCTTTTATAAGGTAATGTGTTCTTCCGCTAGTAGCTATTAAGTCATTTTGCTATTACATGTATTCCAATCTTAGAAAATGAAGAGCCTGACAGCCTGGTGGTGTGAGGTCCAAAGTAGGATACTGTTACTGAATTCCTTTTAGAAGCCTAGAATTTCTTCAGGAAAATGAATGTCTTATGCTGCTGTATCTTAATGGATCAAAGGGGCATGTAATTTGTGTAAAACTTCTATGTAGGTGGCAGCGTGTCAGACAGTTCCTTGTAAAAATATAGGGGAATATGAGGACCAAACTCCTAAGAAAAATAAGAACGGAAACTTCATATTCTTTTTCTAGGTGGCATTGTCAGATTGTCTTGTGAGAAACAGCATTCAGCACCATTCTTCATTCTCACACCAATGCAAGTACTAATTTCAACAGAGTGTTGAGAGGTACAAACCTTGTGGCTTTTTACTACAGGTTTATTGGAAAATGGCACCTAATAATGTTGCCCAGGGTCGCACTGATTCAGAGAATTTGCTTTCTTATATCTTCAAGTCACTGATTTTCTAACCCCTAGGTACAATGCTAATTTCTGAGCGTTACCATTCATCTCAATCTTCATTAAGAAAGTCTTGGTACACATATTTTCACTTTTATTTATTTGTTTATTTTTTCTCATCCTCATTATATATAAAAGGATTTTTTTTTGGTGTCTGTTTCTTTAATTGTTAAAGAAATGAGACTGATTTAGACTTCTATGAAATGAGACATGAATATATACAAATCACTCTAAATTAGAAAATACTTAATATTTCTCTAAAAAAGTAATTGCTCACCAAATAAAATGCTTATCTAATATTATGGATAGAAAAGATCAGGTATGCAATATTATGTGTGAACAGAAACCAATTGAGACTCTTATTTTAACGATTGTTTGTGTGTTACATTTGCAAATGGAAAGGATGTCATCATTTATTTCTCAAATTTTGTCCACTTTGGAAATGATTTATTTGCATCTTTAAAGAAGATAAAGTGTAGTGGGATGAAATTATTCTTTTGGTCATGATAGAATAAGAATCTCATTTGCAGGCTGTCTTAAATCATGGAGTTTTACACTTGATACTTTTGTAACTTAAAGAAAAGAGAATATAATTTATAAATTCCTTTTTTTTTTTTTTTTTTTTTAGGAGGTACTGGGTTGAACCCAGGCCCTCCCACATGGGAAGCAGGCGCTCAACCACTGAGCTACATCTGCTCCCCAATGAGAGTTGCTTTTTTTGTTTGTTTGTTTTTAGGAGGTACCGGGGATTGAACCTGGGACCTTTTATATGGGAAGCAGGCACTCAACAACTTGAGCTACATCCACTTCCTATAAATTCCTTTTAATTCACAATCCAAACAACTCTATTGCTAACCCAACACACACACACACACACATACACAAATATATAACAAAAAATATAACAGGAACATCATATCATTTCACAGTGGCTACATATTTTACTTTATTTGGAGAGTTACATGGATCAGGGCAGAGAGTTTAGGCAGGAAGATGGTGCACGTAACCTATCCAGGCTGCTGGCCTCTTGCCAGTCTGAATTCTTCTCTTACTGGAGCTTCATCCTTATTTTGACCTCTCAGGAAAGATTCTTCCTGATTTACTCCTCTTCTATCATTTATTTAAACAGCTCTATTAATTAGCCTGATTGTCAGTCACCATGGCCCACATCGCCACCTGTGAATCACCACCTTTAAAGTGAGCCCTTTACCTGACAACGCATGCATCTCTCAACCCAGAGAGCACTTTAGAATTATTGCGGGAGATTTAACAAAAACAGAGATTTGGGTTCCACAGCAGAAAATTCAAATAAGAATCTTTAGGGCCAGCCTGTGCCCAGGCTTTGCTTGATATTTTAAAAAATCTCCCCCAAGTTATTCTAAATTGAAGAAGATTGAGAACCACTGCTCTGGAAGTAAGAAACATCATGGCTCAGTATTACTCATGAGGTAATCCAAAAAGGGCCAGAGCAATGAAGGATGAAGTTAGTTTGATCAGGGGCATTAAACAACTTGAAATTTATTCTGTATGGTAATTGCAAGGCATTAAAAATGTTAAGCCAGAAATCGATATCAAATTTATGTTTAAGAATGGTAACTTTCAGAGATGTAGAGGCATTTAACCTGTGCTCCATGACCCAATGTGCAGTTCTATAGATGGGCTTCAACTGGAAAGTGAAATTTGAAAAAAATGTGCACAAATGAACATATACACAGTTCTCTAGGGAAAAAAGAAAAAAGATTTAGCTTTCACCTACACCAAGGAAAATATAACTTAAAATATTTAAAATCACTAATTTTACTGGATGGCTAAGGGACTGGGCATGGTAAAACAATGGCAATTCCATGTTTATAGATTTTATTTATCTATTTCTGTAGAAAATTTAACCAGAGATGTTTGCATTCTTGTAGTTGTTACTTTCAGCAGTAGACAGCTATTTCAACAAAAAAACTTTTTTGTCCAAACAGGAAAATATAACACAACTGTAGCTCAAGAATACACTGGGAGGTTTACAAATACATCTCTGGTAAAAAAGTCAATAGCAACTCCTAAAGGTATAGTCACATGCATACATCAACTTAAATATTATGGTCCCTAAATAAACTATACTCATAAGTAATTGATGTTTTGAAGAAGGCTTACTCCAAATAAGTAATGTAGATGCTATTATAATGCCTCCAATTAACAAGTGAAGAAATACAGGCTTAAGGAAGTTCAAGGTCTTGCTTCAGGGGCAGGGCCAACTTCATGGACATGAGACCTGAAGTCGCTCAGAGCCTCATGCACTGAAGGGCTCTGTTCTGGTTTAATGCTCCACTGCTGCCATCTTAATAACTTTTTGAACAAGAAGCTATTTTCATTTTGCTTTGGGTCTCACAAATTATGTAGCCATTCCTGCCTGGGCTACGTGGCCTGAAAATGTCAGTGGGATTCACTCCCCTTACAACCATATGATGTGAACTCAGACTGTTAGATGTTAATAAGTAGTTTTCATTGTTACCTTTGTATCAGTTTGTATAGGATGCAAGGAACAGAAAGCCTAATTCAAGTTGAAGTAACTGCTGGGACTTTTACTTGAAAAAGTAAACTGGAAGCCCAAAGATATGGTAGATGTCAAGGCTAGTCAATCTTACACATCAATGTCAATGACTTCATCATCTGTCTATATATTCTGTCATTACTGCCTTACTCTGCTTTGCTTCTGCTTCCACTGAAATCTGGATTTTAGGCTTCTTTGTTCATTTCCAGAGGAAGAAAGAGAATTCTTCACTTTCACCCTGAAAATCAAGAGGTCTTCTTTAGCAGAAGCTCCCACTGAACTTACCCTCATGTCCCATTGACCAGAAGCAGGCCAAATACTATTTTCTTACACATTAGAAGCATTGTATCAAGGCAAGTAGGACTACTGAGTGGTTTGATTTAATCAGAATTTACCTTTAGTAGCTGCAGATGCTTCTCCCAAAGCATGTGAATGTGTAGGGATAGATTAAATTCATGAGCAAAATTAGAGTATGGAAGAAGGAAAGAAAAGATTCTGGTTTCGCAAATAGCAATATTTACCTCAACTCTAATTTTTTTATGTTTTAGGTTATTAGAGCTTTTATTCACTATAATTATTCCAATAAATTATTTAAAGTAGTGCTTTTCCAAGAGCAGAGTCTGTGAATCTATTTCACCAGTCTGCTGTAGAATTAAATAAGGATAATATGGTAAATTTTTCATGATATTAAATGTATTTAATTTTCTTGAAGACTATATAATTCCAGATTTTAGTGTTATGACATTTTTCCTTGATAGAAATGATAATATGTAGAAGATAAAAGTTTGAATGGCTCTTGAATGTTTCTTCTTTTCTAGGCACCATTCTAAATTATATATGGCATGGAACCCTGGACACTCAAAGATATAATTTTGTTCAAATGCTTGAGTAGGTGCTAATTTATTTAGAAGTATTGAGGTCAGCCCCACTAGAGAGGCAATAAGTGTAGTGGTTAAGAATGTAGACCGTGTGGATTCCAACCTTGGCACTACCTCTTACTAGTTGTGTGAACGTGGAAAAATATTTTAAATTCTTCATGCCTCAATTTCTTCATGTATAAATTGGTATAATACTAGTAAACTTCCCGATATAGTTGTTGTAAAGAGCAAATGATTTAGAAAATTTAAAGCACTTTGAGGGAAGTCTGGCATATCATATTGCAAAAATTATAAATGTGTTAACTACTGTACAAGCAAGGTTCACTCTGAAGGTTTCAAGCAGGAATTGATTACACTGGTGATCTAAGAACCAAGAAGCCAACCAGGAAAGAATGAGTCAACACAGAGATTAGGAAAAGTAGGAAGCCACTCTCATCTTTAGGCTAGAGCAATATGGATAGGAGGTGTGGTTTATGGAGTTCAGAGATAAGTCACCCAGGAAAAATAGTAATTAGGCAAGAAACTGGCAGGACCTGCCATCATGAATGGTATGCACTTGCAGCTAACCAAAGGACAGGGAGAACTTTCCTAGTTTCCCCCTTTCTCCCAACAGGCTCCCACCTGGGTCTCTCATGTGCTAAATCCTGCTAACAGCCAGCTATCCAAGAAAACTGGGCAGCCTACAGAGGTTAGCCCTCTCACCATACAGAGCAGAAAAGAAGGGTAAAGAATGGATATGTGGGCAAACAGATCGAGGACAGGCATAGATACTATTATAATCACCTCTTTAGTTGATAAATGCCTTAGGAAAATTGGAGCACTACCTTGTGGTTTATTTTTGTATGAGAAAACATCAGTAAGATATTAATGTTTATTGATTCAGATAATTTCACATGTAAATTTATTTTCCTTTATGTTGTTTTAAAGTTTTATTTTAAAAAATGCATCCCCTTGTATTATCTCTCTTTAGACATGGGGTAGAATAAGAGGCAATTACTATATTCATTTTACAACTGAAGAAGTTGAGTGTTCAAGTTTATGTAGCCAATCATTTAAGGATTGCTAGGTAGAAACCTGATAGTTTCCTCTCATTTATGTAAATTTAAATCCATTTGCCCCAGTAAGAATACAGCCATAGAGTGTTATTCACCTGGAAATAAGTCTTGTAGTATTGTTGCTACACAACTGGTGTTTGTACAGATTGCACCATTGTGAAGATTTATAGCCTGGTCTGATTTATTTATATAGATGTTCTCTATGCAGATGCTATTTTTTTCCCCAAGAATTCTAGGAATTCAATTTTACAATACTAAGTTTTCCCTTTTGGTTTGATTCTTTTTTAGTGTTCCCATCTCTGCTTACATTATCCAACTGTTCTTGGAGGTTGTTCAATTTTTCCATAGGAGATCTTAGGATAGTAATCATATCTATTTTAAGTTCTTAGTCTGATCATTTCAAAATCTCTGCCAGTTCCGTGTCTGGTCCTGATGCTTGCTTTGTCTATTCAGACTGTCTTTTTGCCTTTTAGCATACCTTGTAATTTTTTGTTGACAGCCAGAAATAATGTATTAGATAAAAAAGAACGGAGATAAATGGGTCATTAGTGTAAGAGGTTTATCTGGCTAGAAGTTAGTATGTGTTTACTGTTTCCTTTGCTGTAGGTGTCAAATGATAAAATTTCTTCAACTAGTCTCCACTGTTGTCTCTGCATTTCCCTAAAGATCCTTTCTTAAGTAGAGTCTGAGTCTTGCTGTTCTTTCGGCTGTAATCTTCTATTATAAGGAAGCCCTATTTTTATGGTAGCAAAATGTGGGGAAGCATTCAATAATGCTACGATTAGGATTCAATCTTTCACTGACCTGTGCTCCTGCTCTGTGACCTTCACTACGGCTTCTGAGAGTTTTTCCCCCTTTGGTGAGACAGGAAGGCTAGAAGGGGCTGGAGTTGGGTACTTTAATTCTCCCACATGGAAAGCTAGAGAGTTATAACGTCTCAAAAGCCCACATTCGTTGGATAAGCCCTGGGAAAATCTCTTCCCTTGAGAACAGGCATTTTTAAGAAGACCGGAATTCTCTGGGTAGATTTCAATATCATTAATTTTCTTTACCCCCTGCCCAAAGCATGAGAGGATTGTTCTCTGAACTTCAGAGTGATAACTTGTTGGTAAAACTCATAAAAGTTGGGGTCCCCACTAAGGATGAATGGCAGGAACTTCTAACTCTCAAGCTTATTCTCCAGCTTATTCTCCAGCAATTAGGCAATTACTCTTTAGGTATTCCTGCCAGTTGCAGGCTCCAGTGGTGGTTTCTTCTTCTGGTAAGCTGTGATTTTCTTTACCTACCTGTCTCTCCAGTTTTTGGAACAGCAATTCGCTCTGTGGTCCCAATTTGCTGATGGATCTAGGAAGAATTTTTGATTTTCAGCTTGTTCAGGTTTTACTAAGTAACACTTAGTGGTGACTTCAAAGTTCTTTATGTGCCTGACCTGAAATGCTATTTTGTGGGGGCTTTGTTTGTTTGTTTTTCTTTATTAGAGAAGTCGTGGGTTTGCAGAACAATCATGTATAAAATATAGGATTCCCATAAACCACCCTACCACCCAAACCTTGCATTGGCATGGAACATTTGTTGCAATTAATGATAGAACATTTTTATAACTGCACTATTAATCAAAGTCTATGGTCTAACTTAGGGTTCACTGTTTTGTAATGTAGTTCCAAGGATTTTAAAAACAATTTTCTGTTACCATATATACAATCTAACATTTCCCCTTTTAAACATATTCAGATATATATTTCAGTGATTTTAATTGTGTTTACAATGTTGTGCTACCATCACCACCGTCCATTACCAAAACATTTGCATCATTCTAAATAGTAATCCTGTACATTTTAAGCCTTAACTTTCTATTCCCTATGGCCACCCCCTTCCCCTGGCAACCTAGATTCTAGATTCTGACATTATGAGATTGCTTATTTTAATTATTTCAAATCAGTGAGAACATACAATATTTGTCCTTTTGTGTCTTGCTTATTTCACTCAACATGATGTCTTCAAGGTTCATCCATGTTGTCGCATGTATCAGCACTTCCTTCCTTTTTAATGGCTGAATAATATTCCATTCCACATTTTATTTACCCATTCATTGGTTGATGGACTCTTGCGTTGCTTCCATCTTTCAGCAATTGTTAATGATGTCACTATGAACATATGTGTGCAAATATCTGTTTGAGTCCCTGCTTTCAATTCTTTTGTGTACATCCCTACTAATGGGATTGCCAGGTCATATGGTAATCCTATACTTCAGTTTCTGAGAAACCACCAAACTGTCTTTCACAGTGACCGCACCATTTTCCATTGCCACTAGCAATGTGTGAATGTTCCTGTTTCTCCACATCCTCTCCAAAATTGTTATTTTCCAGTTTTTAAATAGCAACCATTCTAATAGTTTGAAATTGTATGTCACTGTGATTTCGATTTGCATTTCCTTGATGGCTAATGCTGTTGAGCATATTTTCATTTGCTTTCTGGCCATTTGTGTATCTTCTTTGGACAGATATCTGTTCAAGTCTTTTGCCTATTTTTTTTAATTGGGGTATTTGTCTTTTTGTTGTTAAATTAAAGGATTTCTTTATGTATACTGTGTATTAATCCTTTTTTTTTTTTTTTTTTTGGATATGTGTTTTCCAAATATTTTCTCCTATTGTATAGGTTGTCTTTTTACTTTCATGATAAATTCCTTTGAGGAGCAAAAGCTTTTGATTTTGATGTAGTCCTTTTCTCTGTTGTTTCTTTTGTTGCATGTGCTTTGGGTCTAAAGTCTAAGAAAGCCATTACCTATCACAAGGTCCTGAAGATGCTCTCCTACATTTTCTTCTAGGAGTTTGATAGTTTTAGCTCTTATATTTAAGCCTTTGATCCACTTTGAGTTGTGTTTTGTGTATAGTATAAGGTAGGGATCCTCCTTTATTTTGGCAAGTGGAGATCCATTGTTCCCAGGACCATTTGTTGAAGATGTTCTTCTTTCCCAATTTAGTAGTCATTACCACCTTGTCCAAAGTCACTTGGCCACAAATGTGAGGGTTGGCTTTTGAACTCTCAATTCTTTTCCATTGGTCTATATGTTTGTCCTTGTGCCAGTACCATGCTATTTTGATTACTATGACTTTGCAATAAGTTTTAAATCTGAAAATATGAGTCCTCCAACATTATTCTTCTTTTCCAAGATGGCTTAATTAGTTGGGGCCCCTTAGCCTTCCATATAAATATAATGATTGGCTTTTCCATTTCTGCAAAGAACGCTGTTGGAATTTTGATTGCGAGTGCATTCAAACTACAAATTGCTATGTGCATGTCCTTTACATCCTTGGTTAGATTTGTTCCTAGATATTTGATTCTTTTAGTTGCTATTGTGAATGGAATTTTTTTTCATGATTTCATCCTCTGATTGTTCATTGCTTGTATATAGAAACACTACTGATTTTTGCATGTTGATCTTGTACCCTCACACTTTGCTGAATTCATAGTTCTAGGAGTTTTATTGTGGACTTTTCAGGGTTTTCTGTATATAGGAGCATATCCTCTGTAAATAGGGAAAGTTTTATTTCTTCCTTTCAAATTTGTATGTTGTTTATTTCTTTTTCTTGCTTAAAAAGAAATATGGTGACAGGGGGCATCCTTGTCTTGTTTCTGATCCTGGAAGGAAACTTTTCAGTCTTTTACCATAAGTAGGATGTTAGCTGTGGGCTTTTCTTATATGCCCTTTATCATGTTGAAGAAGTGTCTTTCTATAATTGTTTTTATCAAGAAATGGTACAGTATTTTGTCAATTGCCTTTTCTGCATCAATTGAAATGATGATCACATAGGTTTTTCCCTTCATTTTGTTAATGTGGTGCATTACATTCATTGATTTTCTTATGTTGAACCAACCTTGCATACCAATGTTAAATCCCACTTGATCATGGTGTGTTAATCCTTTAATATGTTGCTGGATTTGGTTTGCTAATATTTTGTTTAGGATTCTTGCATCTATATTCATAAGAGATATTGATCTGTACTTTTCTTTCTTATGATCTTTACCTAGCTTTGGTATGAAGGTAATGTTGGCCTCACAGAATGAGCTAGGAAGTCTTCTCCCCTCTTCAATTGGATATTTTTGTTTAAGTTCAAATTTACATAGGTATAAGATGAATTACATACATATTGGATTATATTATTTTTATGTTTCAAATTCAATTAGCTTATATTCTAGTAACCCAGTTCCAAATCTCTCAAATTCTACTGAAAATTTTATTTGATTTCTTAGTATAATGACACTTTATGTTGGGAAGACCCTCACAGAGTGGAAAATCTTGTAAATAATTTTTAAGAACCAGTGTAGCATTTAAATGTTTATATGAGGTATAGGCTGGAAATGTTACTTAATTTGACCTAATAACAGTTTTGTTACCTTCAAATGTTTCCATTAGCATTTCAGTCATAGGTGTTGCATAATAAAGCCCTCAAGGCAAGATATCACTATTATTACATTAAAAGGTTAGGATTTAACCTTTCATGAACTTAAAGAAAATAGCCTCTATAAATTTGAAGATTTGGGTCTTTAGAAAATGAATTTTTCTAGCTAATCAGTCCCTACCTCTGAGAATGCAAGACCTCAAGTATTTATTTCAAATTTCCCTTCTTTCTTCTTGGTACAAATCAGTTTAGTCTATTTCACATATAACTGCTTTAGGTTTCAGATTCTTAAAAACAATATGATCTAATGATTCCTTCAATTGTCATGGTTTTGTGCCAATTCCAGTTTATTTCAAAGTAGGAAGGGAAAAGTTTCTATCCACTCAATGTTACAGACCTCTAGGGGTATTCTACAGCATGGTTGCTTGGCCACAAATTGTAAGAGTTTAATGATATGGTTTAATCAGTACCACACAATAATCTTTTCACCCTCAGAAAGCATACATGTTTCAAGAGTTCCTGGGTCAAGAAGATTTTAAATGCAGCTACCAAGCTGCACCCAAAGAAATTACAGCCCATGACTTTCATGCTTTATTCCTAAATCCGTCTTATCAGTCTGAGTTGATCTTATTTTGTTATTAATTTTTTTCTCTCAGCAGCACTGAGTCCTTTGTAGTGGGTACAGTCATTGCTTTTGCTACATTTTTTTCCAATTAGCTCTGGGCCAAAGCCCCAAACACAGAGTTACCTATCTACATATACCCCGAGATGCAAATTGAAAAGGAGGGGAGGAAATAGTATTTGTAATGTATTTAAACCAGGGTCAAGCACATTGTATGCACTATGTTAGTGTTTGTTATTAAAGGATTACGTGGCAAAATGAATGTACAAATGCATGAATGAATGAATTAAATTCTAACCCAGATTATTTGATTTTCTTCTCCTGGACCAGCAAGTATAATATAACAATAAGATAAAATAATCATTATTGTATTTTCTCTTAAAATAAAAATTAGTTTCCTAAGCAAACTGGTCTAATTTAACATGATAAATAATTCAAAGCCCTAGGCTTTCTCCCACTCATAGACCCAGAAGGGATTAAATTCCTGGGATGGAATTTAATGCCAGCTCACATGGCTAGACCAGCGTTCCAGTTTCAGTCAAGGTGCTGGTTATTTCCAGATATAATCCACAGTCCATAGTCCATTCTATGGTTCTTTGTATTTATGAATATGTCTGATTAGTCAACTATATTATAAATTCTTTAGAGGGAGGGATTGCGATTTATTAACAGATATGTACCATAATTCTCTGCACATAGTTAATAAAATGTTTTTCTAAATATACAGACAACACAAGGAACGATAGCTCATTATATTTCAAATTTTTATCATGTATGAAAAATCTAACAAAGCCCCAAATTGAATATTTGGACTTAACCTATTGACAATGAAATGGTCATTTTATAGATAAAGAAATTTTTTCTGAAGTTTTATTTTCCACTTGTATATTTAAATCCTCAGTTATGAGACTTGATAATGAAGAGACTGAAATCCTTAAAGAAATTTATGTTAAGAAGTTCTATGAAATATAAATTACTTGCAAGAACTTTTAATAATATCTTTAAAATTGGGATTTTTAAAAAGATACATGGTAAGAATTATAAATTAAATGAAAGAAAAATGCAAATACAGTCTAAAATTTGATGACAAAAGTGCTCTATTTAAAGGTGCTAATCTCTTTCCATGCATGTCTAAATAAACAGAAGGTGTTTTCTAAGTTTTTATGATAGATTTCAGTACATTTTCTGTTCTGGAAAAAAATGGAAATATCCTAAGCTTTCAAGAAATAAAGTGTTTAAGCTCATAAAAAAAGTCTTTGTGGCCCTGTTTAATGTTCATGTCATCAGTTAAATTAAATGTGACAGGACAAATAAGTCTGGAGATTTTCACCACTGGTGTGATTGCCTTGAACTATTTTGTCTCCTTAGAATCTCTTTGGCTCCATTTCCCAAGGAAGTTGACTCCATGTTAAATCCTGGTGACTCTTTCAGAATGGTTTGAAACAGTCTGTGTCCAGCCCGAGGGGAGAGAATGTTTCTCTGAAAACTGGTAGCCCCTTTAGCCACCCAGCCATCATCTTTCTCCTAGGAAAGAATGCTAATTACAATAAGAGCTTGCTTATATCTTAACACAGCCAAGAGAGTTGAAAAAGTTCATTACTTATTTAGGGATTGTGTATAGGGTTAAGAAGATGCCCTTCTTAAAGGTCTTTAAACTGAGAATTCTAAGAAGAAACAGCTTAGAATAGTGATGAAGCAAGGGAACATATTTTTGTCACCCATAACATGATCATATTTTATAAGCAAGCTGGTATTTGGTTAACTTATAGGGATTTGGCATCTTTACCATAATACATAAGGTATTCAGAATTCAGTTGGCTTACCTGATAAACAATTTTTATTTAATTATTTTATCACTTTATAACTACCATTTAAATGACTTGGCATTTAAATATATACAGGTCTAGATTTTAAGTTTTACCCTGCTTTTGCTTCAATGATGAAAATAATTGGTATTTGCTTTTATGCACTCTTCGCAGTTTGCATAATTTTTAAAGTTGATGTTTTATTTAAAAGGTAAAATCTATTTAAACACTCCAAAACATAGTCCTGAAGGAAACGAGCATTTTAAAAGGAAATTTAAAAATAAATTCCTATTACAAAAACATGAGTTTTACAAATAACCTGTATCACTTTAGAGGATGAATAGCAATGACTATAATTTAGTAGGAAAGAATTGCTTTTGAAAGATAAGAAAGGTTCAGTAAGAGATATTAGACTAACAGAAAAAGAAAAAGTATACACTTTATAGCAACAGTTATATTAATTGAGATTTAAATAAATTTAATTTTGGAAATTTACTATCATCATCATGATTCAATTAGCTGATTCCTCTAATTGCACTATCAGAAAGAACATGAAATAATTATCGAGTAAATAAAATTATATGTAAAAATCAACCCATGTTTATAGCTCTTTCATCAATTTTACAGACCATTGATAAAGTTTATGGTTTCTAACAAATTTCTAGTAGAGATTACTACATTTCTTATCTTTAATTGTAATAGTTTCTAGCCTAATAAAATAAAACTGTAAAAAAATATCTCATGGGATGTGTTTATGGAAGGATTTTTGGTAAACAATAATAATAGCAACTTAGACTAAACTATTTGTGGAGAAAGGTAGGGGCTGATATCCTATCCCAGGAGCTAGTTTTAAACTAGAGAGCAATTTGAGATACTCTTGGTACATTCCAGAACTCCCCTTGGTCTTAATTAGAACAATTGAAAGAAACTGTTAATTTTGATCAGCTGGTGAAAAGCCCTGCTGTTGCAGTCAGTCATTTCTATGGAGTTCAACTTTCAAGTTCATAATCAAAAGGGTTAGATTAAAGGATTTTTTCCTCCCGGTAAATCATTAGCCCAAGTGCATCATTTCAAAATTAATACTTTAAGATTGGGCTGTATTTTAAGGTTATAGAGTTGCTAGTTTAAAATGTGACACACAATGTGTGAGTAATTCATTTCACAGTTGGCTGTATATTTTTAGTTTCCATATTTAGAGCTAAATAGTTTAATTTGTGTAAAATCCATCTTCTGGGAACATATACTGATATTCATGCTATACATCTATATGATAATCAAAAATAGTACTGGAAAAAAGTAATATAGAGGGCCACCTGGCATGTTATAAAGAATACCACACTGGGGTTGATTGTGGACAAATCCAGTTGCTGTTATTGTTGTTGATTTACCTTTCCTGACTATCTGGATATTGATTACTTTTGCTACCCCAGTGATCTCCAGGTGTGTATACCTGATGGTACATACAGATGATCTGCTGGGATTGAGGAGGGCAACATTGGAACTTCTATGTACATTTGTTTTACTCTCATTTTTTCTGTACATTTTATAATGTCCATATCATGTCAATACATGATATATTTATATATGCACATTTAAATATATAAATTTATATGTACACAAATAAATTTACAAATATCCAATATACACTTAAGTTTTTTATAAATGCATAATAGTACACAATTTAAAAGATTTGGAGACCACCGATCTACATAACAAATATATTTCAATAACACTGAAGGTCCTTCAAGCTTAACGTATGATTCCAGGCATGTACTTGTATGACTATATATTTGTGTTCATATTTAATACTTATGTAATTTTATATTCTAATCACATGGAAGGAAGATTTTCTATTAACTACTTGATAACATCTATTTAATACAAGTATCTACCTATATACCTCCACCATCTTGCTGGCAATTTGGGTACATATCCCATATCATTTTAATACCCCCGATTCTTGTTTAATCTCTCTTGAGAGGAAATGTTCCCTAAGGAGTTACAGGCATGACTTCTTTGCACACATAATTTAGATAAGTTGTTAATGGGTTCCATTTGCATTTCCATATGTAGTAATAAGGAAGAACCAACATGACAGGCAGTAGCTGCTGGATGAGTCCACTAAGTATAGAGGCTGAGAGAAACTGAGGCAAGATACCAGAAGAAAGTATACAAAACTGTTCATCCCTAATCAATAGGGAGCTCACCACTGAGAGGTCTCTGGACTGTACAGATGAAAGCTAGCCTCAAAATTTACCTCAATCACTATACATCATTTACTTTTTTAGTCAGATTAGTGGGGACAGAAGAAGTAAGTATAATACTGGTATAATTATAAGACTAGACAATTGCCTCCCTGTTATTCAGACGGAAATTTAGGAGGACATAAGCTCCTGTGTAATGAATTTATAAGAATTTTCTGAAATTCACAGAAAATGTACACTTAAGAAAGTAGCCACCAAAATGTATATGATCCTTTTTTTTTTTCTAGCACCACTGAAGAGGGTGATTCTTAAGCCATACCAGCAGAGATTACCTGAGGATATTGTTTTAATAATGCTACCTCCTAGGTCATATCTCCATACATTTTGAGTTTTCTAGTGGTTGCCCTTTGAAAATTTTGAAAAAGATTATAAAATATTTTCTTCAACCCTTTATTTAAAATCATAGCATTGATGTATTTTGGAACTCTGACATATTCTGAACTTTAAAAAGATGATATGATGCATATACCATATATAACATAGTATACCTATCAGGTTCCAGGGTAGCACACACTCAAAAAAGAAGAAAGCATGCTAGATATTTCAATA
Source organism: Tolypeutes matacus (assembly GCA_026826555.1). Classification (NCBI taxonomy): domain Eukaryota; kingdom Metazoa; phylum Chordata; class Mammalia; order Cingulata; family Chlamyphoridae; genus Tolypeutes; species Tolypeutes matacus. The sequence goes on from JAKSZT010053783.1 coordinate 9,113,785, forward strand.
GAGAACATTTAATATAGTATATTGGTTACACAGATGTTGGAGAGTTGAAAAAACAAACACAAAGGGACCTAGAGAAAATAACAACAGGAAAAATTTATCAGAACTTAGAAGCTTGGGGATGGGAACTGCCCAACTGGAGCTATGGAGTTGGTTCTGGAAGTACCAAAAGAAATTACAGGCTAGAACCAACTGTTGATGTTATTCTTTTAGGAACAGCAAGCAAACAGAAAAATCAAGTCTCTTCTCTCCTCTTGCCGTCCAATATCTCTTTAGTGCTGCTTATTAGTAGAACATAAGAACATAAGTGCAAACCAAAGGCAAAGAAGCAATGTATTTTGGAGGGTCTCAGCCCCAGCATCCCAAAGCCAAGTATTGAAGGCTGGATTGGCACCATGAGACAATACCTTTAAAACTGGCTCAACAGATTAATATGTCTATAACAAAAATATTGAACATTAACCCCAAGTAGAAATAATAAATAAATAGGATAATATCTGTTCAGTAGAAGTTTTGCAGCCAAATGAATTGTCCGCAAATTTAAAAAAAAGAGTTTTTGTGTATTGATATAATGGATAAGAGCGTGAACCTCTGAATGTTGCTTACTAGGACAAACCCACTTAACAAAAAGATCTGAAGCCATATCTTCCACTTTAGTCCCTTATAGTAATCAGGGTGACATTTGGCCTCCTGTATTCAGTAGGGAAGATAGAGAAGAATGGTGCAAATATTTAGACTCATCAGTAACTTACCATTCTATAAAGCAATATAATTTATAGAATTCATGGATGGAGAAGGCACCTTGGAACAAAAATGAATATTTTTCCTCTTAATAACTTCAGCTTGCACTATCCTTTAAAAAATTTGGGGGTCCTTGAGAAATGTGAGCAATGATATTCTGTCTCACAAGTAAAATAGTTAAAGTCTCAGCTGTGTTGAAATCAACACTGGTGAGAAAAATCCAATCTAATTGGCCCTTACTCATTTTGGATTTGCTTCATACTTGGAGCAACAAAAGTTCTTCTCTTTGTATTTGAATTTAGCTTGGGGTATTGTGGCAAGCATTTATTGTTCTGCTGACTTTCTGAGATAATCCTATAGATCCAAAGAATCATACTTGGGAAATGCACAAACAGGAAAGGAGAGGTAGGTCCAGGATAAGGTCCTGACCAGTAGTTAGGGTGAAATTTCACGCAGGAAAATTTCGAAGAGTTTTGAAGAAGCAGTGCCAAACCTGAAGTTAAAGAAAGGTGATTGGGAACTGGAGGCCCAGTGTGGTGGGGGAAATAACATCTTTGTGAAGAGGAGCTTGACTTGTCATTCCCAGTTGGCATTCCTTTGGACTCTGAAGGAAAGTCTATTTAGATTAACTTTGAATCTTTCACCAACTTTAATCTTTTGCTGAAGTTCCACATATAACCGATCCTAAATCTTCAGGTTAAAAACTGTGTACTGTATTTATTTGTCCAGCTATGGTAGTCATTGTGGGTTAACTGAGGGGATGACTGATAAAAGAGAAGTATAGCTTCACCTATATCCCTTTGCTGATGCCTGACCCGACCCGCGGGTCAGTCGAACCGAAACCTGAGAGAGGGAGCAGGAATAAAAAGGACAAGAGACACGAAGAATGGAGACAAGACAGGATTCTGATCAAGTCTCATTTATTGGGAATAAGTTGTGGGTGTATATGATGTTTGAGGGAGCCTCCTGATTGGATGCTGAAAGTCAGAGCACAAAGGGCCAAGTATCCAAAAAGCATGCCTGCTAGAAAAGAAACATCAGCAAATGTTCCCAAGGACTCTGCACACTGCAGATGTCAATGGGAGGAAGCAGAGCGGGATGAATCCACCAATCAGAAGTTATTGTATAAATCCCTAATCTGTAGATACAGGAACCAGCAGTGTTCCCACACATCACGCAGAGGAACTAACAAAAGATGCCCTACCCCTGTTATCTCAGTAAGTATAGAGAAATAGAATTTTAGCACAGAATGGTGTTAGCACACAAGATGGCCATAATAATACTGGTGTCAGGGGCAGCTTCCCACAGATGCCCATGGGGAGGATGTGACATCCTTTTGGGGTCTTGACCTTAGGTTTCCAAGTCATGACCGCTAGTGCAATGGGTATTAACCTATATTGGAACTGGGACTAATGGGTGGTAGAAAAGCATGGACCAGTGTGAGAAAGCAGGTGCAAAATTAAATTTTGCAATGGCTAGAATATGATGATATCAGATCCTGGTTGGGTGGATCCTCCTGTAACTCAATTAATGCAATAAAATTGTAAACAGAAGCCTAAGGTTGCTAAAATTAAGCACATATTTTAGAGGTCACAAAAAACCCTAAACCTACAGGAAGTACTTTTAAGAAATACAGATATGGGGATTTCAGAGAAGTTTTCCTTAGCTATAGAGGATTTGAGGAACATTAAGCTACTTTCTATTTCCTAAAATGGCATTCTCCAATTCAAATAACCTCAGGATGGAAGTGCATCAGTACAGAGGGAGAGAAATTATGATGAAAGATGAGTTAGAGAAGAGGAATGGGCTCAGAGTTGGGAAGAAAAGAGAGATTCTATAGAAACCATCCCCAAAGTGAGCCAGATTTTCTGAACATATTCCCACTTTTCTCAAGTTGATCATCTTCAATTTTATTTTAAAGTCATTTCTCTGTGTATCCATATAATTCTGCATTATCTTTTTGTTACAAATAATTTTCTCCAAGAGAAAATTCAGCCTCAGGACCATGGCTAAAGGAGGCGGAAATTTGCTACCTATAATTGAAGAGTAGCAAGGCCAATATTTATTTTCATGTTTGAAATAAAAGTCATCAAATATATATTTTTAGATTTAAGGCAATCCATTGTATTCTTTAAAGCTTCTTAAGCCACTTAGAAGTCAAAACATTTATTATGTTATTGAATGAATAAGAATTTATCACTTGACTATGTTCCTATTTTTTTTTTCATTTTTTAAATTATTATTATTATTATTATTTTTTTTTATTTTTTTATTTTTACACTGTGCAACCCGCTTCAGTGCCAAGGCCTATGGACAAGGCCAGGCAATGGTTCAGGGCTACAGTTTGCTCTAGCATGGGACACTATGAGAGGTCCAGGGGGGTGGGCCTGCCATAAATCCAAACCCATGCATTGTTCCTATTTTTATGTAGGTGGCATTGTCAGTGCTTCAGAGAGAAAGAAAAAATGATAAATGAATATAGAAATAGACTCCAGAGATTTAAAATATAAACTGTAGACCAAAGATAAAAGCAGTAGTGCTGTGAGATACTTGATTTAAGGTTCCATTCTTTATCTGCCAGGGTATAAATCCAAGTGCCACATTTGAGTTATAAGGATGGAAATAATATTGCACAATTTAAAATCCTTTTTATCATAAAATCCAAGATAACATCATTGCCTGTTATGACTACCTATGCAGGGATTGGTGTAACTGATCAACTGTGGGTGGAGGAGTTGTTCAATAGTCCTCCTTTTTAGTAGTAGCTGTAGCAGCAAGATGGCAAACTATACTCCTTCAGTCACTCCAACGGAAGGGCCCTATATTTCCCCTACACACCTTTTCTGCCCAAAACAGATGTACTATTTCTTACCAGAGTTCCATGCTAAAGTAGAGGAAAAACGCATTTATTTTATATGAAATGTGCAATAGAAGGAAAGAATGACACACTAATCATGAGAAAGTTCGTTTTCTTTGAAAAATTCAATGTTTAGTATCTCTCTAAATTATGAGCTGATTCTATGTACTGAAAGCAATCTGTTAATTACACACTTTGTGGGCTGGTTTGAAACTTTTGTGGACTCCAGAAAATCCTGTTCTGAAAGCAAATCCATCCTGGTGCCTGTAAGTCCATTGTAGATGGGACCCTGATTAAATCACTTTTGATTAGATGACTTTTGTTAAGGGTCTTTGATTAGATTGTAGGCCCCAGGGTGGGTCTTACACCTCTTTTTGGAGTCCTTTATAAACAGAAGACTAAAAAGTCACAGACATAGAATTAAGCTTCAGCGACAGAGAACAACTCAAAAGCTGGACTCAATGGAACACAGAGGCTGAGAGTAAGCCACTTTACCCTGAAGCTGAAAGAGATGAGTACCAGAGGAGAAGGGAGACAAGCCATGTGCCTGATCACCCACAGCTACAGTTTGGTGAGACAGTATCTCTAATGATGCCTTGATTTGGACACTTTCAGGGCCTCAGAATTGTATGCTTTTAACTTAAAAATTTCTTTTATAAAAGCCAACGCATTTCTGGTACATTGCTCCCAGCAGCCTTTAGCAAACTAAAATGCTTTGAGTCTTAGGTAACTGGATACAAGGAAAGAGATTTCTTGTACTGAAAATAATAGAAAAATGTTCAGGTCCTTGTATATTTCTCTCGGTAACCTTTTTTCTTATTACCACCTTCTTACACACTACACTCTGCCCAAGTAGAACTATATCTGTTCTTCTATTGCTTTATGCACCTACAAGACATTGTTTATGAGTCCCTCTCTCTAGAAAGTCCTTTCTATGAATATTCATCTGGCTAATTCATCTATTGTGATTTAGCACCAAAAATTTTTCCTGTCTCCCACACTTGGGTATGAGCATCTTCACACTTTACCATAAGAACTCTGACTCCCTTATATTATAGCCTGGGCTTCCACTTTCTACTCTAACATGCAAACAACTTGGAAGTCAGCACACCTGTCCTTACAACAAGAAAAAGCTGGACAAACTGAAATTCAGTAAATGTTATCAGACTGACTTTCAAAAAAGAAAAAGTGCCATTATAAAATGTGGAGGGATAGACACATTCAGAGAGAAAGAGGTGAGATGTGTTTATATGGATCAAAAGTTGCTGGAAATATTCACTGGTGGGAACAGTTAAATTGTAATTGTGAAGAATTGCAGGAGGCTGAGTGTGGACTAGCATGAAAGTGAGAAACTTCAGGGGCTGTAGTCATGGGGTATCCACCACATCATTATGGGCTTTATGCCTAGGAACCTACCCAAGTTCTTATGGTGAAGATCTGAGAATTATTCCTTCATAACTCCAGCAGGGTGAAGACTCAACTCAGCTTAAGAAACAAATAGTAAGCATGAAAATAGGTCAACAAAACTTCCCAAACTGGCATGAAGAGAGAAAAAAGAAGAATGAAAAAAAAAAAGAAGACAACATCCAAAACCTAAGGGGCAATTTCATAAGTTGTAACATATGCGTAATTTGGAATTCCAGAAAGAGAAGAAAAAATAGAAATGGACAAAAGAAATATTTGAAAAAATAATAACTGAGACTTAAAAAAAAAAAATTAATGACAGATCCAAAACTGCAGATCCAGGAAGCTCAGAGAACACCAAGCAAGATCAATACACACACACACACACACACACACACACCCCTACACCGCCACCACTAACAGCAACAAAGGCATACCTATGCCTATAATATTCATATTGGAGGAAACTAAAGACTAAGAAAAATCTTGAGAGAAGTCAGAGAGTAGGAGAATTTACCTATAGCAAAACAAGGATTAGAATTACGGCAGGCTTGTCTCAAAAAGCCATGGACACAAGGGGAGAAAGAAATGAATTTTTAAAATTTTGTAAGAGAATAATTCTCCAACATAGGATTCTACATCCAGTAAAATTATCATTCAGAAGTGAAGGAGAAATATTTTCTAAGAAAAGCAAAAACTGAGGGAATTATCAGCACACCTGCCCTGCTAGAAATATCAAAAGAAGTTCCTCAAACTGAAGGAAGATGATATAAGCTAGAGGTTTGGATCTATGTAAAGAAAAGAAGAGCATTGGAGAAGGATAGGTGAAAGTAAAATAAAATCTTTTATTTTTCTTATTCTAAATTGATCTGAACTGTAAATATTTAGAGTAATAGTAACCATGAAGCTTTGGGTGATTATAATATGCGGACAGGTGAAATGAATGACAGCAGTGTCAAAAGGGATGGGAAAGAGGAATTGGGAATACTCTGCTATAAGTTACCTTCTGTCCGTAGAGCAGAGATATGGCTACTATTACTGCAAGGAACACAACATCTGATGGGAAAGTGCTTATGTGTGGTGTGTACAAGGTGCCAGCAAGGCTTACCTCAAGCAGTTTTGCAGAATTTGCAGAAATCTTAAAGCCCTTACCAAGTGGAAAAGATAACCTGTCAAAGTTGTAAACAGACTAGATGCTCCTGTCCAGTAAACCTTCACCACATGGACCCTAAAAGGCCCTATTGTAAAGATTTACGTGGGAGGTGCAAAGGCCTTTCCTATAGTTGCCTGAACCCCTCTGGGTTTCTAGGTTCTTGGCTATGTTCACAAGAATGAATTCTGAAATGTGCCAGTTTAATGGGGCAAGTAAGAAGGTTTACTGAGAAACAAGAGGAAAGAGTCCACACTCACGGTGTGAGTGCAGGGGTCCTCCAGGCAGAGAGACTTACCTGGGGGGGGGGGGGGGGGGGGGGTTACCTTTCCTAAAGATGTTCTTCCCTCAGCCCTTCCCCATGTTGGGGAGGACCCCACCTATTCGCTGTTCTGATTCGTTGCCTTTTCTACCCTCACCTGTTAGCTTTCAGGGGCCCAATCTGGATTTATACACTGGCCCAAATAACCCCAAACAGATGCAGCAAAATCAGTATTTGCAGAAAAAATGTATGCATTAAATGCACATATGAGAAAAGAAGAATGATCTAAAATGAAAACCTAACTTTCCACTTTAGGGACTAGATTAAAAGAGCAATTTAAGCCTAAAAAAAGTTGAAGAAATTAAATAATACAAATTAAATTATAATAAAATTACAGCAAAAATACCCTATATAACAAAAATAAATTGCAGTTAAAACAAGACAATAATAGAGATAATCAATGAAACCAATAGCCAATTCTTTGAAAAAAAAATTAAATTAATAAACTTTTAGCCAAGCTAAGTATGGAAAAAAAGAAATGAAACCAATTATCAATATTAGAAATGAAGGAGAGGACATCAATTCTGATCCCATGGACATTATAAGGATATTAAAGAATAAATTTTGATCAACTCTATGTTTACAAACTTGATAACTTAAATGAAATAGACCACTTCCATGGAAGAAAAACTATCAAAACACATTCAAGAAAAAATAGATAAACAGATTAACCCTATATTCATTAAAGAAATTGAATAGTGTTTCATTAAAAAATGTGCCAGACTCAGGTGGTTCGTTGGTGATTTCTACAAAACACTTAAGGAAGAAATCATACCAATTATTCACAATCCTCTCCCAGAAAAATGGTATCATGGGGAACACTTACTAACGCATTCTATGAGGCTATGATCACCCTAATAACAAAGCCATAAAGACATATGAGAAAGGAAAAGTCGAGATCAGTAACTCTCATGAAAATAGATACAAAAATACTCAACAAAATATTAACAAGTTGAAGTTAATAATTTATAAAGCGAATTCAAAATCATGACCAGTTTAACAAAGCTGGTTCAACATTTGAAAATCTATCAATGTAATCACCACATCATTAGGTTAATGAATAAAATTCTGATGATCTTATTAACTGATGCTGAAAATGTGACAAATTCCAAAACCAATTTATGATTAAAAACTCCTAGCAAATTATGACTAGAGGGGAACTACCTCAATTTGATAATGAAAAAAACCTACAACCAACATTATACTTATTGGTGAGAGACCAAATGGTTTCCCCTAATATTTGGAACAAGGCAACGATTGTCCTCTCTTAGAACTCACATTTAAAATTGTATTGGAAGTCATAGTGCAATAAGAAAAAAAAAGTTATACCGATTGGAAATGAAGAAATAAAAATATCTTTATTCACATATGACATGATTGCCTATGTAGAAAATCTTAAGTAATTTATAAAAAAAAATTAAAAAATTAAAAAAAATTTGGAACTAATTAGTGAGTATAGCAAAGACACAAGATGCAAGTTTAGTTTACTAATTTGAAATGCTTTTCTGCATATAAGCAATGAACAATTGGAATTTGAAATTAATAACAATGAACATAAAATTATCACATTTACATTAGAACCCTCCAAAAAGTAAGCAGATAGGTATAAATATAGAAAATATGCAAAGGCCCTGTATGTGGAAAATACAAAACAATGCTGAAAGAATTCAAAGATTTAAATAAAGAGGAGATATTCCATGTTCATGGATTGGAAGACTCAATATTTTTAAGAATTCAAAACTTCCCAACATCATTGATAATTAATAGGCTACACACTCCTCAACAAAATACCAGCAAACTATATTATAGCTATTAAAAAATTGATTTTACTATCTAGGTGGAAAGGCAAAGGCATAGAGTAAACTTCCATTATAGCACTTATTTCACCATTTTTCAATTTTTGTGTTTATATATTATTCTCTTCCTTGCTGATCTGCATGCCAAATCGAGGACAAAATTTTGTATGTATGTATTTATCTTTGGCAATATATCATAATAGTTAAAAGCCTGGGCTCTGGGATTACACTCTCTGAATTGGTCTAGATTTAAGCCTTAGTGACTATGTATAACTGAGGTTATTTTACTTTTTTGTGCTCCAAAGTCATTATTTGTAGTATAGATTGAAAGTAGAAACTAGACTTTTTATGAGGATTACATGAGAGTATGCATGTAAAAATACTTAAAATAGTACCTAGCTCTTTGTTAGTTTTTAATAAATACTGGCAATTCTTTTTACTAGACAACACCTAGTTTCAGTGTTACCTGTTCCTATAGTAAGAATTCATGGCTTTTTAGTTATTTAATTAATTTGAAATTTAATGAAACCACTACTTGAGTAAAATTAGAGACCGAAGATATTGAAAGAGTTCCTAGCTTCTAGATTTTTTCAATAACTATGTATATCGATTAGACCATTTGCAATAATACAGCTTCCATATAAGGATTCTCTCCAATGCCCTTCCATGGTATCTTAGTTTTATGGCTATGACAAATACCACACAATGGATTGGCTTAACAGCAGGAATTTATTGACTCATAGTTTCAGAGGCTGGAAGGCTTGCTTCCTCCCAGGGTTGGTGGTGGTCTGGCTGGCCAACAGTCCTTGAGTTCCTTGGCTTTCGTGTCACTCTGCCAGAGTCCTTGGACTTCCAGCCTCTGGCTCCTCCCCATTTTTTATTAATAGTTTTAAGACCTATCCTGATTCTGTTGGCCATACGCTAACTAAAAATAACATCTTTAAGAGATCTAGTTACAATGGGTTCACACCTACAGGAATGTAGACTATGACCAAGAACATATTTTGGGGGATTCATAATTCAATCCACCATACATTGTTTCATCATTTTTTTTCTTATGCTGAATTTCATTATCTTATAAAAGACTCCAGTAATACAATTAAGGCCATGGACTAAGGCCAAGAATATATTTTTGGGAGTACATAATTCAATCCACAACACATGGTTCCATCCTTTTTTTTTTTTTTTTTTTTTTTTTTTTTTTGTTATGCTGAATTTCATTATCTTATAAAGGACTCTGGTAATAGAATTAAGACTGTGGACTAAGACCAAGAACATACTTTTGGGGGTACATAATCCAACCCACAACAAATGGTTCTATCCCATTTTTATGCTGATATTCTGTTATTTTTTGTAATAATCAATAAAAGAAAAATTCTCTTTGAGTGAAGATTCAAAATTGGAAATACACATTCCAGAACATTTATAACATCTTTTATCAGGTTCCTTAATTTATATGTCCCTATATGTAATTTCCCATTGAGAGGTCCTGATATGCGTTTTCCAATAAAGCTTCCCATGCTGATTATGATGAACATCCTACTTTAAGAATTTCTAGTCTAGAAAGATGAAAACAGATTTGGATTTGCTAGGAAAGTGCAATATTAATCTTATCTTATTCTAATTTGGTTAGCATATCAGCCAGGGTTCTCCAGAGAAACAAACCTTATAGGATTTATATAACTATAAAGAGATATATTTTAAGCATTAGGCTCACACAATTGTGGGACCTGGCAAGTCCAAGACCTGTAGGGTAGATTGGCAGGCTAAAAATTTATAGGAGAGTTGATGTTCTACTCTTGAGGCAGAATTTCTTCTCTCTGTAATCCTCAGTTCTTTACTCTTAAGGCCTAAAATTGATTGAATGAGGTCCACCTACATGATCAAGGGTAATTTCTTTTATTTAAAGTGAACTGATTGTAGATGATAATCCCATCTACAAAATACCTCCACAGCAACATCTAGGCCAGTGCTTGACCAAACAACTGGATACCCTAGCCTAGCCAAGTTGACACAAAATTAACCATCTCAGTTAGTTTATTTCAATAGTTATTTTACTCAGTAAATTTATAGCAGGTAAAATATATACCACTGACACTAATAATAGTGGCTTGAGTATAGATATGCAATCACAGAAAGGCTTCCAAGGTTGAATTGGGTCATGATGAAAGAAAATCTCCATGAAAATGTGGTGGTTGATTCTTTTCATAACCTGGTAGAAGTGTGGGGAGATCAATCAATGGGAAATTGAACATGTATCTCTTATTTCTTGTACTACTTTTCTTAGGAATCAGCTTTGACTGTGGTTATTTCAAGAATATCAGTAGAGATTCATGCTTCAAATCCATGCTGTGGTAAAAAATTTTAAAAAATCAAATCTCTATTTATTTTATATTCATGGAGATTTAATCATTAAATATTATACTGTTAATCAAGGAGAGTAATGAAAGGAGATGAGCTTTCTGAGAAAAATTAAAATAAAGCATCATTCATTTGGTTTTAAGATTCATAGTTGATTCAGTGCCTCAAATTCATACTTCTGCAGGTATACCATGAGATTGACAGCTGCAAGAAATGGGCCTTCCTACCTAGCTAACTTTGCCAACATATTATTAAATTAGAAAAGAAGACTCAACTCTTGGAATTTTTTTCACTTTAGAGTTCTGTTTGCATTCAGACACAGGTATGTTTGTTTGGCTGAATTACAGAATATAGCTGGGGAAAGCTACATTCTATATAACTTAATCTAATTTATATATATTTGATGATGTCTGCTACTTACTACACAAATACTTCTCCACTTCAGGTTCTTCCTATAGAATAATAGTTAACTTTTCCTCATTATTCAATTTTATATTAAACTCTTGATAGCTTTGTCATATACTCACAAAATAAAAAATCATACAATTTTTAGGAAGCACCTTGGGTTGTTTGCTTATCTTTCCTTCACTAGAGCCAACACCATTTTTCTGACCTTTTTTTAATAGACACCTGCTTATGGACTGGGTTATTGCCCATAATGTAAAAAATCACTAAAAATTTTATTCTTGATAATAGATAAAGAGCTTAGCATTTAGCTAAGAAAGATGGGATAGTAGGAAAGAATGATACTAATAAGCATTCAATAGTGAAAAAGAGTATTTTCCAGTCTCCATACCTGGTTTAAAGTTATTTTAAAATGCATATTGCATAACTTTTATGACAACTTTTAACTGTTTATCAAAAAACAAGGATAAGTTTCTCTGTTTTAATTTTATTAGGCATTACATGCCTTTTTCTTAGAATTTCTTTTTGAAATATATCTATCTTAGGGTACCTGCTGTGAATAGAAAGATTTTAGAATAGATAGATTACTTTCCAGCGTTAAAATCAACATGACCACTTAGATTTTCTCTGTCATTCATTTTTAAGCAGCAGAGCCTTATAGAAAAATATTGAACTATAACCATGTTAACTAAATGAAATTCCATGGGACTTTCAAGCGTTCTTAAATTAACTCATTTATTTTTCACTAGTGTATATAAAGTTTATTTTTCTTGCCTATCATGATTTGTACATATAGGACAAATAATAATGGCTTGAGTCATGGTAGGACAACTAAGATCTTAAAATATCTGCTCTTGAGCTAGAGTGAAAACCTATCATCTTCTATAAATGGCAGTAGTAATTAAAACTTAATTTCTTTCCCAAGTAGAATAATTTTATACAAACGCAGCCCAGTAGGTCACTGGAAATTGATTTTATGACCTGCAATTAAGTAACAAAGAATACATTCCCAATCAGCATTAGAGTGCAGGCCCATACAAAGTAAACAAAATCAACCTCCAATCACTAACAGGTACCCATTTGAGACATTATCAAAAGTGAACTCATTTGGGACTGACAGGTAACTTAGAAAGATATAAATACATATTTGTCTTGTACTAATGTTCATATTATAGTATCTATACACCAAAGGATAGTAAAAGAAAAGGATATCACACAAGTAATGAAATTCATGTTGATATATAAGCAAAAGAATTAATTACCCTTACATCAGAGACCTTCACATACCTATCATTTAAAAGAAGGAAGAGTGTAATATAACAAAAACTAAGAACAAAATATTATATTAATTTTTTCTCAGTCATTTAAAAATATACCACATTTGTACAGGAAAAATTATTTAGTATCATTTTCTCCAACAATTCTTCATCAAAGCTAATTTAAACTTTGAAAGTAAAGTGGAGAAATTCAAAGATGACCTGCATCATATATATACAACATACACTTTTTATAAGGTTTATGTAAGAATGCTCTGGTAATATAAGTTGGTGGAGAGGTAGAGGGCAGTGAGGAAACACTGGCATCTTATATGTGGTCTAAAAAGCACTTCCATTTTCCTCTTCTTTTCCTAGTAAATGAAGACAGGATGAACAGCTAAAATTACTAATCAGTTTACTGATCAGTTGTACTTTGTTCGATAAATTTGCAATTAATTCTGGTTTGTGGTGCACTGAAGAAGAAGGTTGGCGCCAACCTTTAAGGCAGCTGATATTTAATACCCTGCTGGAGACTGCAGAGGAGGGTATCAATATTCGGTTTAGAGACATCCTAGAGCCTTTCACACAGAAAGGCTGATCTTTCTAAGGAGGCTGGACTCACATTATTTGTCATTTCAGGTAATAAAAAAAGTAATCTTTGCAATTTGAATTTTAATCTTGCATAATTAAGAACAATAATACTACTTAAAACCAAATTTGGAAGTACGAGTGCTTTTGGTTCTTAATCTGCTCGTTTTCTTTTCCTTTCCCATCTGTACCTCCTTCTGAATGCAAACTCCACACAGAATCCTTGGTAGGTTGAATTAGGTACCCAAACCAACACATGTTCTTAATCATCCTCCACATTTCTGTGGCTCTGGACCCATTGTAAATAGGAACATTTGAAAATGTTACTTTTAGTTAAGGCGTGGTCCAGCTAAATAAGTGAAGGTCTTAACCTGCATTATTTGAGGCTTATAAGGAGAAAGCCAAGGGAGAAGTCATAAATCAGCAGGCCCCAGAAAAGCAAGTTTACCACGTATTGGAGCAAGATGGCTGCCGACGTTTGCAAGGGTTCAGGCTTCCTGGGTTCCTCCCTTCCTGGGGCTCATCTCTCTCTGGGCTCAGCTACTCTGCTTTCCCCACAAGGCCAGCTGTAAACTGTCAGGCGAATGGCTTGTCTCTCTTCCCTGGGCCTGAGCTGTGTCTAACATAGCCTTCTCTCTTTTCTCACCTATCTGCTTCTTTGTGTGTTTACTTCCTAGGGCTCCAAGATCAAAACTCCAACTTTCTCCTCTACCATGTCATTTTCTCTGTGGTCCAATGAAAACCTTAATCATTATTTAATCAAGTAAAAGTGAAACCTCTGAATCCAATCCAATCTAATATGCCTAGAGGAGCAGACCAGTTTACAACATAATCCAATATCTATTTTTGGAATTCATAAATGATGCCAAACTGCTACACCATCCTAATTTTCATGGTTGATAAACATCTGTTCCACTTCCCAGGCAGATGAGAAAAAGAAAGTAAAAACCAAAATTAGCTTACTGAGGCATTTCAATTCATTGGTCAGGACTGAATCACATGGATGCATTGAGTTATGTGGAATTCTGAGAGGTGAATATTTGAATGGGTATATTGCCACCCCAAACAAAAATGGAGTTCCCTTGGAAAGGGAAAAAAAAAAGAGAGAGAGAGAGAGAGAGAGAAAGCTGATATAAACAGGTATTTAAGATTCCTTAGCTTTATTTTCTTTATTTTATTACCTAATTCCATTTGAAATTATTTAATTTCTGTTATCTTTCGCCTCCCAATACAATATAAAAATCCATAGAGGCATGGGCTTGTGTCTTCTTTTTTTTTCTCATTTTTTGGGGGGACCTAGGACAGTTCTTAAAATATAGTAGTTTTGGTGGGTTAAATTACGTACCCCATCAAAAGACATATCTTTATCAGCCTTCTTGTAGGTGTGAACACATGTGTAAATGGGACCTTTTGAAGATGTTATTTTTAATTAAGGTGTGGCCGAAACTGAATCAGGGTGACCTTAATCTGTATTACTGGAGTCCTTTAAGCAGAAAAAATTTGGACACAGTTAGAGAAAGCCACAGAAAGGAGCCAGAAGCATGAAGTCAGTAGAACCTGAGAAAGCAGACACAAGAAGAGAGAGATCACCATGTAACAGGAGGCAGAGAAGCAAGCCAAGGAACTCCAAAGATTGAGGTAAACCAGCCCCAGAAAGCTACAGACACTGGGGAGAAAACAGCCTTGCTGATACCTGGATTTGAGACTTCCAGCCTCTGAAAGCATAAGACAATAAATTCTCATTTTTAAGCCAATTATTTTTAAACCAATTATTGTCATACCATCATGGAGAACTAAGACAGTCATTATTTAATATAGATTTGTTGAATGAGTGATTCACAAATTCATTACAGATGTACTGAGCATCTATTTTGCATCCCAATGCCAGTCTGAATGCTAAATATTGAAAATATAAATACAAATCAGGTTCGTTTCCTAACATTAAAGAGCTTAAAGTTTATGGGGAAGTCAGTCATGGAAACGGGTGACCAAAATGGTATGTGATAAGGTGTTCTCAGGGAAGGCTTCCTGGAGACAGGCATCTAAACCCAGGATCAGAATATAAAGGCCACACTTCAATGGGCCAGGTGAAGTATGGTGGGGATTGGGAAGCCAAGAAGGGAAAGAGGAGGTATACCAATGTACAGGACAGAAGAGCAGGATATGAAAAGCCATGAGACCCTGTGTCATCAGGAAACTATAAATAGGTTATTCTGTGTATCGGAGGTATGGGAAGGGTGTGTGTTACTTGTAAGGGAAAGATTCGGGTTGGAAAACTTGAAAATGGAGATCATAACAAGGATTGATTATGAAAGGTTTATTAGTCAAGCTAAGGATCTTGAAAGCAAATAGAAAATTTGCCATTTCTTGTACAGCATGATTTAATTTTTAGCAGTTCATAAAGTAAATTAGAAGTTAGAAGAAGCTGGGAGCAAGGACACTTTGAAACTAGTTGCAGTAAATCAAGAGAGAGATTGCAAAAACGTGAGGCTGAGGAAATAAAGAGAGAAGATGGATTCCAAAAGGTGAGAGAAATTACAAGACATGGAAGTGTTTTGGACGGTGGGTTAGTGTGGGGAAAGTCATGGACACATCTGGCCATCTCCCATCCCTCACCTACTCCCCTCTCCTTCTTTTCTATTGTGAGCTGATGTTTCAATATGTTTATATTCCACAGCCCCAGGGAAAATGTTAAGAAAAGGCCTGACCATATCTTACACCCCTGTTCTTCAGGGCAGGAGCTCTCAGGGGCAGGGCCCGCTCCCCCTAGGTTGTATAAATACCTTACCCCTCTCCCCCGCACCCCTTAGGCAGCATTGATTGGTCTCCTCTCATGGAAGCCAGGCTTGCTCTTTTGGACCCTTTGTGCTGTGTACATAATTAAGCAGGCATTTGCTGAAAGTTTCTGTTGTGCCTGAGTCTGTGTTCCCAGGAGACTGTCATACAGGGCAGAAGCAAATAGTTCAGTTTTGTATGAGTTCAATTTCTGGACATTGAGGTGGAATTATCTAGTCTATCAGAGCTCTGGAGAGAGATTTTGGTAAGAAATTCATCTGGAAGACATGAATAAACAACTGGTAAATGAATCCATGGGAGTGGATATGTTCAAAGAGGGGAAGGGGAAAAGATGAGAAGATAGCCAAGGATGGAACCCTGCAGAGTAAGGAAATCTTTAGGAAAGACATTGATAAGGAATAACTACAAAGTTAAAGAGAAACCAGGAGAGGAAGATGCCATGAACATTTCAAGAATTAGGGGAGTGTGTAAGTAACTACAGAGCCAGACCATCATGACTATCTTATAGAGGATACTATCATGGCAATGATAGCCCATTAAGCTTTCTAATGAAGGTGACCAGGATCCTAACATAATGGATCTCACTGCTAAAGCCCAAATCTCCTAGATCATCTACAAAGTTCCGCCCAAGTAATTGGTGCTCAAGTAATTTATTTCCTACTCAATATCTTAACAATTCAGATTTGAGCAAGGATTGGAGAATAGAATAGCCTGTGATTTAGTGAAAATTAGAATTTCCAAATTTATTTTTAAACCATTTATTACCGTAAATGACAACACTTCATAAATTAAAACATAACTGTGTGATAAGTTGTTGTGATTTTTCAAAAGGCACCCCTCATAGGAGGCCTAAAAATATAGATTAAATAGCTATTAGAATAAGATGTTTGAGAATCTCATCCTTAGATTGTACATTAGAAAAGAAAGAAAAGCTTTTGTTTATTTTTTAATAGCTTCTGGTACTGAATGGACTCCATTTATTTCTGTTTATGTGGAACAAATTATTCCAACAAAGGGTATTCCTAATTTAGATTTTCAGAGACTAAATCCTAGGCCATTATTCTTATTTCAGTAAGGAATTTCATCCTTCTGGTCATAGTTAGAAATTCCCCATAGTTTAATTCTAAGTCCTGATTGTGGATAACCTTCCTAATTTCAATCATGTTTTTAGGCTTTTGAATGGAGAAAACAGCATTTAGAATTCACATATTTATATCAGAATTAGAGTATCAAGATTGGTGTTATTGATTTATATAACCATGCCCATTACTTAACTGTATTTATAAGTATTATTTAGACACAAAATTGCCTCTGTGGTCATAAAAAGAGCAACAAATTAATGCTTATTAATAAATGTAGAATGAGTCTAAGTAAAATTAATGGAATGAGATAAACACTTGACCAATTTAATTAAATACCCAATTACTCTTTTCTGCATCTAGAATAGAAACAGGAACCATATCGAAACATTTTTATCCAAGTACTTAATAATATACTAGACTACATACTCTACTTGTCGAGATGAGAAAAGATAGAGAGGAATTTGGGAACAACATTACAAGAATAATGCAAAAGATTATGATGAAGTAAGTACTTCCAGGTCTCTTGCTAAAGCTGATTCAAGAACTCTGAGTGCCTGGCAAATGGCTTTGTACACAGTGCAGGGCAATGTTAATGCCTTGCTAGCATATTACATCTAGCCTGGCTTTCTAATATTCATCAATAATGATGACACACAGCTAGAACCGAGGCTGTTATTCAAACGCATATCTATTTTACTTACCAATTAATCTGAGAAGATTGGTTTTGCTTTGGTTTGCATATTTTAATGCTGTTTCCCAATTCTTTTGCTTTCATCTATCTTTCTTGATGTCTATAATTAAAAAGAATGCAAAGTCTCTAGAGATTTGTAACATGCACAATACACTCTTGGCGATACAGGAGTCTTTTCTCTCTTCTCTATTTAGACTTCAGTGGGTTTTCTGTAGCTTTTGTTCCTTTCAGAAAAACAAAAAATGCTTTAAGTAACTTGTTGCCACTCATGGAATTGATTCATGTATGATATGACTTCTTTGTCTCCAACATGATATTTCAGGAATTTATCTTGCTATAAAACAAGTTTCAATGAGCAAGCAAAAAATGTATTCTGATCATTCAGTTGTAAGTTTCACTTGGTAGTGAGAATGGTTCTACCCCACCTGGAGTACGTTTTACATGAGAGATAAATATTTGAAATTACTGAAGTTCTAGTTTCAGCATAGGTGAGTTTTGATTTCTAACAATCCCAATCTTGAATCATTCTTGTATAATTTATTAGCACCTAGTAATGGAAACTCTTTTCTAAATGGACATCTGTTTCTTTTAATTAAGAATGTGATGGCATGCTATGGATACATAACCAAGAGGGTAAAAAACAGGGCTAATAAAAAGTTGTTCAGTATCAGTATAGCTAAAACATTAAATATCCTACGTGAGGTATTGAAGAACAGTGATAAGAAAACAAATCTCTGGCTCTGTGCTACCCTAGAGTTGTGCTTTTCACTTCCATATGATCTTGTTTCTGCTTCTGAAAGAGCGTCTAGCTCCATTTAAAATTAGCTACATTAAGGACACTGTAGTCATCACAGAGCATTCCCTTGAGAATGTTGAGAGGGTTTCTTGACTCCAGGATAAAAAAGCTATCTGTCACTTTATCTGATTGAGCCCCCTTAACTGGTTTCAAGCTTGCTTATAAAAGGAGACTCTTTGCATCCATACTTTGTCAGCAGAAACTTGTGTGGTTAGGAATAATGTGATGTAAGACAGAGGAGGGAAGGAGAAGAATGCCTTTGTTGAATGAACAAGATGATCCACGTGACTTTTATCCCACCTTTTCACTGTATTGTTTAGTTGCACAAATCCTCAATTTGGAGAACATGAATGCTTATGGGACAATTTCCTAGTTTAAGTCATAATTTAGTCAGCATGTCACATTATTTATGTGTCATGAATCAAGAACCCTGATAGTAGGTCTAAGAAATCCACTGCTTGATAGAAAGAAAACTGCATGTTTTAGTATTTGAACTACAAAATCAATTGAATTCTATAAAAAGAGCACCAGTCCAAGGATAGTCAGTTGAAAGGATATGAATGAAATCCAAGTTTCTGTTCCCAAGTTAAAGGAAAAATAATTATTATACCACATGACATTGGTGGTGAATATAAAGAAAATTAAGAAATAACCGTAAGTAAAGTGTCAGAGAGAGAGAACCACAGAAATACAGGGGTTGAATTAAATTTTTAGACAGTGGACAAATAAATCATTGTAACATTTTGTTGTTTTTTTCATACTTGATCATTTTTAATGATATATTCTTGAAAAATAAATGTTCTTTAAGACAGCATTATTTGCACAAACCATTGGGTACATCTGTAACTTACTACAAACTTTAAAACAAAGAAGTGCTGGGCTTATTGCAAATAAACTGAAAGCAAGAAGAGAGGAAAAGCTTAAGTAAATGTAACAGCAAATTTGTTCCAAACAAAGCAAACTATGAGAAATCTAGATATTTCCATCTCAAGGCATAATCCAGAGAGTTTCACCACTCACATAAATTGCAGGTTAAGAAGCAGGTAAAGAGGACATATGGCAAGTCATGAGATCTCTGCCTTTAAAATCAGGGAGGAGAAAATTTTATACTGGCTTTGGAAGTAAGGGATGAAGAATGTCCCAAACAGAGTGGAAGGCAGGAAATTGATGAAGCTGTTAATAATTAAATAAATATGAAGTTATTAGTTATGCTCTTTGCCATTTATATCTAAAATAGTTATTTTTAACTTTGATTAAAACTAGAATTAATTACATTTTGAAAAGGCAAGTGCAATAAATAGGAGGGAAAATCAAGGATTCTTTCCATATTTAAATATTCAATAACATTTTTCCAAGTGAAATATGGTTAAAAAATATCTTCTCTTTTAAAAAAATAGTCATCCAAGTATTTTATGTTTTCCTTTTACTTTCATGGAAGGTTGTGGGTTATCAGAAATTTTACTCAGTGATTTAAAACCATGGTTAATTGCCTGATTAAATAAACGTCCCCAGAACCCTCTGAAAAGTCATAGTTCTAAGACTCATATAATATATCTCTATTTTCCCTGTATTTGCTTATCTGCTTTCTATCAACAGTTTTACAAAACCTTATTTTTTGTAAGCAATTTAATAATGAGTTCTTGTAAAGAATTTCCAGCAAGGCACTTTGATTTCCCAACATTCTAGGTTACATTTTCCTTTATGTTTCTTATTAAATTTAGTTGTTTTATTTCTTTCAAATAATTGGATAGGATTTAATTTATTAAAGGCTTTTTGATTACCTTGATATTATTCACCTGAGTTTCCACGTTTAGCTTTCATATAATTGCTTCTGTTGTTTAAAAAATAGACAAATTTTAGAAAAAGCATTTTATATTTTCAGTTTTGAATCTTACTTGCATGTATTCCGGCTTACTAAACTATGTTTTGATTTCTTCATTAACATATTTTCGATATTTTGCATGCTAATTTTAAAAAGGTATGAAATTATTTTCATACTTTTTTTCTCTTGAGAGCCAAATAAGTTATTTAAAATGTAGTTTTATTAAAGATAGAATATTTTCTTATAATTAATAATAATAAAGGGGAGAACGAAGACTAGAAAGTGTGCTTGCCTTCCATATTTAAAGATTCAATAAATGTTTCTTAAAGTGAAAGATGATTAAAAGAAAATATCTTTCTTTCTATCCAATTTCCTCTAAAGGTAGAGGGTGGATAGTGGGATTAGCAGTCTGGGGTTTCTTGAATTTAACTGCCTTATAGACTTGACGTGCTACTTATCAATTTCTTTTACCTAAAATAAATAACTTTCCTTTTTCTCTATACATGGAGACGTACAGTCTAGTTCACCAAACTGTCTCTTGTATCCCATACTCATTCTTTTACATTCTTAAGAGGTTGAGAAAAATATAAATAATTCATGAATCTTGAAAAGTTTTATATCCCAACAGACACATCATTCATCTTATTTCACTAGCCCATAAGAAAGAGAGGTGGGAGTTTTGCGGGAGGATGATCTTAAATAGAAGAGCTTTTTAAGAAATATTTGTATTCCCTAATTAATTATAGGATAATACATGGTAAGAAGATTTATTTTTGCTTTTTGTTTTTACTAAATTGAAGAGGAAGGAAAATATTTGAGAATTAATTGTAATTAAGAACAAATAAAGCTACATAAATCTGTTTAATTTGCTACTTACTAATGAAAAGTAGAATCTCCTTTATTATGTACATTATGGCATGTAGGCTATACTTTTTCCAGTTGTTCATAGAAAATCAGCTGATAAACATGGCAATATACCTACCATGTATCAATGAGCTTATTTTGAAAGTGTCCAAATGAGAAGATGATTTTCAGTAAAACAGACTGAACTTTCATTTCTACTTCTATTGTTTACTATTTATTAACATTCCACCACTTAATTGTCCCCTAAGTTTCTTTCCCACTTCCTCTTTTCTTTTATTGGTTTATAGTCTCCTATTCTGTGACTTTCGCTGGGAAATATGCAAATGACTACCCAAATTTCCATCTTGTAAGTTAAAACTGCTCCAACTTTGTTTTCTTACATATTAATTTACTTTCCTCATTTTTCTACATGAGTAATGTTTCTTTACTTATCATATTTTACAGAAAATTCTTGAGCTACAACCTTTATTTTTTCATCTTTTATTATCACAAAGGAGCTCTAATTTTATTTCTTTAAAGAGAAAAATGGGTGGGCCATTCATTTTTACTTGAAGGTTTTACAAACTCTTATTTGAAAGTGGCATGATCCTTGATTTGAAAGAGTTATTAAGAATTTTCAGTTCAGAGCTATAATATGATTGGCTCATTTTCCATGTCTGCAACATTAGATATTTACTATTCTCCTCTACAATCAGTTTGAATTAAACAAGATTATGAATAAGAAAAAAAGAGGACTTTTCCATGGTGAAATATTTTATTTTTTATCTTACTCCACATTCCTGTGAACCTATTTGTAAATAGCACCATTTGAAGATGCATTTGAAGTTAAGGCGCAGACTCATTTGTGAATAGGATCTTATAAAATCCTAGTTAAGTGTGGCCAGACTGAATAGGATGGGCCTTATCCATATTACTGGAGGTCTTATAAAAAGAAGACATGGGGAGCCGATGTGGATCAGGGGTTGAGTGCCAGCTTCCCATGTACGAGGTCCTGGGTTCAATCCCCAGCCCTGGTATCTCTTTAAAAAAAAAAAAAAAAGACAGAAAGGTCAGAAGTCAATGAAAGCTACAAGAGGAAACCAAGGACATTGCCACATGTGAAGGAGACAGAGATCAAATTAAGGAACCCGAATGATTGTGGCAAAACAGCACCAGAATATTATGGACTGCCAGAGAAAGCAGAATCTTGCCAATCCCTTAACTTGGGACTTCCACCATTAAAATTAAAATCTTATCATTGTTTGAATCAATCCATTTTGTGCTATTTCTTATAGCAGCTCTGACAGACTAAGGCAAGGTATGAGGTTTAGGTCCAAGTACTGTTGTTTTTCTTTCTTACAAATGGATGACCAGTTGTTTCAGCACCATTAGTTGAAAAACCCTCCTTTCTCTATTGAATGATATTTGAATAGTTGTCAAAAGTAAGTTGACTACATTTTTGAAGATGTATTTTGAATGCTCTATTCTGTGAAACTGATTTATATGTCAAGATTTTCAATAATATTTCACTGCAGTTTTAAAGAAAGTCTGGAAAGTAGTTAGTATAAATCATCCAACGTTATTCTCTTTTCCAAATGTTTTTGCCTATACTATATATATAAATATTAACATTTAAAGAATTTTATTGATGTAATAAAAGATACAAATAACTAGGTTGAACAGTCATTGGGTGGAAAGTTCCTTAGGTAATGATGACACCGAATCCTTCCCTGAAGCCAGGCCCCCTCCACAGAGGATAAGTCTCCTTTATTTCCTGATAAATTTTAGAGTCAGGTTATTCAGATCCACAGAATTTATGCTGGGATTTTGATTGGGATTGCTTCAAATCTATAGATCATTTAGGACAGAATTGTCATCTTAAGAATATTATCTTCCAATCCATGAACACAGTATATCTCTCCATTTATTTTGTCCTTTTTTGATTTCTTTCACCAATTTTAGTTTTGGGAATAAAGTTCCTGTTCATCTTTTGTTAGCTTTAAATATAAGTATTTTTATTATTTTTGTAGCTATTTTAAATTATATATATGCATTTATTAATTTTGACTGCCAATTGTTCATTGTTAGAATATAGAAATAAAATCGATTTCAGTATATTGACGTTGCTCATGTACTAGCTCTAGGAGGGTTTCTTTTGTCATTAGAGAAGTTGTAGGTTTACAGAAAAATCATACAGAAAGGACAGAGTTCAATATACCCCCCAAATAAATACAGTTTTCTCTATAATTAACATTTGCATTAGTGTAGTATCTTTGTTACAATTGATGAAACAATATAATTATAATTATATTATTAATTTAGTCCATAGTTTATAGTAAGACTTGCTGTGTGTTATAAGTCCTATTGTTGGTTTTTAACAAACTATTTTTCTAGTAACATATATGTAAGCTAACCGCATTCACTTATATAATCCAATGGTGTTAGGTACATTCACAATGTTATGCTACCATAACTAGCATCCATTACCAAAACTTTTCCATCACGCTAAACAGAAATTCTGTACTAATTAAACATTAACTCCTCATTCATTTTATTTATTTATTTATTTGTTTATTTATTTATTTATTATTATTATTTTTTTAAAGATTTTATTTATTTATTCATTTATCCCCCCCTTGCTGCTTGTGCTCGCTGGGTCAGCTAACCACGCCATGTTCCGGGGCCTCCCATGGTAAATGGGAGCCCTACTGATTGAGCCACAGCGGCTTCCCTCCTCATTCATTTTAATAAGTCTTTCCATTCAATTAAGCATTAACTCCCCCATGCCAGCCACTGATAACCTGAATTCTAGTTCCTGATTTTATGAATTTGCTTATTCTAATTATTTTATATCAGTGTAGTCATTCAATATTTGCCCTTTTGTTTCTGGCAAAAGACTAATGTGATGTCTTCAAGGCTTACCCCTGTTGCCACATGTATCAGAATTTTATTTGATTTTTACAACTGAGTAATATCCTATTGTATGTATATATCACATTTTTTTATTCATTCATTGGATAATGGACACTAGAGTTCCTTCCATCTTTTGGCAATTGTGAATAATGAACATTAGTGTGTAGATCTTTGATAAGTTCCTGATTTCAATTCTTTTGGGTATTCACCTAGTGGTGGGATTGCCAGGTCATATGGTAATTCTATATTTAACTTTCTGAGGAATTTCCAACTGTGTTAAACAGTGGCTTTATCACTTTACATTCTCACCAGCAATGAAAGTATGTTCTTATTTTTCCACATCCTCTCCAATGGTTGTCAATCTTTTTTTTAAATAGTAGTCATACTAGTGTTTGTGAAATCTTATTTTGTTGTGATTTTAATTTGCATTTCCCTAATAGCTAATGATGTTGAGCATCTTTTCACATCCCTTCTGGTCATTTGTATACCCTCTTTGGAAAAACACTATTCAAGTCTTCTGCCCATTTTCTAATTGGGTTGTTTTTTCCTTTTGTTGCTGAGTTGTTAGAGTTCTTTATTATTCTGGATATTAAACCATTACTAGATTTATGGTCTCCAAATATTTTCCCCCATTCAGTAGATTGTCTTTTTGCTTTTATGAGAAAGTCATTTGATGCACAAAAGTTTTTTGATTTTGATAAAACCCCATATATCTATTTTTTCTTTTTTTTACTCTTGCTTTTTATGGAGTCTAAGAAACCACTGCCTGAAGATGCTTCCCTGTGTTTTGTAGGAGTTTTATAGATTTGGTTCTTATATTTAGTTTTTTTTATCCATTTTGAGTTGATTTCTGTATATGGTGTGAGGTAGTGACCCATCTTTATTTATTTATTTTTTTGCATATGGATATCCAGTTTTCCTAGCAACATTTCTTAGAGACTATTCTTCCCCAATTGGATAGTCTTT
Source organism: Tolypeutes matacus (assembly GCA_026826555.1). Classification (NCBI taxonomy): domain Eukaryota; kingdom Metazoa; phylum Chordata; class Mammalia; order Cingulata; family Chlamyphoridae; genus Tolypeutes; species Tolypeutes matacus. Next base: position 9,138,571 of record JAKSZT010053783.1, read on the forward strand.
GCACCTCTGTCAAAAATCAATTAGCCATAGATGTGAGGGGTTATTTCTGAACCCTTTATTCCATTCCATTGGTCTACATGCCTGTCCCTGTGATAGAAATGCTGTTTTAGCCCCTGTAGCGTTGTATTAAGTTCTAAAATTGGAAAGTCATCTGAGTGTATTCTTATTTTTCAAGATGGCTTTGACTATTTGAGGCCCCTTACCTTTCCACATAAATTTGATGCTTGACTTTCCATTTCTGCAAAGATGGCTGTTGGAATTTTGGTTGGTATTGCCTTGACTCTAAGTTGCTTTGGGTAGAAGTCCCATTTTAAAAATATTTAGTCTTCCAAACCATGAATGTAGAATGTCCTTACATTTATTTAGGTCTTCCTTAATTTTTTAGCAATGTTTTATAGTTTTCCCAAGTACATTGCTTCACATTTTTTGTTAAGTTTATTCCTACATATTTCATACTTTTAGTTCCTATTGTAAATGATTTTTTCCTTGATTTTCTCATCAAATTTTTCGTTACTAGTTTACAGAAACACTACTGATTTTTGCATATTGACCTTGTCCCTGCAGCTTTGCTGAATTCATTTATTAGCTCTGGTAGCTTGGTTGTGGGTCTTTCAGAATTTTCCCTATATAGGATCATGCCATCATCAAATAGGGATGCCTTTGATTTCTTTTTCTTGCCTAATCACTCTGCCTAGAAATTTCAGTACAATTTTAAATAACGGTGGTGACAGTGGACATCCTTGCCTTGTTCTTGATCTTAGAGGAAAAGTTTTCAGTCTTTCACCATTAAGTATAATATTAGCTGTGTGTTTTTCAAGCATGCCCTTTATCATGTTGGTGTTTCCTCCTATTCCTAGTATTCTGAGTTCTATTATCAAGAAGGTATGCTGGATAGTGTCAAATGCCTTTTCTGAGTCAATTGAGACAATCATGTGTTTTTTTTTTTTCCTCTTTGTTCTATTAATGTGGTGTATTAGATTAATTAATTTTCTTATGTTGAACCACCCTTGCATGTCTGAGATAAATCCTTGTTGATCAATGGTGTATAATTCTTTTAATGTACTGTTGGATTCAATTTGCTAGTATTTGGTTGAAAATGTTTACCTCTATATTTATAAGGGTTATTGATATGTAACTTTCTTTTCTTGTGCTATCTTTGTCTGGCTCTGTATTAAGGTAATGCTGGCCTCATAGGATGAGTTGGGCGTGTTCCCTCTTCACCTCTTTACTTTTTAGAAAAGCTTGAGAGGGATTGGTGTTAATTCTTGGAATGTTTGGTAAAATTCACCATTGAGGCTATTTTGTCCTGCACTTTTTTTTTTGGGGGGGGAGGGGATGTTTTTGGCTACTGATTCAATCTTTTGTTATTGGTCTTTTGATAACTACAATTTATTCTTGAGTCCAGGTAGGTAGTTTGTGTGTTTCTGGGAATTTGATCATTTTACCTAGGTTTTCTAATTTGTTGGTACACAGTTGTTTGTAGTATCCTCTTATAGTCCTTTTCATTTCTGTGGGGTTGGCAGTAAAGCCTTCCCCTTTCTTTCTTTCTTTTAGTTATTTGTGTCTTGTCTTTTGTTTTCTTGTGAAATGTTTGTCAATTTTATTGATCCTTTCAAAGAACCAACTTTTGGTTTTATTTATTTTCTCCCTTGATTTTTTATTCTCTATTTCACTGATTAATTTGGTTTAGTTTGTTCTTCTTTTTAAAGATCAAGTTGAGAGATTAGGTTTCTGCTTTAATATCTTTCTTCTTTTTTAATGTAAGCATTTAGAGCTATAAATTTCCCTTTCAGCTCTGCCTTTGCAGTATTCCATAAATTTTGGTATGTCAGGTTTTTATTTTCTTTGGCCTCAAGATAGTTTCTAATTTCTCTTGTGAAATCTTCTTTGACCAATTAGTTGCTTAAGTATTTGTTGTTTCATTTCTGCATATTGTGAATTTTCCAGTTGTCCCTCTGTTATTGATTTCTCTCTTCATTCCATCTTGGTCATAGAAGATACACTGTATAGTTTCAATATTTTTAAATTCATTGAGACTTGTTATGTGACAACATATGGTCCTACCTAGAGAATGACTCATGTGCGTTAGAGAAAAATGTGTGTTCTGCTGCTGTTGGGTGAAGTGTTCTATAAATGTCTCTTAGATCCAGCTGGTTTTAGAATATCATTCAAATCTTATATTTCCTTATTGTTCTTTATTGATGTTCTATACATTATTGTAAGTGGTGTATTGACGTTTTTTACTATTAATGTCAAACTATTTCTTCCTTCAAATCTGTCAATATTTGCTTCATATATTTCTGGGCTGTGGTATTAGGTGTATATATATATTAATAATTGCCTTGTCTTCTTGTTGAATTAATCCCTTTATTGATATATTGCCACTTTCTTTTTTTCCTTGTAACACTTTTTGACTTAAAGTCTATTTTTCTGATATTAGTATAGCAGCCCCAGCTCTCTTTTGGTTGCTATTTGCATGGTATATTATTTTTATTATTTCACTATTCAGTCTCCTTGTGCCTTTGAATTTCAGGTGTGTTTCTTGTAAACGGCACATAGTGGGGTCATGTTTTTTTATCCATTCTGCCAATCTCTGACTTTTGACCTAAGAGCTAGATTTCAATCCATTTACATTTAAATTAACTACTGAGCATGTAGAACTTTCTTCTGCCATTTGCCTTTTGGTCTTTGTAAGGCTTATACCTTTTTTCTGTTCCTCAATTATTCTGCTAACGCCTGCTTTCATATTTATTTCCTTTTGTATTTTGAGTCCCTTCTCAATTACTTTTGTATATACTTTTCATGTATTTTGTTTATGGTTACCATGTACCTTAAATTTAACATCCTAATCTATAGCAATTGTTTTTAATTTGATAACAATTTAACTTCAATAGTGCTAATGATATGTTCCTATACTCCTCTGTCCACCCACAATATTGTACTTGTTACAAATTGTTACAAATTTTGTATTATAAAATTTATACATTTTATTTCCAAAACCATAGATTTAATGTTACTTTTTATGCATTTTCATATTAGAACCTTTAAAAAGTGAAAAACTGGGTTTCATAACAAAAAATAAAATACTAGAGTAATTGTGTTTATAATTACCCCCTATATATATATAATTACCTTTATTGGATATCTTTATTTCCTTATGGTATTTCAGTCACTGTCCAATGTCTTTTCCTTTCAATCTGAGGAACTCCTTATAGCATTGCTTACAGGGCAGGGCCGGTGGTGACAAACTACCTTAGTTTTTGTTTATATGGTTATGTCTTAATCTCGCCCACATTTTTTCAAATTAATAAAATGTAACACATGCTTATCAAATGTAGAGATATATAAAATCTCTTTTCATTCTCTCTAATCTTGGCCCCTGTTAATCAATGTTAACAGTGTGGTCGGTGGTTGTCCTTCCACACCTTTATCTAAGCTCCAGTATATATATGCACACATCTGAACACTTATATGCGTCTCTTTTATTTTGTTCTTTTACAAACAAGAAATCATATTTACCCTGTAACTTCATTTTTTTCCCTCTTAATAATTTATTATAGGCCTTTTTTGACAGACAACCTCACCTAATAGAAAATTCTTGGTTGGCAATTATTTTCGTTCAGCACTTTAAATGTTTCACTGCCTTCTTGCCTCCATGGTTTCTAATGAGAACGTAGCACTTAATCTTATTGAACCCCCCTTGTGTTAGTCTGGCAAAGGGGTACCTATGCAAAGTACCAGAAATCTGTTGGCTTTTATAAAGGGTATTTATTTTGGGTAAAAGCTTGCAGTCCCAAGGCCACGAAAAGTCCAACTCAAGGTACTGTAAGAGCTATTTTCTCACCAAAGTCAGTTGCTAAGTGTTGAAGCAAGATGGCAGGCTATCTCTGCCAGATTTCAACCTTCCCCTCTGGGATTCCTCTTCTTCTGAGGCTCTGTGGGCCCAGCTTCTTCCTAATCTCAGTTGTGGGCTGGCATAGGGCTTATTAGGGCTTCCTATATCAGTCTTGACTTCCTTCCCAACATCAGCTGTAAGCTATCAGGAAATGGTACATCTCTCTCCAGGGCTTTAGCTATTTGAGCCTTCTCCTTGCTGTCACATGGCAGAATAAAAAATGACAATTTTCTCTCTTTGTGTCTTGTACCAGGATCTGAGTTTATATCAAATCCAGCAAGGAGGCGGGGACTCAACCTGTGTCATACCCTCTGACATAGTCAAATGTAAAAGCCCTACTCTTAACAGGTATTTTAATCAAAAACATCTCAGCTGAATTTAATGTTATCAAAGAGTACCACTCAGAGGAATAGATTAGTTTATAAACATAATCTTTTTTGGGGACTCATAAATAATCTCAAACTGCCACGCCCCTTGTTCATAAATTATTACTTTTCTCTCCCAGCTTTCAGAACTTTCTCCCTATCCTTGGTATTTGACAGTATGACTAAAATGTATCTGATCAAGTTTCTCTTCATGCTTATGCTGTTTGGAATTCTTTAGGATTCCTGGATGTGCATATTTATATTTTTCATTAAATTTGGGAAGTTTTCTGCCATTATATCTTTGAATATTCCTTCTTCCCCTCTTTCTCTTTCTTCTCTCTCTCAATATCCCATAATATGTATACTGGTTCAGTGGATGGCATTCCACCGGTCTCTTTGCCTCTGTTTACTTATTTCATTCTTTTTTTTCCTTCTCCTTATCCTTAATCATTTAAAAAATCTTTGTCTGATATGACCAAAGTCTTGTGTTCTTCATTGATGATTTCTGAAGTGTTACCATATTTCTCTGGAAGGGTCATCATTTCCTATTTCTTGATTTGTCTTTTACTCTTTTCTTGCACACTCTGCATTTTAATATTTTAATGTGTAAACTGGGATTTAGTCCCTGAGCTCTCTAATCCTTAGTTTTGTATCCAGATAATGATATGGCTGTTTTTACCTTGAGTGTCAGGAACTGACAAAAACATACAAACCAATGCAGAAAAATACCTTCACAGTTCTTGTAAATTGTATCTGTGTTTGCTGGTGCACCCCTTCATCATTTAGCCCTCCTACCAAGAAGATCAGCTCTAGGCAAAAGTTCCAGATTCTCTCCAGCTTTTCTGAATCTGCATCTTGCCCTGGTCACATACTAGTGTCCTTAGGAAAACTCCTATATACAGGAAACTTACTTTACTCCCTGTAAAGACTAAAATAGACTTACCCTCCACCCAGGTACTCTATGGTGTATCTTAAAGCCAGTAATCATTTGCCTCAAGTATCTTTGAATTTATTTTTTCTTTCACTGCTTTAGCTAGGAGCAAACTTCTGCCTGCAAAGCAAATTCTGGGAGGATGAGTAAGAGGCAAGTGTTTTGGTGCAGTTTTTCAAGCCCCCACCTGGTAGATTGGCCATGACATACAGACTCTAGTATGCATATAAGGTTACTCTTTTCCATCTGGAACAAGGCCAGGGACCCACAGTGGGAGCACAGGCTGGCTTCACATGGCTCTGAAGAGGTGGTGTGGGAGGAGTCAGCAAGCACACCAGAAGCTCCTCTTATGTTTGTAAAGCTGTATTTTCTTGATTTGGCACTTTCCCTGTTACTGCAACCCTCTAACAATTTTCTGGAATTTTGAGGAGGTTGGCTTTGCCAGTTTTTGCTAGTTGTTCAAAGATTCTGTGGAAGATCAACGCCCTGAAGCAACATACATGACCATTTTGGTCAACTGAAAGTCTAGGAGAGTTTTTAGAGTCTTTGTTCATACAGACAATCATCTCATCTGTGAATGGAGACAGTTTATTTCTTCTACTATAATTTGTATGCATTAAATTTCCTTTTCATGCCACATTGTACAGGCAAGAACTTACCACCGTTACGGACAGGAATAGAGGGAGAGAATATACTTGCGTAATTCAGTCTTAGGGGGAAAGCTTTCAGTTTTACATCATTAAGAGATTGTATAGAATTAAATTTAGATCATAAAATGCATGGCAAAATTATACAATGATATCTGAGATTTCATTTTCCTTTGATATAATTTTCTATCTATGAATTCAATTTCTATGCTAGATAAAGTTCTATTCATATTGTCTATTTCTTTTTGAGTAAGATTTGGCAGGAATTTTAAGGAATTCATCCATTTCATACAAGTTTTCAAATGTATCTGTGTAAAGTTGTACATAGTATTCCCTTGTTATATTTTTAATATTAGTTAGGTCTTGAATGCTGTCCTCTCTTTTTTCTTGATATTGATAATTTAAGTCTTCTCTTTTTACCTTTGTTCAGTTTGGCTAGAACTTTATTCATTAACTTGATCTTTACAAAGAACCAGCATTTGGTTTCATTGATTTATTATATTGATTTTCCGTTTTCAATTTCATTGCTTTCTGCTCTTATCTTTATTATTTTCTTCTGTTTGCTTTGGGTTTACTTTGAAGTGCATTTAAAAATATCTGAATATTTTTCTGGAGACTTTTGTATTATTGATTTTTAAATTAATTGTTTATCAACAGGGAACAGCATTTTATGATTTACATTTTTGTTAACTAGATTAGTTTTATCGTCCTTAAATCTATATTTAGGAGATACCAGGGACTGAACTCTGGACCTTCAAAGCATGCGTTCAACTACTGAGTTACACCCAATCCACAATATAGTCTATTTTAATGTATGTTCTGTGTGTACTTGAAAAGAATGTGTACACTGCTTTTGTTGTATTGAGAGTTTTATATATGTAAATTAGATCAATTTGTTTCATAGTGTTTTTCTGGTCTTCATTATCCTTTTATTTTCTATTAGTTTTATCAATTACCAAGAGAAGAGTACCAAAGTGTCTCTATTTGTAGATTTCTATATTTCTCCTTCAGTTCTATTAAATTTTGCTTTGTGTATTTTGAAGTTCTGTTGCTGGTGCATACATATTTAGAATTGCTTTGTCTTCTTGGAATATCAATAGATTTCTTTATCATTTTGTAATATGTCTATCTATGGTAGCATTCCTTATTCTGAAGTCTATTTTATCTTTTATTAATTTAGCTACTCTAGCTTTCTTTGAATAGTTTCATCATGGTATATCACTTTCTATCCTTTAAATTTATATTAAAATACATTTTTCATAGCATATAGTCACATCTTGCATTTGAGTTCAATCTGACAATCTCTTTCTTTCTATTGTTGTTTTTAAGTGGTGTGATTATTGATGCAATGATTAAAATTTACTATCATTGCTATTTCTATTTATTCAATTTGATTTCTATTTCTTTTCCCTTCTCTTTTACCTTTCCTTTGGGTACAATGATCATTTTAAATAATTTCATTTTTCCTTACAATCAGATTGTTGATATCTTTTTAAACATTGCTAGAAGTTTACTAAGCTTTTACAACAAATTAATCAATACCTTACAACCATAAACTTGTAATTTCTCCCTACCATTCTTTATACTGTTTTGTTATATATATTTTACATACTCTATAAACGTACAATAAATTCCTACAGTTTTGCTTCAGGTAGCAATTTATCTTTTTGGACAATTAAAAGAAAAAACAAAATAAATTATTTTTACCTTCATTTATTCCAATTCCAGTTTTCTTCATTTCTCAGACATATCCAAGATTCTGTCTGGTATCATATTCTTTCTGCCTAATGAACTTCTTGGAGTGCTAGTCTTCTAGCAATAAATTCTCTGTTTTTGTTTGTCTGAAAGAGTCTTTATTGCACTTTCATTTTGAAAATATATCCATGGATATAGAATTATGATGTGCTGTTTGTTTTTCTGTTTAGTACTATAAATGAGAAATGTAATTATTATTCTTATTCCTCCATTAGTAATGGTATTTGTTCCCCGCAGTCTGCCTTCAAGATTTTCTCTATTTTTTTTTTTTTTTTGTATTTACTATGTAAGTGGTTTTTGTGTCTGTGTTTTGGATTTACTTGCCTGGTGTTCTCTGTGTTTGTATCATTGATTTGTTGTTCATCACAACCTTTGGAATATTCTTGTATTCTTGGACATTACTTCTTCAAATATTTTTTATTTCCATTTTGGGATTCTAATTTTGCATATGGTATACCATTTACTTATGACACAAAGCTCTTGACTCTTTTGTTCTTCTCTTTCTTATTCTCCTGTCTCCCCCCTCTCCTGTTTCTTCTTTATTTCTTTTTGGCTTTCATTTTGGATAATATTTAATATACCTTCAAGTTCCCTGATTCTTTCCTTGCTCAGTTTAGTTTATACATGAACTTGTTGAAACCATTCTTAATCTCTATTTCAGTCCTTTACTTCTCCTTTTCTATTTATTTCTTATTTTTTAGATCATCCTTCTGATCTGACACGTTATCCACAATTTCCTCATTAAGGTCTTTAATATATAATTATAGTTATTTTTAATTTTTTGTCATATCTGAGTCTTTTTCTGTTCATTACTTTGCCTCTTGGCAGAGATTTACTTTTTTCTTGCTTTTTTTCTATATCTTGTTTTTGCTTTTGTTATTGAAAACCATATATATTGTGGAAGACAGTAGAGACTGAAGTAAACAGTTGTAATGCCTGGAACTGGACAAATATTTCCTTTTGGTAGGTCTTCAGTGTGGGGGTTTAATTGAATCTAATCCACTCAGTCTTTCTCTTTCTGTCTATAGTCTGCTTCCAGAATGAGAATAAATTTAGGCTTACCTATTGGAAGATGAAGAAACAAATGGAACTGAGACAAGTTGTCCCAGCTGAGGTCATCTTAGACCAGCCAGTCCAAACCTATCCTGCCAGTTGACCCTAGAATCTGGAGCAAGCTCAATCAAGATCAGCTGAGCCTGGTTAATATCAGTAGAACTGCCCAAAAAATAAAATATAATTAAGCATTTATTGGCTTTAGCTATGCAATTTGGATGTAGTTTGTTACACGTCAATTGCTAACTAATATATCAATCTGCTTGTTCTTTTGACTAGTAAAATCTCATATTATTTTCTTCCTCAGAATCATAAAAATACCTTGATAGTACCTTTTTCTATTGTTTAAGATTGAAGATTCTTCTGAATTAATCCTACACATTGGCAGTTTTGCATGTAATCTTGCAGGTATATTTCATGTGTTGATGCACACTCACCATCTTGCACTTCCAACATTAAGTGTACACTTAAATCAGATTGAAGAAACCAGGATGAACTCACTTCTCCTCCTTTATAGAAATATGAATCTTCAACAGTAAATCAACTTTCTTAAAAAGACAACTAGAAGTTTTCAGCAGAAAATTGTTATTTCTAAATCATAGTCTATTGTGACTGATTCTGTCACACTAAGCTGTCCTAGAATTTGAAAATGCTAGTGCTAGCCCTGGATATTTGGCACTCTCTACTCTATTTAATTGTGTTACATGCAGACTACTTCTGTGTCCACAATAGTTATTTTGTTTCAGTTCACATCATAGAATTTTTTCCTTGAAGATAATTGAAGCAGCTATAAATAAAGACCCACTTTTAAGTTCTATCAATTATGGAACTACCAATAAAAATATCTCAGCTGAGATGACATGCAAATGAACAGATACTTTCTAAACATTGCTAAATTCGCACATGAACAGGAAATATCAACTATATCATAACATAACCCTATGACTGACAGATGATACATTACTTTAGTATGAATCATGATAAGCATTTCCTTCTCAGAGATGGTAAAACATGATAAAAACTATATGACAGAATTGGAGAAAATCAATAGCTACCATTTATTGAGGGAATTCTTTATATGAAATCTTTCTATTTCCAATCCTTTTAATATAACCATTTAATACTTATTAAATACTCTGAGGAATATATAAGTATGCCATTTTTGTGTCATGACTCTGGTATTAATAACCATGAAACTGGGTTCCCATAATCCATCAGTGGTAAGACCTTGAGTAATTTGATTTTCCCTCCTCTCAGATGTCTTGCCTGATGACTGTTGTTCCACCTGCTCTACTCTCAAATGGGTTTATATATCCCTTCTCTATATTGTGCAAGCTCATTCGTAGATTTATCCCTGTGTTTTTCACATTACATTATAATTATCTGTTTCTGGGTTTATCAGCAATCCTAGAGTCATAGTTTCTTGAAAGCAATAACTGTGCTTATTTAGTTTTGTTGACTGATGAAGAAAAAAATTGAGGGAACCAGCTGAGGATGTGTTTGACATATGTGATATAATTCTAGAGAGATCCTGTACTAGGACATATCAGGTATGTGAAAAGGCAGATGTAAGGTGTGTGAGTGGAAATTAGAGTATGTTTTTCAAGTCCATATATAGAAAATAGACTGACCTGACCCTTTCAATAGAACAGCTGCAGCAGGCACTTTCCCTAGGGCTAAAAATGCAAATATTCGTACTTAGAGTGAATGGACTGCCTTGGGGAGAGATAGGCAGCTGGTGTAGTTGATAGATCCATAGAGTAAAGGTCTCTGCATTCTAAAATTTGATATAATGACTGGCTTCCAGGTAAGTATCATATCCTCTCACGACAAAGTAAAGCCTGCAATTGTACACAAGCTTTGTAAGCTTTTTCGGGAGGTTGGGGGCATCATTATTAAATATGAATGAATTCCCAAGTATCAGCAGAAATACATGAAAAGCCTTCAATATGACCACAAAAAATTATGATACATGTATAAAAAAACATAATCCTAGAATAAAGAGAAATGATTTGAAGTACAGTGTAAAATTAAAAAAAAGAAAAAAAAAAAAACAAGACTAAACAAACAAACAAAAACAAAACAAAAAAACACCTTTAAACACACTTCTTAAGTAGAGTTGTAAAGATATTATTTCTAAAATTCTGTAATAAGATGCAAATAAAAAGTTGCCAAACAAGAAACAGTTATTGAAAATTAAACGTTGGTTTCCAAAATATAGCATTACATACAAGTGTTACCAGTATAATAAAGAAGTGAAATTCAAAACTTGAAAGAATAAAAAGTATGGGAGCTCAATTCCATACAGCCAAAATCTAATCAATAGAGTTTGAGAAATACTTAATACGGAACATTAAGATTAAGACATTTTCAAAGAAATAATGCAGGAAAATCTATCAAGCTGAAGAGAGATAGCTATAACTGAAAGGGATTTTGAAATTATAAACAAAATTAATGAATAAGACTTTACTAAACCTACCATTGTGAAATGGTAGAACAATTATGTAATAATAACTATCATCATCACCATCACAACAACCAGCAAGGATTGAGTATTTACAGCATGCCATTTTACAAAGATCCTCTCACTTTTTGCCCATTCACATATCTTTTCCCTGGACTTCATTGTCCTGAATCTTATAATCTTGCCCAATCTACTAAATCATTTCCTCCCACACATTATTCCAAATATTTACTTATCTTGGGCCACTTCTCTCTGCACACTAAAGTGATAGGAGGCACTACAAACCTCTTCCCTTTGGAAGGGTTTCCACTCACTCTGTCTTGTGGTACATGAGTAGTCTGTGTTTGGCTTGTTCCCACATGCCAAGTTGACTCATCTGAGAACCAAACTTGAGGTTTTTTTTCTTTTTATTAGCTGGTCTTAGGAAAACTTCTATGAGACTATACATATGAGCCAAGCAAAAGACATAATTTCAAATAAGACAGATGATAAGGGTTCTGGGACACCTGTTCATACAAGCTTAATTGTACCATTTGAACGTTTTCAAACCTGTTTCTAGATGCACCATCTCCATTTTCAAATTGATTGTTTTGGGACCTACTTAAATGTATAAATTTGTTGTTCTGAAAGTATTCAGCTAATGAAGGGAAGTTCTGGCCAAATGGTCAAATGATATCCCCATATTTAGATAATCAGTTTCTACCAGACTTACTTTTTAAATGGTGTATAGTGCTCTCCTACAGATAGCATGGCTTTGCTCCACCCACAAGTGTCTGTGGAACAACATTCTTATTGGGGCTTGCTGGAGTGATCACATTGACTCTTTCTCTACCATGATATTCCTAATAACATACCGTCTGCTGGTTCATATGGCCATGAGGCAAAGCTTCTTGTAGTAAAGCTTAGATCTGTGTAAGAATCCTTTATTGCCCTGGCCCCACTCAAGGCTACAAGCTTTGTAGATCTCCCAATAATTAAGTTGTAGCAATATTCCTAAGTATACATTATGCTACTTCAAATTCCTCTCAGAAAATATTTTGTTAGTTTAGGTCTTCTGAAAGGTAGATGACCAGGTTATATATGTAAGAGATCTATTGGGGAAATAAAAGAGAAGGAGCCAAAAAAAATGTAGAGAGCCTTCAGCATGTGAAGATATGACATCTGTGAAAGAGGAGAGAAGATAGTGTATTAGTATTAGTATGTAGTGGATTAGTTTTCTATAGCTGCTGTAAAAATTCCCACATGCTTAGTGGCTTAAAATAATGCACATTTATTATGTCACAGTTCCCAGGATTCACTAGAATAAAATCTAAGTGTTGGCAGGGCAATGCTCATTTTTGGAAGCACTAAGGGAGAATCCGTTTCATTGCTCTTTCAGGTTGTTCACAGAATTCTGATTCTTGCAGTTGTGGAAACTGTTTCCTTGTTGATTGTAAACTAAAAAGCATTCCTAGTTACTAGAAGTCATCACATTTCTTGACTCATGGGCCCTTCCTATGTCTTCAAAGCCAGTAGCTGTAAGTCAAGACATCATGCTTTGAATCTCTTCTGGTGCTTCTATCATAGCTCTTTATTTCGGTTGGGAAATGTTACCTGCTTTAAAGGGATGAAGTGATTATATTTGGCCCATCTGGATAATCCAGGATACTCTCTCCATCTTAACCACATCCTCAAAGTCTCTTTTGCCATGTAAGATAACAATTTTGGGAATAAAGGAGTAAACATCTTTGGAGGAAGAAGTAATTATTTGCTTACCATAGGTAGGAAGAGTTTCAGACTGTAGCTCTGTTCCAAAGAAATTTCAGCCAGGTTAATGGGAAGTCCCCAAAGCAAAGTTGACAATTAATGTTTTGTGTCTTGAAGGATTGGGAATGCAACTGCATTGGTGCCAACACTCTTTTTAGTCATTGGCTAGGAGCAGTTTGTGGGATATTTGGGTTCAGTACCAATAGTGGAGCCAAAAGGGGAGCAGCTGCTGCCATCAGTCAATTATGGATTCTGAAAGAGAAGAACTGACAGTTGTATTTTTATGGCTGCCATAAGGGCCTATAATCCATTGCACTTATTACTGTTTATTGATTAGGTTTTCAGTTTTCTACTCTCATCAACCACGATTCCTATAGGTTTTGCAGGGTACTAACTAGTTATTTAAAGGGGAATATGAAGGATAGGTTGACATGGAAATATTTTACCTAGATCCCCTTTGAGGACAGACTTGTTGTCTATCTGTATGGAGTGTGGTCAGCAGATAGCCCGGCTGTCAGCTTCTTCAGTGTATGCCTCTACTTCAAAGAATCACTTCACTGAAATCATGCACATCCAATAATTTGTTCAGGGAGGGTATAAAAGGTCAGCTATTTAATCTGATGTGGGGCACTGACACAGATATTAATTCCACATCCAGTTGGATTGGTCAAAGCTTATCAGTTTTGTATCAAATTTCAAATTCTTCTGCACAGATAAGTTTCCTCTTCTAACATTTCACAGATGCTGATCTCTAATAAGTATCTTGCACCAAGCCTGATGCCAGAGAACCTAAACTAGAAAGCAGGAACCATCACTCCTTCATTCTTTAAATCTTGAAGGTGGAAAAAATAACTTCCACCAACCTCCACTCCAGGATCAGTATTGTTTTTTTATGGATTACACTGTCTGGGGGAGTTGGGAAGACTCCCTTACCACCATAATACATACCCTACTAGTGAAGGAACTAATATGAGAGTTCTCCCAACTGTCAAGTATGTCCATTCCAAATTACATATTTGTGATCTGGGAAAGATGACCACCAGAAGCAGTGGTGTGCTGGAGCTGGTTTACACTAACTCACAAGAGTCCATCTAACACATATCTTCTCAAGTACATGTTCAATATCTTCATGTTGGTAGCTTGAAATCAACCATCATGGGAGTATTTACACGATGGAAATAAGCAACTGCTGCAAATTTGGGCTTTTTCTCTCCAGAGAGCCAGTTGATAAACATTTACCAGCACACCACTTACCAGAGGGATATGTGGACCCATTGGACACATTGCAAGATGGACCTGAGCAGGGACTCCATTTATTACCTGACTCCTGTTTGTCGCTAGTAAGGGAGGTATAATGGCACTTTGCTTCATTGAATAGTAGCATAAACTTTGACCTTATTCAACAACCCTTATTGGATCTGGATACTGCCCTTTGCCAATGTGCAGGTACCCTTTGCAGAAGGACTACGGTAATCACTGTACTTGCTTGCTATACTATTACAGGATGCTTCCTTATAGGAATCCAGTTTCTACTTGATAATTTGGGGTCTAAGAACTGTTTTAGGTTTGGTAACTGGGTAAGGGTTTGTGACTTTCATTTGAAACTGCTAATCTTGTTCTTCTCACTATTCTTTCTTGATTTCTTCTGATTATATATATTAAGCAGTACCTTTCTTACCTGCCCATCTATCGCCCTTAAGAACATCCTGCTATATGAGCCATCTTCATAGTTCTTTGTTCTCCTGGATGCTACTCTGACCTTGGTGCTCAGTGTATTAATTATACAAGCCTTGGTTTAGGCAGTTAACTACTGCTACCTGGCCTTTGCTTTTCCAAGACTGCATCATCTCCATTATTACCAGGGAGCCAAGTTCTGTAATAACATCTGTTATGTAAGTCCCAGTATACAGAGGACAGCCACTAATGAGCTTCTCAACAATGCTTGTGTCACACTCATTCCTCATTGCCTTGATAAGCAAAGTGTCCTCCAGTCCCTCCAAAGAACATGATCAGTTGGTGAGATTTCTATTTTTGTAACTTAGGTCCATTGTAGCATGTTCCTTTCTCTGAACCATTTGAATTCTTCTTTCATGGTCTGCCATAGCAGGCCTAAGATCTCTATTTCTTTTAATGGGGTCCATCACTGTTTCCAAGCTTCCAAAATCAATCTTAGTAAATTATTAAAACTCTTACATAGGGCCCTTGAAAATGTGTAAAATGTGTAAAATCTCATGTCCTTGAAGAGTGCTTCCATATCACTCTTATCCAAGCTCTCCTTTATCTATCTTCATCAAATGCCCTTTGATATAGTGCCATCAGGATCCACAGTCAGGCATACTTTTCTGATTCCTGCATGTACATGATATCTAGGTCCTGTAAGTACTTTAGCATGTAATTGCTTTCCTCTTTTAGAATGCCCAGCAAATCTTCAGTTGGATTATCCTAATAATGGGTTTGAAAAGACAGGAGGGAAGGTAGAGGGAAGCATGTGTGATTAAGCACCTACCTCATTTAAAGACTCTATATAATTTTCAGCAAACTGGGTCCTCTCTTTTCTAATAAGAACATTCTATAGATTTAAAAGTTGCAGATAAACTAGAGAGCTAAATTCTCAAGTGTAGCTACCCATATAATCCCATCCAAAATTTCAGCGTCTTCTTCTCTAATAGGACTGATTTTTATAGACTTGTTTAAGCTGAAGTTGTTCCACTCTTACAAATAAGTCCAGTAGAGATCATTAGCTATGTCTAATTTGAAGTTGCAAGAGACAAGAGTCTCTTTAAGTGTTGCTAATAGGCCCTATGACTCTCACACTTTTCTTTAAAATATATAGATTAATGTATAGCCTCTCATGTTCTCTCTTTGTGAACTGATGACATTTAGTACCAACCACTTAATTCTTTGGCCATTATAGTTGTTATTTCCCCTCACACCTCTTTAATGCTTGAGATATTGTATCCACTGGTAAATCCACTTAAGCCTGTATATTATCTAAATTTAACCCTGGTGAACATCTTATCAATCACTAGGGACTAACAATACTCCACTTACTAACAGCCATAGGCTGTCTAATTGTCATCAGCTAGTTAGTGATCCAGTTGTAAATTCCATCCTCAGAATATGCTTAATTGTACTACATGTGATATCAAATATCTTAGGTTGGGTTGCCTGGAAGCAAATTCTGAGGTCTCCTGTTTAAGCAATTAATTAACGGAGTGCTTTTAAGAGAAATAGAGAGAGGGAAGTAAGAATACAGGGGAAAGAATGTGATCTCAGTTAAAAACTAGCTTCAATCTGATTCCATTTGTGCTATACAGCAAAAATTATACCACAGAATTAGTTCCTTATTGGAGCAAGAGAGCTGTCTTTTGTACTTGAATACAACCCAGTAAAGTGGCTCCTCTTCAGTCAAGAAGGGGATAACTGTAGCTGCAGATGGATGATCTGCCTAATTAATGGGCGAGCAGCATCCTCTAGAGTAAGGCATAATACAAATTGGAATCAAACGAAACTACAGACAATCCACATTATTGGTGGATTCCATATTTATGAATTTGCCTACTCGCTAGAATTTATTCGTTACCCCAAAATCAATACTTGTAACATTTCATGGTAATTTGAAGATGTGCACAGAGAGGTGAAACATTTTTGTCTCCTGATGCACACCTTCCCAGCTGAGGTGGTGCTATGGCTTCTTGTTTCAGTCTCATCCTGTGAACAAGGGTCATTTTCTTGGTATATTTAGTGCCAGGTATTTGGCATTTTTGTGCTTTGTGTTTGTGTGTGTGTGTATGTGTGTGTGTGTGATTTTGCATTTAAAATGGCCCATGTATTAGTCAGCCACAGGGGTGCTTCTCACCAAAGTCAGTTGCCACGTGTTGAAGCAAGATGGTTGCTGATCTCTGCCTGGTCTCTCCTTTTTCTCTGGGCTTCCTCTTCCTCTTAAGCCTCCATGGTTCCAGCTTCTTCTTGATCTCAGTTGTAGGCTGCCATAGGACTTGTCTCTCAGGGCTTCCTGAGCTACAAACTATCAAGCAAATGGCTCATCTCTTCCTGGGCTGCAGGATCAAAAATGACAATATTCTCTACTCTTCCATGTGTCTTCTTGAATAAGTGTCCATTTATATATGCCCACGGAGGGGTGGGGACTCAACCTGAGTCATGCCTTACTGATGTGGTTTAATCAAAACCTAATCTTGACAGGTAATTTAATCAATGACATCTCAGCTGAATCTAATATAATCAAAGGGTATCACACTCAGAAGTATAGATTAGTTTACAAACATAATCTTTCTCTTTTTGGGATTCATAAATAATCTCAAATTGCCACAGCCCCCAAGCACATTGTTGAAATGTTGTCTAGTGCTTCTAACTGCAAGAAAGCTGCAATGTGACTTACAGAGAAAATACATGAGTTAGTGATGTTAGCCATGAGTTTAATGTTAATGAATCAACAGCATATATTATATAAGGTGTCTTTAAATAGAAAAGGAGAAAATTCATAGCTACTTTTCTCTTTTGCATTAAATATTTGCATTTTCAAAATAAGTTAATCATTCCTTATTAGTTTCAATGCAATGGTTAACCTATAGATAATTGCAGGAAATTAACACAGTTACAAAATAAAACTGAAATGCAAGCAATTATTTCAGTGGACTATGTGAGCTTAATTAGTAGATAATGACTGAAGTTGATAAACAAGTAATAGAATAACAAGGAGGTTATTTAGATATCTGGAGATGTACAATTGGAGGAACTAAAAGCGGGAATTATTCAAATTGCCTCTGAATGTCAAACTGGAGGTACTGGGGGTATCAGGGCAGAAGAAAATAGACTTAGCTCTTCATTATAGCCCTTCTATTTTCTTTTTTCTTTCTTTTATCATTGTATACTCTCTCTGTTTTTCTCTGTCTCTGTCTCTGTCTCTGTCTCTCTCTCTTGTATGTGTGTGTGTGTGTGTGAAGTAAAAGCCAGCATCTCCTGGGGAACTCATCATGGACCTTCATCAGAGTTCCTGGCTTGCTGCCTGCCCTACAGAATTTGGACTCATGAATCCCCATAGTCACATGAGACAATTTTATAAAATCTCATATTATTTACAGCTATATCTTGACAGTTCTGTTTCCCTAGAGAACCCTGACTAAGATAGCTTGGTACCGGGAGTAGTTCTTGAAAAACAGAATCTTAAAAATGAGATTTCTGAATTGATTCTGGGATTTTTGCAATTGACTCTCTACTCAGATTACATTCAAAGGCACTAAAGACTCTGATTCCAATAATCAAGGCACCACTGACAATTCATGACATCAATTGGCAATAGAGAGACACAAAATATCACCACTGGATATGACTACTTCCATGCATATAAGAGGGAAAACTCTGGGTGAGAGTGATTTTGACACCTTAACAGAGTTTTGTGGAGTTAAAAGCTACAATGATGTTAGCTCTTTGTTCCTAAAAATGCTAGAGACAGTTATAAAAGAAAGGGATGAGCTGAAGCCTTCAAATGTGGAACTTATGTGCCACATGAATGATGTGAAAGTTTCTATGTGTGCCCTGAAAGAAAATCTTGCTTTGTGCAGGCACAAACTTGAGATCTCTGAAAACCAGACCCAGTGTCTCATTGTGCAAGTAGCAGAATTACAATGGAAACTAAAATCTCAACCTTGCAGACTGTCTGCTGTTAATGTGAGGGCATTGATTGGAAAGGAAAGGAATCCTGAGGATTGGGATGGAGACATATGGGTTGATGATGATGGCAGTGGAGACATTGAAACTGTAAATTCTGCTGAGCCTTTTCCAGATAAACTTATAATGGTCTGCCCTGAGGGAACAGCCATTGGAATTCCAGCCTGCCCTAATGGTGTGGCCACCAACCTTCTGCCTGCCCTTAGGAAATGTCCACTTGAACTCCAGCCTGCCCAAAGGAGCCTGCCACCTGACCTCTAATGTGCCCCAAGGAGTCTGCCGTCCAACCTCCACTTGATATATTAATCCTGTCTCACCAGATTAAACTGTAATGGAATGCCCTGAGGTAATTTTCTTACACTTCTAATTCTTTTCCTTACCCACCTTCACCTCCCCTCTTTTATTACAGACCTATAACTAGCATGAGGAAGTATGCTATACTCAAAAAGAAATTCATGAGTTTTCCAATTTATATTGACAGAAATCAGGGGAATATGTGTGGGAATGGATATTAAGAGTATGGAATAATGGAAGGGATATAAAATTGGATCAGGCTGAATTTATTGCTATGGGCCCACTAAGCAGAGATTCTGGATTCAGTGTTGTAGCTCAAGGGGTTAGAAAAGGCTCTAACAGTTTATTTGGGTTCGGGTGCTGGCTGAAACATGGATCACAAGATGGCCAACATTACCTGAGGTCGAGATGCCAGAACTTCCCTAATATACAGTTGATGGAAGGATCCAAAGGCTTAGAGAGATTGGAATGTTAGAATGGATTTACCATGTAAGACCTGCCCACCCTCCCCAAGAATGTCCAGAGGACACACATTTCACCAGTACTGTGAGGAATAAATTTGTGAAACTAATTCCATATTCCCTGGAGAGCTCTGTGGCTGTTCTTCTCTGTAGGTCAGATATACTTTGGAAACTGCTGTTATGGAACTAAGATCCTTAAACACTGTGGGGATGATCAGATCCCAGGCCAGCAGCAGTGAAATGGGAGCATTTAATCACCAAAGACAAGGTGGGCATGGCTACCAAAAAGAAAAACAGACAAAGCAGCAATCAAATTGTCTGGGTCTCAGAGACCAATGGTGTTAGCTAGTAGATCCTGGGGTACCTAGAAATAAAATAGTTGGGCATCCTACTAAATTCCTACTTGATCTGTAAAAACAGAACAGTTCTAAGTCTAGTGAACAAAAGTTTAACTTGAATTACAGAAACAAAGCGTTATGACCCCTTAATCAATTCTGACTTGAGACAGTTTACAGACCCAGAGCCACTTGTAAAAAGGGAAGGCCAGGTCCCCTTGGGGAAGGACCCTGTTACACTGCCCCAAATTTATACTGTTAGTCATCCTCACAGCTTTCCCCAAAGAGACCTATGGCCTTTTACCAGGGTAACTGTGTGTAAGAGTTTGATATGGTTTATGAGTTCCAGAAATAGATATTGGATTATGTTTGTAAACTGGTCTGCTCCTATGAGCATATTAGATTGTATGAACTTCAGAAGTTTCACTTTTACTTGATTAAATTATGATTAGGGCTTTGATTGGGCCATGTCAGCAGGACTTCGAGTCCCCACCTCCTTAGACTCACAGAGAAAATGACATGGCAGAGGAAAGAGTTGGAGTTTTGATGCTGGAGCCCCAGGAAGTAAACACATGGGGAAGAATACAGAGGAACAGAGATGGCTCCATAGACATGACAGAGGCCCCAGAAAGAGAGAGAGCCAGATAGTCTACAGCTGACCTTGTGGAGAGAACAGAGCAGCTGAGCCTGGAAAGAAATGAGTCCCAGGGAGAGAAACATTTAGAAGGAAGAAGGCTGAACTCTCGCAGACAAGTGGCAATAGACTTTGGTAAGGGAAGTAATTACTCTTTATGGCCTTATAACTATAAGCTTCTACCCCAAATAAATATCCTTTATAAAAACTAACTGATTTCTGGTATTTTGCAGCAGCACCCCTTTGGCTGAATAATATACTGTACATTGGAGAAAAAGAAATGATCAGACATTTCTGGGATCATTAGACACTGGCTCAGAAGTGGCATTAATTCCAGGAGACCCAAAACATTACTGTGGTCCACTGATCAGAGTAGGGGCTTATGGAAGTCAGGTGATCGATGGTGTTTTAACTCATGTCCATCTCATCAGTCCCTGCACCATTCTATGGTTATTTCCCCAGTTCCAAAATCCATAGATGGAATAGACATACTCAGCAACTGGCAGAATCCCCATATTGGTTCCCTGAGTAAGGGCTGTTATGGTAGGGAAGTCCAAGTGGAAACCACTAGAATTGCCCTTACCTAGCAAAATAGTAGAGCAAAAGCAATAGTGGATTATTGTAGGGATTGCAGAAATCAGTGCCATCATCAAGGATTTGAAGGATGCAGGGATGATGATTCCTACCACATCCCTGTTCAGCTATTCTATTTGGCCTGTGCAGAAAACAGATGGATCTTGGGGACAGTGGATTATCATAAACTTAACCAAGTGGTAACCCTAATTGCAGCTGCTGTTCCAGTGTTGGTATAATTTCTTGAGCAAATCAAAATATCCCCTGGTACCCTAATCTGGCAAATGCTTTTTATCTCAATTGCTGTTCATACAGAACACCAGAAACAGTTTTTTTTTTTTCGTCTGGCAAGGCCAGCAATATACATTCACTGTCCTACCTCAGGGTATACCCACTCTCCAACCTTATTTCATAATATTGTCCATAGGGAACCTGATCCTATCTCCCTCCCACAAGACATCACACTTCTTTATATTGATGTTATCAGGTTGTTTGGACCTAATGAGCAAGAAGTAGAATCTACTCTAGATTTATTGGTAGACATTATGTGTCAGAGGATGGAAGATAAATCCAACAAAAATACAGGGGACTCCCATATAAGCAAAATTTCTAGGTGCCCAGTGGTGTGGGGCATGTCAAGATAACCCTTCTAAGGTGAAGATAAGCTCTTGCTTCTGGCCCCTCCTACAACCAAAAAAGAAGCATAATGCCTAATTAGTCACTTTGGATTTTGGGGAAAATATATTCCACATTTGAGTGAGCTATTCTGGCCTGTTTACTGAGAGACCAGAAAAGCTGCTAGTTTGAGTAGGGACTGGAACAAGAGGAAGCTCTGTGACAGGCCCAAGCTGCTGTACAAGATGCACTGCCACTTGGGCCATATGATCCTGCAGATCCAATGGTGCTGGAAGTCTCAGGGACAAATAGAGATGCCATCTGGAATCTTTGGCAAGCTCCTTTAGACGAATCACAGTGCAGACCCTTAGGATTTTGGAGCAAAGCCCTGCCTTTGTCTGAAGAAAATTATTCTCCTTTTGAGAAACAGCTTTTGGCCTTAGTGGCTTTAGTAGACACTGAATATTTAACCATGGGCTATCAAGTTATCAGGAGACCAGACTTGCCTATCCTGTGCTGGGTGTTGTCTGACTCAACAAACTATAAAGTTGGGCATGCACAGCAGCACTCAATTAAAAAGAGCTCTAGCAGGTACTGAAGGCATAAGTAAGTTATAAGAGGAAGTGTTCCAAATGTCTATGGCCATCACTCCTGTCACATTACCTTCTCTTTCCCAGTCCACAGCCATGGCCTTTAGGGAGGGAGTTCTTCATAATCAATTGACTTAGGAAGAGAAAACTCAGGACTGATTTACAGACGGTTCTGCACAATATGCAGGTACTACCTGAAAGTGGACAAATGCAACACTGCGACCCCCTTCTGGGACATCCCTGAAAGACGGTGGTGAGAGGAAGTCCTCCCTGTGGGCAGAACTTTGAGCAGTTCACCTAGTTGTTCATTTTGCTAGGAAGGAGAAATGGCCAGAAATGCATTTGTACAATGATTCATGGGCTATTGTCAATCTTTTGGCTGTATAGTCAGGGACTTGGAAGGAACATAATTAGAAAATTGGTAACAAAGAGGTCTGGGGAAGAGGTATATGGATAAACCTTTCTGAGTGGGCAAAAGATATAAAAATATTTGTGTCCCATGAGACTGCTCACCAGAGAGTGACTTCAGCATAAGAAGACTTTAATAATCAAGAGTATAAAATGACATGTTCTGTGGATAGCAGTCAGCCTCTTTCCCCAGCCACTCCTGTCATTGTCCAATGGGCTCATGAACAAAGTGGCTATAGTGGTAGAGATGGAGGTTATGCATGGTCTCAGTAACATAGACTTCCTCTCCCTAAGCCCACTGATGAATACCCAAAATGCCAGCAGCTGAGACCCATATTCAACCCCAGAAATGGCACCATTCCCTGAGGTGATCAGCCTGATACCTGGTGGCAGGTTGATTACGTTGGACCATTTCTATCATAGAAAGCATAGTGATTTGTTCTAACTGGAATAGAAACATAATCTAGATATGGGTTTGCCTTCCATGCATGAAATGCTTCTGCTCAAACTATCATTCAGAATTAGACAATGTATTATCCACTGTATTAGTCAGCCAAAGGGGTGCTGATGCAAAATACCAGAAATTGTTTGGCTTTTATAAAGGGTATTTATTTGGGGTAGAAGATACAGTTACCAGGCCGCAACGCATTAAGTTACTTCCCTCACCAAAGTCTATGGCCAAGTATTGAAGCAAGATGGCTGCCAACATCTGCCATGTTTCAAGCTTCCTGGTTTCCTCTCTTCCTGGGGCTTGGCACTCTCCAGGCTCAGCTCCTCTGTTTCCTCCGCAAGGTCAACTGTAGACTATGAGGCTTTCTAGGCTTTGCCTCTTGCCACAAGGCCAGCTGTGAACTGCCTCTTTTCCCGGAGGCTTCTCTTCTTCCTCACAACCAAGCTCCTCTGTGTGCTTATTTTCCTGGGCTCCAGCATTAAAACTCAGCATCAGAACATCAACTCAAAACTCTAGCTCAAAACCCCAACAAGTCCTCTGCTCTGCCATGTAGTTTTATCGCCTCAGTGGGCAGGGACTCTACATCCTACTGACGTGGCCCAATCAAAGCCCTAATCATAATTTAATCACACCCAGAGGAACAGGCCAGTTTAAAAGTATAATCCATGTGAATATTCTCGCTGTCCTGATTTTGTGATAATCAAGGTAGGCTACACATTTGCTATATTAGAAACCATGCATGTGTCCCCAGACCTAGTTTTTCTCCCTAGGTCTGGTTTTTAGAATGCTGGTGATAAACCAAGCCTGATTTATTATATGACCTTCCTGTATAGGAAATGACTGTAACTCTAGGTATCTTTGGTTATCTTTTTAACCTTAAGAGATATAGCAGGGGGACGGATGTAGATCAAATGGTTGGGTGTCCGTTTCCCATGGAGAGGAACCTGGGTTCAATCCCCAGTACCTCCTGGTAAAATAAAGAAAAATATAGAAGGTGCACAGGCACGCCATCAGGCCCTGAGAGCAGGTGAGCCCCCAGGACCCCTGCGAGCGGTTGAGCCATCTGGCCCCGTGAATGGGTGATACCCCAGGCCCTGCAAGTGGGTGAGCCATTGGGCCCTGTGAGCAGGTTAGCCGTCGGGCCCCGCTGAACCAAGCAGCAAGATGAAGATGTTACAGGAAAGAAACACAGGGGAGAACCAAGACGAGACACACCAGAAAACCAGGAACTGAGGTGGTGCAGGTGGCAGAACACCTCTCTCCCACATCGGAGGTTCCCAGGATTGAATCCAGGTGAAGGCAGGAGGAGAAAGATGAGAGGAGAGGGCAGGAAACAGACACAGAGAATTGCCCAATGAATGGACACAAAAACTGCAAAAATGGGGGGGGGAGTTAAAATGGATAAAAAGTAAATATATTTTTAAAAATTAATGTAAAAACAAATTTAACATAAATTCAAAAAATTAAAAAAAATAAAAATAATAAAAACATAATCCAATATCTATTTTTGGAATTCACAAATAATGCCAAACTGCTACATCTACCATCATGACATTTCTCGCAGCATTGCTTCTGATTAAGGAGCCTATTTTACAGCAAATGGTGTGTGAGAATGTACACATTCTTATGGAATTCACTGGTCTTACCATGTTCCTCATCATCCTGAAGCAGCTGGATTGATAGAATGGTGGAATATCCTTTTGAAGGCTCAATTATGGTTCCAACTAGGTGGCAATACCTTGCAGTTCTGGGGCAATGTTCTCTAGGAGGCTGTACATATTCTAAATCAGTATCTATTCTATGGTGCTGTTTCTTCCATTACCAGGTTTCATGGGTGCAGGAACCAAGGGGTGGAAATTGAAGTGGCACCACTTATATTACCCCTAGCAATCCACTAGGAAAATTTTTGCTTCTTGTCTTTGCAACTTTAATCTCTGCTGGTCTACAGGGTCTTAGTTCCAAAAGAAGAGTGCTTCCCAACAGTGATTCCATTGAACTGGAAATTAAGACTGCCACCTGGACACTTTGGTCACTTCATGCCTCTGAATCAACAGGCAAAGAAGGGAATTACTGTACTGGCTAGGGTGATTAATCCTGACTATCAAGGGGAAATAGGACTGCAACTATACAATGGGGATAAAAAAGAGTTTGCCTGGAATACAGGAGATCCACTAGGGCCTCTCTTAGTTCTACGATGCCTTGTGATTAAAGTCAATGGAAAACTGCAACAACCCAATCCATAATGAACAATGGCCCAGAATCTTCTTGAATGATGGTTTGGGTCACCCCACCAGGCAAAGAACAATGGCCTGCTGAGGTGCTTGCTGAGGGTAAAGGGAACAAAGAATGGGTAGCGAGAGAAGGTAGTGATAAGTACAAACTATGACCATGTTACCAGTTACTGGGACTAGGACTGTAATGATCATGAATATTTCTTCCTTGTTTTGTTATGAGTATATTTGTATATGTACAGAAAATGAATATCTTTGTTTTCTTCTCTATTTTATCCCCTTATCATATGGCATAAGTTGTATTCATTTCATGCCAGAGTATTTAAAGATGTCAATATTAGATGAGACTATTATCCAAGGACTTGCACCCTATTCTAGAGAGATTTAGTATGGTCCTGGTTGTATGCAGGAAAGTTGAGTATTGTTAGGTAAAAAATATATATATTTATATTTATTTAGAGATTAAGTATAGTTTAAGGTGATGTGTATGCCTGCCAAGTTGACAAGGGGTGGACTATGATAGTTAGGCTGATGTGTAAACTGGGCCAGATAATGGTGCCCAGTTTTTTTCAAACAAGCACTGGGCTAATTGCAATGCAAGGGCATTTCATGGACATTAATCATCAGTGAATTGGTTGCATCTATGACAAATAACATCTACAATAAACTGTGGAAGTTGTCTTCAGCAATGAGTGATGTTCATGTAATCATTGGAAGGCCTTAAAAGGAGAAATTATTTCAGCGTTCAGAGAGAGAATTCCCATCTCTACTTCAGACAGGCAGTGTCTCTTGGGGAACTCATTGTGGATCTTCACTGGAGTTCCCGGTATGCAGCTTGCTCTCTGGAAATTGTACTCATGCATCCCCACAGATGTGTGACACAATTTTATTAAATCTCATACTATTTACCAATATCTTTTGTTGGTTCTGTTTCCCTAGAGAACATTGACTAATACAACTGGATAAATATATTGGAAGGCATTAGATTTACTGCCCAGGATACTTTTGCTAATTCATTTTCTATTGTCTTGTTTTCTTTAGGAGCTACATTTTCCTGTAAGATGTGCAAGCAGGTGAAAAATATATCCTCATCAGAAAAAGGAGACTGAATCTACCCACTAGGACCAAAAATGTAGAAATTAGCAATTTTAGCGGTGCTGTTGTCATTTTTAGACTAGCAAGAATAACTACCTATTAGAAGAAAAAAAAATATTTTTCAGGAGTTAGTGAAGCTCACTGATGGGAATCAGAAGTTAGTTTCAGCATTGTGTTTATTGCTCTGAGCATGGTAAACTTTGATTCTGATAACAGGAGCTTTATAACTCAGCATAAGAAGATAATTTTAATTCAGAAATGTGTCTTAGATGGGGGGTAATTCAGCATTCTTATTAGGAGCCTGTACTATTTCTTCTTTTTACTACTTAACTAAGATTAGATCTCTGAAATAAATTCATGGACATTCATTTACTACTTTTGCTCATCTCTGTACAGTGTAGTATAAAAACTGAATTTGCAGAGATGAAACAGATGGACAGGTCTCAGTGTATCTTCATTGGCAAATCTTGGGGATTAGCTCCTAAGGATACATGTCCATTTTTTTTCAGTTTTTAAAATATATTTTTTTATTAAAGAAGTTGTGAATGTACAAAAAAATCACGCACATGTTCAGAATCCACATACAACACTCAACACACTATTGTGGAACATTTGTTACAGATTATGGGATAACATCATCAGACCACCACCACTAGCCACAGTGTACACTTGGCACACCCCCTCTGTACTCCCTTCATTTTGCCGTTTCACCTTCTTGATATGTCCTTTGAATCACAATAGTGTTTAAGTTTGAGGACATCCCATTTATCCATGTTTTCTTTCATTGCTCTTGCTTTCAGTGTAAGTTTAAGAATCCACTACCTACCACCAGGTCTTAAAGATGTTTTCCTACACTTTCTTCTAGGAGTTTTATTGTTCTAGCTTTTATAGTTAGGTCTTTGATCCATTTTGAGTTAATTTTTGTATGAGGTGTGAAATAGCAGTCCTCTCTTTTCTTTTGGATATGGATATCCCGGTCTCCCAGCACCATTTGTTGAATAGACAGTTCTGCCCCAGCTGTGTGGTTTTAACTGGCTTGACAAAAATCACTTGGCCATAGATGTGAGGGTCTGTTACTGAACCATCAATTCAGTTCCATTGCTTTCTGTGTTTGTCTTTATTCCAGTACCATGCTGTTTTTACTACTGTAGCTATGTGATATGATTTCAAGTCTAGACGTGAGAGTCTCCAACTTTGCTTTTCCTTTTTAAGATGTTTCTGACTATTTAGGGACACTTACCCTTTCAAATAAATCTGATTATTCTATTTTACATTTGTTTTAAAAAATGCTGGTGGAATTTTTATTGGGATTGCATTGAATCTGTATATCAATTTGGGTAGAATTGACATCTTAACATTTTTCACTCTTCCAATCAATGAGCATGGAATGTTCTTCCAATTACTTAGGCCTTTTTAATTTCTTTTATCAATGCATCCTTTTCATCCATTGTTAAGTTTATTCCTAAATATTTGATTCTTTTCACTATTGTAAGTAGAATTTTTTCCTGACTTCCTCCTCAGATTGTGCATTACTAATGTATAGAAACATCACTGATTTTTGTGTATTGATCTAGATCATGATACTACTGAAATCATTTTTTTTTTTTTTAGCTCTAGCAGCATTGTTGTAGATTTTTCAGGACATTCTAGGTATAGGATCATATCATCTGTGAAGACCAGAAGTTTTACTTCTTCCTTTCTGATTTGGATGCCTTTATTTCTTTTTCTTTCCTGATTTCTCTAGCTTGAACCTCTAGGTCTATATTGAACAACAGTGGTAACAGTGGGCATCCTTGTCTTATTCTTGATCTTAATGGGAAGCTTTCAGTCTTTCACTATTGAGTTCAATGTTAGCTGTGGGTTTTGCATATATGGTCTTTACCATGTTGAGAAAGTTTCCTCAATTCTTATCTTTTGTGGTATTTTTATCAAGAAAGGATGCTGTATTTTGTCAAATGCCTTTTCTGCATCAATTGCTACCATCATGTGATTTTTATTCTTTGATTTATTAACGTGGTGTTTATGCTGATTGATTTTCTTGTGTTGAACCAATTTTGCATGCCTGGTGTAAAACCCACTTGATTATGATGAATAATTCTTCTAATGTGCTGTTGGATTCAATTAGCAAGTATTTTGCTGAGGAGTTTTGCATCCATATTCATTAGGGAAATTGGTCTGTAATTTTCTTTTCTCATGATATCTTTATTTTGCTTTGGTATTAGGGTGATAGTCGCTTCAAAGTATGAGTTTGGTAATGTACCTTCTTGTTCAATTTTTTTGAAAAAGCTTGCATAAGATTGGTATTAAATCTTCTTTGAATGCTTGGTAAAACTCCCCTATGAAACCATCTGGTCCTGGGTTTTTCATTTTGGGGAGTTATTTGATGACTGTTTCAATCTCTTTATGTGTAATTGGTTTGTTAATGTTTTCTATTTCTTCTATGGTCAGTGTAGGTTGTTCATACATTCCTAGAAATTTTTCCATTTCATCTACATTGTCTAGTTTGTTGGTGTACAGTTGTTCATAGTATCCTCTTATCATCTCTTTTCCTTCTGTGGGGTCAATAGTAATGTCTCCATTTTCATTTTTATTTTATTTATTTGCATTTTTTTTCTTTTTTCTTTGTCAGTCTAACTAAGGGTTTGTCAATTTTGTTAATCTACTCAAAGAAATAACTTTTGTTTTTTAAAATTCTCTTTATTGTATTTTGTTCTCAATTTCATTTATTTCTACTCTAATCTTTGTTATGTCATTCCTTCACTTGCTTTGAGAATAGTTTGCTGGTTTTGTTTCCTAGTTCTTCCAACTGTGTAGTTAGGCCATTGATTTTATCTCTTTCTTCTTTTTTTAATGTAAGCATTGAGAGTTATAAATTTCCCTCTTAGTACTGCCTTTATTGAATCCCAAACATTCTGATATGTTTTGTTCTTATTTTCATCTCAAGATATTTATTGATTTGTCTCACAATTTCTTCTTTGACTCACTGATTATTTGAAAGTATGTTGTTTAATATCCATATATTTGTGAATTATATTCTTTCTAATTCTTGTTGATTTCCAACTTTATTCCATTATGATCAGAGAAAGTGCTTTGTATAATTTCAATCTTGTTGAATTTATTGAGATCTGATTTGTGACACAACATATGATCTATCCTGGAGAAAGATCTATGAGCACTTGAGCAGAAGGTACATCTTGCTGTTTTGGGGTGCAATGTTTGGTATATGTCTATTAGGTTTTGTTCATTTATCATATTATTCAATCTCTTTGTTTCTTTATTGATCCTCTGCTCAGATGTTCTATCCAATGCTGAGAGTGGTGTATTGAAGACTCCAAATATTATGGTAGAGATATTTATTTCTCCCTTCAGTTTTGCCAGTGTTTGCCACATGTAATTTGGGGCATCCTGGTTAGGTGCATATACACTTATCATTTTTATTTCTTCCTGGTGAATTGTCCCTATTATTAATATATAATGCCTTTCCTTGTCTTTAATAACAGCTTTGTTTTTAAAGTCTATTTCATCCAATATAAGTTTAACTACTCCAGCTTCTTTTCATTACTGCATGCATGGAATATTTTTTCCAGCCTTTTACTTTCAATATATTGGTATCCTTGGTTCTAAGGTGAATCTTTTATAGACAGCACATAATGGCTCATATTTCCTTATCCATTCTGCCAGTCTGTGTCTTTTGATTGACATTCAATGATAGTATTGTAAAGGCAGTTATTATTTCACCCATTTTGACCTTTGGGTTTTATCTGTCATATTTTATTTTCACCAGTTTTTTTACACTTTTGGTTACTTTTACGGATATAATCTTCATTTCTATACTCTCTTCCAAGCCTCTCTCTCCTGTCTTTTCTTTTCAGACTGTAGCACTCCCTTTAGTATTTCCTGCAAAGTCAGTCTCTTGGTTACAAACTCATTGCATTTCTGTTTATCTGTGAATATTTTAAATTTACCCTTATTTTTGAAAGACAATCTTGCTGTATATATGATTCTTGGCTGGCAGTTTTCCCATGCAGTATTTTGAAAATATCATGCCACTGCCTTCTTGCTGCCATGGTTTCTGATGAGAAATTGGCACTTAATCTTATTGGATAGCCTTTGTATGTAATGTGCCACTTTTCTCTTGCTGATTTATTTGGCATTTGACATTCTGATTAGTAAGTGTCTCAAAGTAGTTCTATTTGGATTTATTTGGATGGGCATACGTTGTGCTTCTTGGACATGGATATCTGTCCTTCAGTAGGGTGGGGAAATTTCCAGCCATTATTTCTTCAAATATTCCTTCTACTCCTTTTCCTTTTTCTTCTCCTTCTGTAACACTCATGACATGCATGTTTGCACATCTCTGACTGTCATTTAGTTCCCTGAAACCCTATTCACTTTTTTCCATTCTTCTCTTCATCTGTTCTTTTGTATGTTCACTTTTGGAGAGCATGCCTTCAAGCTCACCGATCCTTCCTTTTACCTCCTCAAATCTGCTGTTAAATGCCTCTAATGTATTTTTTATTTCATTTATTGTGCCTTTCATTCCCATGAGATCTACTATTTTTTCATGTATGCTTTCAAATTCTTCTTTGTGCTCATCCAGGACCTTCTCAATATCTTAATCTCTTTTGCCATTTCATTGAATTGATTAAGAATATTTGTTTGAACATCTATGATTAGTTGTCTCAACTCCTTTATGTCATCTGGAGGTTTATTTTGTTCCTTTGGTCCACATATTCCTGTTTCTTGTATGGATTGTAATTTTTTGTTAGTGTCTTGGCATCTGCCTTACTAGATGTATTTATTCTGGGTGCAGTCTCTTTCTTTAGTTTATGGCTTTATTGCCCTTTCTCCCTTGCTGATTGTGTAGTAGTAGCTGAGGATGTAGTTGGTACCATATGCTGTGAAGGCCAAAGCTGCATGCATTGCCCCAGAACTGATGAAGTTTCTCCCACCTTTCTCTTCTACCAGGGCTAAGGACAGAGATGCAGTCATGTGTAATAATCCAAGTCATGCAGGCCAAGACTACCTGTAATTTCTCAGAGAGACTGAAGAAGCTTCATGCCTTTTCCTCCCCTGCCTGGAGTGGGAATTGAGCAGCAGGTGTGGATAGCAATCTATGCCATGTGGGTCAAAAATGACTGCAGTTGTACAGGTAGACTGAAGTAGCACCAGCCCCTCTCCTCCCCTGCCAAAGGTGGGGATGGACCCTTCAGAGTGCTCAACAATCTAATCTGCTAGGGCCAAATGCACCTGCAGTTGCCCTGACAATCTGAGGAAGTACTTTCCCTTCTGCCCTTGGAGGGTGAGGAAGGAACCACAGGTACGCAACAGTTCATTCCTTGTAAGCCAAAAGTGTCTGTTGTTGTCCAGAGAAGCTGAGGAAACAATAACCCCCCTCCTCTCCTATTAGGGGGTCAGAGTGGATCCATAGGCACCCACCAGTCCAGTCCATGCAGGCCCAAAGTGCCTGCCATTAGCTCAAAAGGCTGAGGAAACACCAGCCTTTTCTACTTGGGGGGCAAAGATGGAGCTACAGGTGACCAACTATTCAGTCTGTGTAGGCCAAAAGCACCTGCAATTACCCAAAGAGGCTGGAGAAACACCAAACCCCTCTTTTCCTATTAGAGCTGTGGATGGTGCTACAGGCAACAACAGTCAACTTCGTGTAGGCCAAACATGCCTGCAGTTGCCCTGAAAGGCTGAACAAACACCTGCCCCCTCCTATCCTATGGGTGGGGAGGTTGGAGATGGAATAAAAGGTGCTCAACAGACCAGTTTGTGCAGGCCTAAAGCACCTGCATTTGCTCAGAGAGGCCGAAGAAAGACAGTACCTCTCCTATCCTATTGGGGTGCATGGATTCAGTCCCATGAGTCTATTCAGTCTGTGTGGGCCGAAAGCCGCTGCAGTGGTCCAGAAAAGCTGGTGCAAGACCTCCCAGCTTCCTACTTGCCAGAGGTGGGGCTGTAGCCTAGTCTAGGTCTACAATCCTATCTGAATTGAAAGAAACTTGTCCCTACTGTCACTGTGATTTTCAATCAGCCCCACTTCCCCTCATGCTAGTGTGGACTTAAAATGGCAGCTATTAGTTTCTTTCCAACTTGGACTGGTTCAAACTTTAGCTGTTCTTAAATGTGTACTTTAGCCAGCCGAATTTACTATTCAGTAACTCAAGTCAATGACCAACTGTCTCTTCCTCCCTTGTTTTTGGGAAATGGAACTTCCAACTCCAGCCAAGGAATAGCTCCCGAGGTGGCTTGTGCCACCAGTGGAAGATGGGCACCAACTTCTGCAGTGTGGAGTACTCTGCTTGTGCATGTTCACTGCAGATGGGCAGTCTCCTCCTTCCATTCTTTCCAAGATGTTGTAGGATGCACTTCTAGTCTCCTGGATCCCTCAAACAGGTGCTTTAGATAGTTCTGTGTAGATTACTAACTGTCCTATAGGAAAAGCTGACTCTTAGAAGGCCTTACTCAGCCGACATCTTGCCCTTGTCCTCCATGTCCTTTTTTTTTTAAGCAAATCAATTTTATTGGTACATATTAATAAAGCATAAATCCATCCAAAGAGTACAATCAGTGGTAGTCATTGTAATCACATATTTGTGCATTCATCACTTCAGTCATTCTTAGAGCACTTTCATTATTCCAATAATAATAATAAATAAAAAACAAAACTCATTACCTCTCAATCTCTCTATGCTTCCCCTACTGTATGTAACTGCTATTCTTTTTCCTTCTCTGTAGTATATTTGTTTTAATGTTTTGTAAAAACAGTATTATATATGCAATATAACCCTTATTTGTGTTTTACATGAGGTTTTATTGTCATATACAGTACCATGTTAGTTTTTAACTTTCCATCTAGTAATATACATGATGTTAGACATTCCATTTCAACAACTATCATACCCATACAATAACACTGCTAGTTATAATCACCATGATATGCTTTCACAATTTCTATTCATTTTCAAAGATTTACAAACAACCTTTTTACCAATTCTGCACAGATTAAACCTCAGCTTTCCATTCTCTAACCTCATTCTATTTTCTGGTGACCTATATTCTAATTATTAACTCCATGAGTTTACACAATATATTTAGTTCATAATATCACAGTCATACAGTTTTTGTCTTTTTGTGTCTGGCTTGCTTCACTCAACATAATGTCTTCCAGGTTCATCTATGTTGTCATATGCTTCACGATTTCATTTCTTCTTACTGCTGCATACTATTCCATCATATGTATACACCACAATTTGTTTTTCTGTTCATCAGTTGATTGTCCTTTACTTTGGACTATTTGTGTATAGTATATAAAAATAGTGAAATGAGGGAGCAGATGTGGCTCAAGCAGTTTAGCACCTGCCTCCCACATGGGAGGTCCTGGGTTTGGTTCCCAGTGCCTCCTGAAGAAACAAACAACAAGCAAAAACAAATGATAAAACCAACTCAAGGGAGCCAGTGTGGCTCAGTGGTTGAGTGCTGGGTTCCCACATACAAGGTCCAGGGTTCAATCTCGGCCCCCAGTGCCTCAAAAAAAAAAAAAAAAAAATAGAGAAAGAATTTGGTATCCCTTGACCCCATGCCTGCAAATTGCAGACATCAAATAAAAGTAAACTATGTGATTGAGTGATAAAAATAATCAATTATTGGTAATTAGCCATCTTAATTTATACTTAAATAGCTTGACTTGTTAAAGAATCTTTCAGATGGGCCTAATATTACATAAGTCAAATATCTGTGGGTAGAGACAGATTAAAAAGACAACATTAATAATCAGTATTGGAAGAATGCTAACTACTGTACAAAGAGGATGTGTTTCTTATTGTAAATATTAAATAAACAGTTACAGATGATGGTACAAAGAATGAGTCTCTATGGTTAATGAAACACAGGCTTACTAAATTCCTTAAGGACCTTATCTCAAGGCATTAAAGCATCATTTTGAAAGAGCATTGTAATAATGTAAGAAAAAATATAAATAGGTTAGTTTATTATTATCATTTTAGATATGAATAACCCAAGACTTAGTAATTGGGATTTGCCTAACTTTGTCAGCTCTTTCAACCTCTTTTGAAATAAAATGGGGTTTAATTATATATATATATATATATATATATATATATATGTATCCAATTTCATACAAGAGATGTTTGCTAAATTATGACTAAATTATATGGCTTCTGACTCCTGGTCAATTATAATCTCCATTATATAATGCAAGATCATACCCCAGAGACATAAAACTATCATGTTTTAAACTTTAAGATTAATGATCCTATAGGTCTAATAATTTATTTGGCAAAATTAAGACAATGAAGTTTATTTTATGAAATAATATCTATGTTTATAATACAGGGCCTCCTTGGTTGAATAGGTAGAAAAGCTTGAATGTACCTGGTATGTGGAGTTAGTGTCCTCTACGTGGCTTCTTTTAAATTTCCGTATTTGTAAAAATCTAGGACACTCCAATGGGAAAGCTAATGCTGTGTCTGTCTTTGAAGCATGAACTTGTGTTGGTATATCTAGAATACATCAGCAGTTTGAGGAACTTAAAGAATCAAAACAACAGAGGGAAGAAATTTCTTAGAGATACTCACTAGAAGGGAAGAATTCTGAAGTAATGCCCCAGAATAAGAGAGCTGGAAGGTCAAAGGGGACAAACTATCTGGATATAGTTTCATGCATGTGTCCTGGCCAGGATTCCTGGGGAGATCAGTAGCAGAAGCAGCAGAGCAGGACAAAGAGGTAGAAAACCAGAGGACAAAGACAGCTGGGGAAAGGGTAACAACCCTGAATGTCTTATATGCATGTGTCATATAGAGACACTGGAGGACATACTTGAGGGGAAAGTGAAACCAGATAGTGTGGAGTCCCTGAGGTCCTGCACTAAGCAAGTGAAATCTATTTAGAAAATGGACTTCAACCTATTAATGTGACTTCATGTGCATCTGAGAAGTGTTCAGGTATATAGGATGTACAAGGTATATGTTTAAAATGAACAATATAGGTGCAATAGCACAGGGATAAGGATATATCAACACATTATAGCAGGCTCTATTGTGTGCCTTCTTTGTAAATATTTCCCATCTGAGTAGGGAGGTGGTTATCTATCTTCCATGTGTTTCAGATTTTTACAGTGCTTCCCTCCACCAAGTAGCAGTAGCAATAGCTGAAAAATTGTTAGAAATCCAAATTATCAGGTCCCATATCAGACAACTGAATCAGAAACTCTGGGTGTGAGGTCCAGAAGTCTGTGTCTTTCCCAGCCTTTCAGGTCATTCTGATGCATGTTAAAGCTTAAGAAATGCTCCTGTGTGGTAAATGTGAGGGAGAATCAGTTGGGGATTTATGAAAGATTTTTCTTCAATTTTAATTGAAAAAGAAATGGACTTTTCCTTCTTTCTGTGTGCTCTCCTATCTGCATGTGAGACAAGGAATTGCAGCAACCACCTTGGTACCATGAAGAGAATTCAGGATGGCAGAGAGGAAAAGGAAAAGATCATGCTATTGTCAAGTCACTGAATTAGCAAAACATGGAGCCATCCTACTCCTAGGTCCTTATTTAGGATAATAGATCTCATTGTTTCAGGTATTGTTGAAATGGCTGCTCTGTTACTTGCAGCCAAATGCCTCATAGCTTATTTGCATAGATGAATACATTTGTCCCTTTCAAGAAATATGTGACAAAAGCAAGGATTCATAACTCTATTTAAAAAAAAAAATGAGTAACCTGCAGTTCCTAATATTAAGTGAGATGCCTAATAAATACTAATTCATAGTTAGTGGCAGATCTGTGATTAGAGTTCTGCTAATTAGGAGCGCTTTTCTGCACTGTCACATTGCCTTTCAAAAAGAACATGTGCATAACTCATCAAACTCATCAAATGTTAATGATCAGCCTTTTCCTATACACAGTGCTGCTCTGAAGGAAGACCTATATGTCAGGGAAAAAATTTACTCTGCTAGAGGATGGCAAGGAGCATCAAGAATACAAAGGAGATGACTAAGCAAGCAAGCAGGTTGGCTTGCTGCAATTTCAAAGGTGCTAAAAGCAGACAATGAGTCTCAATAGATCAAGAAAGACAATTTATTGCTCACAGCACAGGCATCAACATGGTGGCCCTAGTTGCCTTACTTTCATGTGACACAGGCGAAAAGATGGCTTCACATTGAATGGGTTGTTCAGCTGCTGAGGAACCCAGAATTAAGGGGTAAGCACCTGATGTAACAGGCAGCAAGTGAGCCAATCGTCCTTTCCTGGGGATCAAACATTCGCATGGTAGGCCCACTGTTATTGCCTTGACCTGCTTATTTGATTACGTGACTAGTTAAAGAAATGGCTCAGGGTCAGGAGGGTTAGAACTTGTAGTATGCACATTTGGCAAAGACATGTTGGGAGGCTTGGGGCGGGGCCAATGGTGGATTGTCCCGCCTAATAGTTTGCTTTGAGTCAGACTTCCTGTATGCAAATTTTGCCTCTGCCATTTATTAGATCTATATACCTGGGCAAGATTTTCCATCTCTTTGTTTCCCTACTTGGAATGTGGGTTTTTAATGGTATCTGGCTTTATGAGATTGCTTAGAATAGGGCCTGACATATGATAAGTGGTAAATAAATGTTCACTTTTACTATCATTCAGTACAGTGATATTTTCAGGTTTCTGGAAGAAAGAACAAGCATGATGAAAGTAAAAGGTGGTAAATATGCTTTTCCTTAATGTAAGCTAAAGCTATGAAGAGTTGGTCCTGCCAAAAGAAATGAAGGACATCATGATGAAAGAAGAAGAGATGACAAATATCCCCAAATGGACATAAAAGCAGAAAAGTCCATTAAGATGAATTATTTGTAATTTCAACAAAGTTGCTTCTAGCAGTAAAGAATTATTGCCTACCTACACCCAATTGCTTGTGCATAAAATTGTTTTTCTTTTGAAAATTGAGCATTTTCTTTTATACTTGCTAAGGATCAATAGCTCTGATAAAAAATTGACATGTTGACTTGCAAATATTACAGTAAAGGACACAATGAGTTATAGTCCTGAAAAAAGTATATATTTCCTTCTAATTTTTTGAAATACTGTTTATAATATTGCAGTGCTGGTTATTTTACTACTACTAACAATAATATAATAACAATAATAGATTGCAGCAATTGAGTGTTTACTCTGTGCTTGCCATTATTTTCAGTTGTAAGTACTGTGCACAAACGAACTTTACTTGTTTAAAGTGCCATATGAGTAAGGGCTTATATTACCTCATATTATAGATGAGAAATATGAGGCATATAGAGGTTAAATAAAATTTTCAAGGTCTTAATACTAGTAAGAGGCTAGATATATGACACAGACAACTGGACTTAAGAAAAATACAACCCTCAAAGAACCAGGACAAAACTAGGTAGCATGTCAAAGGATCAGACTATGTTCCACCAAAACTTAATCCATTCTTTGATGTATATATCTTATCTACTTGTGCATGTGTTTATCATGATCCATAAACAAACCCTTAATGAAGGAATAATTTTGAACAAACAACCTTTCACAAATTTACTACTAGAGCTCCAGTGATCCATTTGCTGACCTGGAACTTTGGTGTCAAAAGTTCTTGCTGATCTTTAGCTATGCATATCTTATAGATTCCCAGACTATTAAAAGGACATTATTTCTGCCCTGGTAGACTCATGGATTTATTTATAGTAAATAACTCACTACAGAAAGACATTTCATTGTAGAACATCCCTGTTATTGATTCAGTAAAATGAGGGTGTCATCCTTAAACAAATCTTCCTGGATACCCATGCTATTAAAACTAATTGACTATGTCTCTTCTTTCAGCAGGTTAGCTGTGCATTTCATATGCTTACTAAGGAGGTTTTATCTGCCATCTTTACCCCATTCACACAATATCTAAGGATGACAATTCTTATTCAGTGCCTCATAGAGGTTTTTCCCATCTTTGGATAAAAGGGAAATCATTTAGAAACGCTGAAAACAGCTATTACTTTTAAAATAATTTTTCATTTTAATATATCTATTGTGTATTTTAAGGATTTAATTACCTAAACTACTAAGATTCAGATCTTCCAGAAAGAAACATCATTATTTTATTTATAAAGTGTTTCCTGTGAAGCATTTTAGAATTTTCTTTTCATTGTTTTTTCATTTATCCCATATGAAATCTTTTATTTGACTAATAGTTTAGATACAGGGTTAGAGTCTTCTTGATTGCTTCTTCAATTATTCCTAATCATCTATTTAAAATAAAGGGAAAATGCTTATTCATTGGAACTAATGCTTTTTAGCTAAATCATTCTCTGCTTCTCCTCCTTCAGGCCCCTCTCCATCTTGATAAAGTATAAACATTGGCACACAATTCATGTTTGTTTGTTTTTTCTCTACCATACCAGGACACTTCAACATCCACATGGCTAACACATCTAATTCCATGACTTCTGTGTTTCTTGACTCTCAACTCTACTTCATCTACATTACTAAAGTCATGTGCTGAATATTGTCTTAACCAGAAACAATTCTATCACTCCAAATCATTAACAAAAGCATGAAATTACCTGACAAAATTCTCTTATTTGAGCTTCAGAGCTCAATTTTTCCTACCAGAACTTTTTCTTGACTTCTTGAAGACTATATTTGTTCTACCAATTTAGTCCCCTCCTCTTTTTGTTTAAGATTTATTTTTATTTATTTCTTCCCCACTCCCCCCCCCCTCCACCCCATTGTTTGAGCTAGCTGTCTGCTCATCTTTTTTAGGAGGCACTGGGAAACAAACCCAGGGCCTTCCATGTCAGAGGGAGGCACCTAATCACTTGAGCCACCTCTGCTCCATCTCCTCTTTTTTTTATTTCTATTCATATCCAGCTTAGGCGTAATGGTCTATCATTTCTATAACATTCTTGTTTCTTTATCTTATCATAGTATCAATTTAGCAAAACCCCAATCACAGAAGAACAAACATTTTCACTTAGTCTCTGGCTATTATCATGCAGCTGATTATTGCTGGACAAAATTATACCTTATTATAGTTTGGTGCTTCTCTAAAATTGTTATTACCACACTTAGTCAATAAATTCTGTTTTTCATTCAATTTACTCTCCTGGCACTCACTGCAAAAAATTTTTCTGACATTCTTTACTCTCTTTAAAATTCTGATTTTGCTCATCTACTGCATTTACTCTCAAAAAAAATGGTCATGGTTTCTTCATCAGAGGAAATAGAAAGCATGAGACAAGAATTCACTCAGCTGTTCTTTGGAAAACTGCTCTTATTTTCTCCTTGTTCCCTTCCTTAAGATGAATGTTTAATTGTTTATCTTTCTCTCTATGGTAATTCTTTCACCCACTGCTCTGGATCCTGTATATTCTGAATATCTAAAAGATTAAGTAGGATGGTGAGTTGCATCTTGGGAACACAGGTTCAGGCACAACAGGAAATTTCAGCAAATGACCACTTTATTATTTACACAGCACAAAGGGTCTAAAAGAGCAGGAGAAGAAATCCCATCATGGCCAGTGTCCCCGGAGGCCAACTGCTTGGTTCAGGATTGGTGGATGGCAACTTTGTACACCTCACTTCATCACTGAGAGGAAAGACCAATCTGTGCTGCCCAATGGCAAGGGTATTTATATAACCCAGGGGGATGTTTTCCTGACACTGAGAGTTCCTGCCCTGATCCGTAGCTGGGGCTGCTTGTTCCTGGTTTCCCAGTTTAAGGCACAGTCAGTCCTTTTCATTAAATCCAACATGACCCCCAGGTTGCAGAACAGAAACATACTGAAACATCTACACACAATAGAAAAGAAGATTGGGGGAGGTAAGCTAGAGCTGAGAGCTGGTCACCAAGTGTGTCCCTGACTTCTCAATCAGATGGTGGTTTGGACACCCCTCCACCCACTTCATCCTGTGTAAGGAGAGGTAGCCAAGACAGTTGTTTACACTAGTACATTGGGTTATACAAAATGTTAATCGATAAAAAGTTAAACTTTCCTTTACAAGTAATGCTAATGCACTTACCCCACAAAGGGCAAGATCAAGATCAAAATCATGTTCAAAGAAGAAAAACATTTTATTTAAATAAGATTAGACTGTATCGACTGCTTCTGGGGTTCTTCTCTTCCCAGGGCTGCATTCCTCTCCAGGCTTAGCTCCTGTTTCCTCCACAAGTCCAGCTGTAGACGATCAGGCGAAGGGCTTGCTTTTCTTCCCCTGGGGCCTTCTTTCCAACATCAAAACTGCTTCTCAAAAGACTGCTTCAACTGTCCTTTGCCTTGCCTTTTATATTCGATTCCCCACCCACCAAGGGGTGGGGCTCAACACCCTAATCCTAACCTAATCATGCCCAGATTAACAGATCAGTTTACAAGCATGATTCAATAATATTTTTGGAATTCATAATTACATCAAACTCCCACAGTGTCTTCTCTGCTTTCCCTGTGCTTCATTATTCGGTGGAAAATACCTCAGTTTAATTGAGGAAGTTGGTTTCCACCTAACTTGTTAGGTGGAAGGTCTGGAGAAAATTAGCATAACAAAGGGTACTTAAGACTGAGGCTGTAACTGCTTCTTACCCATCTTGAAGGGTCTCTGGTGGAGAGGGTCAAAGCTTGCTTGGCTTAACTGAAGATTACTAGATAATTACTTCTGGTCATCATAGCTATAGGATGACCCACATGGCCTCATCAGCAGAGAAAACTTTTTCTGAGGTGGAAAACATTAAGAGTAAATTTCCTGTATCTTCATACCCTCATTGTCCCCAAACACCACTAACAAAGGTTAACAAGAAACTCTCCTTAGGACAAAAAAGAAGGCTCTGACATGACTGAGAAAGTATTAAATTATTTATTTCACTCTTGCATCTTTGTTTATAGGAATCTTCTTCTCACCTCAACTCTTTTACCTTCTAAGACAATAAAAGCAACAAAATCAAATCCTCCAGCTATACTGAATTTTTTTTTCCTTTAGTTATAA
This sequence comes from Tolypeutes matacus, assembly GCA_026826555.1. Lineage (NCBI taxonomy): Eukaryota > Metazoa > Chordata > Mammalia > Cingulata > Chlamyphoridae > Tolypeutes > Tolypeutes matacus. The sequence continues at coordinate 9,179,789 of JAKSZT010053783.1, forward strand.
AATTCACTAGAAAAATAGAGCAGTTGGTCCCATTCACTTTCTGTAGCTTCTCAACTATTTACTCCCTAAATCACTCAAATTTGGCTTCCATCCTCATTACTCTCTTGAAATAGTTCTGCTAATATCCATGTGAGTCAATGCAATAAGGGATTTTTAGTTATCATCTTACCTGTCCTTTTGATGGCATTCAAATGGTTTCTCCCTTTTTCAAAAATTCCTTTCTCTTAACATTGGCAATAATGTGTTCTCCATTTTTCCTCCTACTCTTTGGCCATTTCTTGTAAGTCTTTCCAGTTCAACCTTTTTTATCTGGTCCTTAAATATTGAAATTCCTCAAGGCTTGCTCCTGATTTTCACTCTTCTCATGTTCTACTCTCATTTTCCAATACCTCATCCATGCTTCTGCCTTCAATTATTGTCTCTGGGAAAATGATGATTCTGAAAATTTTCTCTCTAGCTCTGATTTCTCAGAATTCCAGACTTCTAGCCAACTGATTGCCTCCATCTTAATTTGTACAGCTTAAAGACATTCAAACTCTACATGCTAAAATTGAATCCACAGCCTTCTTTCTGAACTTCCATCTTCCAATTATGTCTTGTAGGCTAAAGTGGCATAAAGATACTGAAAATTTATATTCAGAATTTTTGATAATAGAGACTTGAGCTATCTCTAAGATAAAATTATTTGAAAGAGAAATGTGTAAATGGAAACTGTCTTGTCTGAGTTGCTAATTTCAGTAAGATGGCTTCTCAGTTGTTACTCTGGACAGTTGCATTAAAAGAACTTTTACTTTGTTCATATTACATTGTTGTAATGTTAGCTTTTAAAAAATAACTTCATTACTTATATCATCACAAAAATTAATAAACTTTCTAAAATCATACAATAGTATAAAATAGGATATTTTCATTTTGATGAAATTATTACAGGAATTGTTATAATTGAAAAATATGACTGAATGTTTTAAAAATGCATATTATCATGTTGTATTATGCTATTTTGTTTTTAAAACAATTTTTAATAAAATTGAAGGAAATTAAAATTGTCATCAATTTGGATATTGCATTTTGGACCACTTGGGCAAAGTAATAATAATATGATAATATATACTCTTAAGTTAGGAAGATGTTTCATTAATTTTAATTATGTAAACCTACCTGTTGGGTTGCCTATTGAAAAAAAGTACTTAAGAATTTTTTATCTCCCTTCAAATTACTGACACAAGACAGAGGTGTGAGGTCATTCCTTAGACCTTTTTCATCACACCCAAAGTGAAAGGGAAATGGAAGCATGATGGGAATCAGCCTCATTTACCCATTTTGAGATTAATAAGGCACTTTTACAACGATGCTGAGGGCTCTCTTGTAGCCGCAGTAGTCCTAATTAATGCTTGCCATCTAACATCCCTGTGCTTAAGAAAGAAACCAAGAGAATCCCCTCATGGGGAGGAAAATGAATTTTATTAAAGTCTGAAAGGTTTAATGTAAGTACATATGAAAGAATATAAAATGAAAAAAAGCCTATATGATATTCATTAATATGCTCACATTCATTTTACATGTTCAATAATTAACAGACATAAATAAGCATTCCTTGCTATGTATGATATACATATGGGCAAGTCACATTTTGATTTCATATACGATGCTTCAGCTTATGCCATGTTTTTAGTTAGCGCTGTCCTATTAAGCAGCTAATTTATCTACTGTTGTGAAGACCTCTGGAAATGCTGCTCCATAAATAATAGAGCAGTGATCCATAACCACCTCCCATGTAACAGAATCGAGTCCACTGCAGCTAATAGGAAGGAACTGCCGGTTGCTAGGTGCCAAAATGCTGCTTGCCTATTTAGGAAGTGATATAGTTTTGTCTCCCTGCTAAGATGACAAAACTGTAATTAGAGATTAATCAAGAGCTACATTAGTGCCACAGTTTCCTGCAGTCTGACTTTTGTTGCCCACCAGCAGTTAAGTGCATCTGCCTGTATTTACCAGTTCTCTGGAGATTTAGAAATTTATTGTCATATTTACAGGAACAGCTGCCGTGCAAGTTGTCAAATCATAAAGAACTAACTCAAGAGAATGCATATAATTAACTACTCTGTCTTTAGTCTATTTATTTTTTAAAACGAGGCTTCATTTAAAAGGATTAAATGACATATTACATAACCAGCTATTTTTTTTTTTGTTCTTGGATTTTGTTATTTTTCATTAAAATATTTTTGCCAACTATACAGTGAGTTAGACTGAATAAAGATCAATTCAAATATTAAAAGGGAGAGAAATGCATGCTGGTGGCAATGGAAACTTGTATCATATAATTATTCTGGGAGGTGGGATGGTGTTTACATGTTAAAATCACTTTAAGTTCTATGCTACTATCTATGGTTTCCTTAATAAAAAATAATACTAGGACATTTTATATAATTCATTTTATTGATGTTTTCATTGCCATTCCTTTAGAATTTTTGTAATATCTGCATTGGGGCAAAGTATTGGCAAATTATTCCTGCTTTTCTCTTATTTATGTATGCTGTATTTTTAATATTTTTTTAAATGAGAGCATAGTGGCACATTAATTGGAAGTATTTTTATTAGAAGGAAATTTGATAGTCTTAGATAATGGCTTCTTTGGCTTAGTTGATTATCAAGTCAAATATTGTGTCAAAATAGAGACTAATGAAATATGTTTTCACCTTAAATTGTAAGGCAAAGAACAACTAATACTATTAGTGGAAGTTAGCATCTTCTTTACATTTAATGCACAATTAACTTAAAACCTGAAGTAGAATTAAAACATTCAATTTTAATTGTTTTAGTTATTTTATAAACATATGGACATATTCATAAATGAAAATATTGGAAAATAATATTCTTATAAGTACACTTTATAACATCACATACATACATACATACTCACATAATCCATGCCCCTATACACACGTACATGTACATATTTTTACAAATGTTCTTAGTTTGTGTACTATTTTGTAGTTAAAGAAAACCCATCTTGGTTCCATTTTGATCTCTCTAGCTTACAGCAGAATTTTGGAGTACTTGGAATTCATTCTAATACTGATCTGTTAATACAAAACTATTTCCATTAGAACTTGTAGTTATTAATCCCATTATAACACTAAAAGCTACTTCAAAATGAGCTGAAGATTTGTGCCCAGATTTTTAATGAACAGCATTGAATTTCAAAAGTAAAATACTCTTAGACATCCAATCCAATAATTTTGGGGCACATCTCCAAGAGAAAAGTATAATTTTTCCCAGATATTTGCTACTTTATTTACTAACCTTCCTAAGAAGAAAGGAAGGGAAAATTGACTGTTATTAGTTATACTCATTGTTCTTAAAAATGATAGATAGATAGACAGACAGACAGACAGACAGACAAAAAGATCTTTGGAAGGTATTTAGAATCATAATAAAAAAGAATGATAGAATTGGTTAAAGAACAATTTGTACTAAAGCTTTTCAAAATGTATTTTGGAGATGGCATTTTGATCTCTCTTCAGTATAATGTGACCAACTGCTGTATATTTGAGGAATATTGTTAGTTTAGAAAGAAAAGATGAAATAGAACTAAATGAAATAAAGAAATAAATTCTACATCTGTTACTGCAGAAGCCCTGCAGAGACTGAACTGGGAGTTGTAAATGGAGTCCCAGCCTGCTCACTATATTCTTGTATGCAGTGAGGTGAAAGTCTCAGTGCTCTATTGCCAGGGGTTACACTGGCAGTAGATAAAAAACTTTGCCTTAAAAAATCTGAAATTAGATTTTTGTTAATAATTTTAACATATTGGAGTAGCATGCTGGATTATTTGCAAAGAATTTGGCAGTTTGGCTGCAGTCAGAGGGGATTATTTCTGGAAAAACCAGAAACTTCATTGACAATTTTATAACAATCCATTTAGCTATCATAGAAAGCATTGATTTTGAATGAAAAGACAACATCCTTCTTATGTGCATAATTACTTACAGATATATTCAATAAACTAATAACACACTCATCCAAATAAGTTCTTAAAATTTAATCATACTATTACAGTCTATTAATAAATAAATCTTTCAGAATTTATAACATTATAAAATAAAACCACTCTTAAGTAGAGTGGTGTGGCAGTAAAGCATAACAAAGCTATGTTAAAAATAATTAATGGTAATTTTTCTCCCTCCATAATATGTTCCCTTCCACTGAAAATATGGTTAGGCCTTAGAGCTCTCCAATAATGTTAAAAGAATCCTTAGAAGAAAAAAATACCAACGGAAAAAAAAAAAAAAAAGAACCCTTAGATCACGTTTGTTAATTGCAGGCAGGTCAGGTTTAAGCTGGGGCCAAAAAATTATTTTATGAAGCATTTCTGGACAATCGTAGAGGATATGATTTGACAGCTAATTGCTACATCATTTCATTATTAAGTTATTTGTTCTCCAGGTTATTTAAGAAACATCAAGAATAACAGCAATAAATCTTGTTAATTTTTCTAAGGAAGAAGTATAACACAAATATGAAAGAACTGGAATATGCCCATCAGCCTAGAATTAGCAAATTCCAGTGTTTTAAGTAGACTGTAGCTGAATGTCCTACTCAGCCTTGATGTGCTAAATGTTTTATTTACTTATTAATTTATTAATGTTATAAAAACTGGACACGAGTAAAGACTGTTACAATTTAGAGGATTAGAGTAAGGACCACAGAGTGAAACAAGCCAGGGAATTAAGAGTTCCATTCTGCCCAATGTTTGCTTTGTGCTCTCCCAAAATTAATTAAATACCTATGCCTCATTTTCCCCATCTGGAAAGAAAGAAAATGAAACCTACCTAATGAGGATGGTTTTGAGGTTTATATTATTTGAGACCTGAAAAATGTGTGAGGTGCTTGACACACACTGTTTTCAAATAGTTCTTTTAGGAAAGTCAAGCAAACAGAAATATATAGACAACTTTAGGTGTATTTTACAAATGGTCCATAATGATATCACTGTTGATATTTTTATTTGATTCACTTCTAGATTACACATACCCACTCACACATGCACAAATATAGAATATACATATTTATTTAAACAAAATTCAAATTATGCTCTTAGACAATTTCTATTACACTTGGTCCTTTTGTCCCATTTGATATATCTTGAATTTGTCTCAATATCATTAAAGATTTCGGTCTCAATATCATTAAAGATTTTTCAACATAATTTTAATTAATATATAACAATCCAATTTATGAATATATTATAATTTATTTAACTATTTTATAATTGTTTATTATTAGACTGCTTATAATTATTATAATAAAAGCACTGCAGTGAATATTTATCTCTGTATAATCTTTGTTTCCTATCTCCTTATGACAGATTTCTAGCAGCAAATATTACTGGACAATGAAAATGAAAAACATCAAAGCTCTTGCTATTTTTCCAAATTGCTTTCCCACAAAGCCATGCAAATTTGTATTTCTATCAGTAAATTTTTATGTCAGTAATTTTTTTTTTTTTTTTTTTTTTTTGAGGTACTGGGGGATGGGGATTGAACTTGGGACCTCGTATGTGGGATGTCAGTGCTCAACCACTGAGCCACATCAGCTTGCCTGAGTTGGCCCTTTCGTTTGTTTTGCTTGTTTTTTTTTTTTTCCAAGAGGCCCGGGAACCCAACCCGGGACCTCCCATGTAGGTGGTGGGAGATAAACTGCTTGAGCCACATCCACTCCCAGTCAATAAATTTTTGTGAGAATCATTGTCCCACAATACCAATCTCTGTATTTAGAATTTTTTCATATTTGTGACTTTTATGAAGGTTAATGGTATTCTTTTTATTTGCATTTTGTATTTATTGGCAATATTAAAAATGTATTTATGTGTTTAGAGGCCATTTGTATTTCTTTCTAAATTGTCTAATGATTTAGAACATTTTATTCTATGAGTGAGTTAGTGACATACTTATTTCACTTGAAGGCGATCTCTGATTAATACTATTTGTCAAAAACATTGTATCTCCTTTTGTCCTTTGCCTTATACATTTGTTTATGAAATTATTGATACATAATATTTAAAGTATGTATTTATTTACAACTCTAACCTTTCCCTGTGGGAACTCTTCCATGGCTCCATACACCAAAAAATCATTTCCCAGCTCTAAATTTATTAAACTGTTTCTTCTAGATATTCTAGATATTCTGAATGGTTTTAATTTTTTTACATCTAATGCTTTAACAAAGTTGCACATTATTTCTATCTAAAATAGGTAATAAAACTCAGTTTTTTAAGTAAACAATACTTTTAAAATCATTTATAGAGTAACCATTTATTTTTCTGCTGATTTGTTATACCATTTTTATTGTAGCAAGTTGTTATATATACAGGAATCTACTTCTGAGTTTGATATAGCATCCCAGGAATTCTTGCAACAAAACAATACTGTTAGATATCAGTAAATCTTAAAAAAATTTTAAACCATTAATATTCTTTCTAAATTTACTTCTAGTTATTGAATCCCATTTATTCTTCCAAATGACCTTAGTCAGTTCCCAAAGAAGTTTCATTAGTGTTTTGTTTGGAAGACACTAAAATGAAAATGTAATTTGGAAAAAAATTGTATCCCTTACAAAATAAGATCTTCCCATGAAAGAGCATGGTATGTTTCATCTCTCTATGTATTTGTTTTTAATGTCACTCATTATTCTTTTTATGTATTAGTAGTTTTTTTTCCAAATCTCAAAAGCTTAAGTCAACCGTTTTTACTGGGCATGTTATACATGTTTGGCACTTTGCTAAGTACTTTGGATTAACACCTTAAACTTATAAAAACCCTATCTGGTAGATATTATTATTTCACCAGTATGTGGATGAGAAAGTTGGGACTTAAAGAGGTTTAGTAAATTGATTCAATATCCGATAGTTGAGAGTAGCAGAGGCCAGTTCTGTCTTATAGTAAGTCCACAGATTCAGCCCCATACCCATTGCCTCAGTATTTGTAGGTAATAACTTGTGAAAGGATTATAAAGATAAAAACGTTATTCAATACAAAATAATGCTGACTGAATTAGTAAATACAACAGTTTCACAGACTGTTTCCACTTGTCTTTTTGTATAAAGAGCAAACAGAGTTCTGAAAATAAGTGTCACAGGCATAATTATTTCACTGCTCATTTTCTGATGAGATTTTAAAATTTAGACCAGGGTTATTCAACTTGAATTATTTCTGTATCATAATAAGGTACAAAGGAAAAAAACAGAGGTGGGGAGTGGACTCTGCTTTCATAATCCCTATGAACTAAAAAGAAATGGGAGCAAAAATCCTTAAATCGCTTATCACTCGCCATACCCAGAAGACACAAGAGACTGTGGACAATTTAATAACTTTCCCACAACAGACTTGGCAAAACTCTGCAATTCCTAGGTTTCGATTGTAGCCTAAGAGGGCAGCTTTTTTTCCCCCTGAAAATCATTGTTTAATGCTGTAAAAGTGATTTCTATCCATGTAATTATTTCCATCAGAGTTTTATTTTTAATTTGTGTTATTTGCCCCTGAAACATCCCTGGCCTCCAGACATACATCTTTTATTAATATGCCCTTACATTCATTCTTCAGGGTAAAATTAGGCACATTTCAGGATAAAACAATCACAATAACACTTCATATAAGTTTTGCAGTCTCTCTTCTAACTTAATGTATAAACTATACCAAGAAAATAAATTTGTCTGGTTTAAATTTGCTACTTGAATGAAGTCCCAAATACTTTCTCTTTATTAATGGATGAAAATTAATGAATCTGGAAGCAATACATCAATTTAAACATGAATCCTATTTTATAGAGCAATTCACTTTTGCATTATTAGTATTCTGGTTTTCAACTTCTCCACTGGCCAAGCAACTACTGATATCCTGAAATTTCACTTTGTGTAACTAAGATCCCAATGATAAGTATCTTGCTCCTGAGTCTTTATACAGATTCCTGAAGCTGCTGAAATTCATTATATTTGAATAAGGACATTGTGCTGAGTTTTTCACTTTTGGTCACAGTAGAAAATTGGTATCTATGGCAACAAAAAAGTTCAAAGTATGGTACCTGACAGTGTTTTCATGTGACAGACATGACAGCCATCTTTGTTAAGTAATACCCTGTTAAGATGCTATCTTTTGTGTCGAATTTACTGTGATATCAAAAATGGGGGAATTACACCTTTAAAGAAAAGGACAGATCATCAATTAAAGTGTATATTACAGAGTCTTTAGAAGCAGTTCTTGTGGCCTGCTTTTTAGTTGAGTGCTCGATTTATAAAGCAGCTAAACGAGTGTTCCAAAATCATGATTAATTAATCAAAAGATGTCAGCAATAAGCCTAGGCATGTATATCTTCTTCATAAAAGTGACTAAAATTGCAACATGTGGGTAATTTTGGCTTCCTTCTTATCCAGTGCATTGTGAGAATGGAAAGTTCAAGTTATTAAAACATTCTGGTTAATGAAGTTAATTCATATTATTAGATATGGACTTTTTTTCTATCTTAAAAAAAGGAGTATCCCCTATGTTTCTCAACTTTCCCAACATACACATACTCACACACACACTCACGGCGTACACCACACTTTAAACAGTACATCAGTATTTGAGGATAATGTAATGCTTGAGTATGGATGTGGCCTCTACTATCAGAGTGACTAGGCACAAATCTTGGTTATTGAGTGTTTATTGCCCTTGAGCTTCAGCTTAATTACCTATAAATAAGGGGCAGTAATAGTACATACTGTTTGAATATATGTTCGTGAGAGGCAAATGAAATAATGCATGTAAAATACTTAACACAATGCCTGTCAGTAATTAACCTTCAATAAAGGCTAGCTATAATTGTTAATTCTCCAACAAGTCAGCTAACTAATATTACAATTATTTAAAAAATATATTTAAGAGAGATTGAGTAACTAGCCCAATGGCATTGAACTTATAACTTGTAGGAAAAAGATTCAAACTCTGTGACCAAAGTCTATATTTTTAGTCCAATATGTTACACTTTCTCAATTCTGTAAGTGTAGGCAAATGAGGAGTAATGTATGAATATCCAACTATCACAAAACAGAAAGAATAGTTACATTTCATTTCAATTTACTCACCCAAATCCTTCTCTCTTCCATATTACTCCAATACCATTACCCTGAGACTCAACCGTCATCCTCCCACTTATGAATGTCTTCCTATTTTCTGTATCATTCCTTGTATTTAGAGCACTTAATCAAATATTTATTATTAATAATATTTTTGCTTGCCATGTTGTCTTTTTAACTACATTATTAGATTCTCTCTCTTTTTTTTTAGGAGTTATCAGGTATTGAACCCAGAACCTCTTAAATGGGAAGCAGGTGCTCAACCACTGAGCTACATCTGCTCCCCATTATTAGATTCTTAAGAAGAATCATTTGATATGTTTCTTTTCTTCCCTGCTTCCTTACTTTTGTGTATAACATTGTCAATGATCGATATCAACTTAATAGATGGATGATAATAATATTTGACTATTCCCAATAAGAGCTTAAGTTTTGGTAAAGTAGCCACAGAGTGTTAAAATCATAGCTTAGTAAATTTAATAATTATATTCAAAAAGATAACTGATTATCTTATGTCTTTCACAAATTAATATTTAGTAAGACAAATGTTATTATATCACTTAGCATTCTCATACTCACAGAAGCCAATTGAACTGGCCAGGTTAATTTCATCATCTGAATAAGTGAAAAGCAAAAGTTTGCTTTCTCAATTTCAATGTTCTATTCACATTAGGCTGGCCATATTGAAACAGTGTCCATCTTGCAATTGTGGAATTTTCTACCTTATTTACATGTATTCATTGCTGAAATACTGTTTCCCAAATCTTACCTTATTGTGTATTGATATATAAACACTCTCTATTATGTTTCAGTTGTATAACACTGGATGACTTCTGAAGTCAGAGGGATATGGATTGGAATACCAGCTCTGAAAATTTCTAGCTATATTATCTTAGAAAAGATACTGAATTTTGCAAAATTAATTTTAACTATGTAAAAAGGGGGGGGCAATAATCCTACCCATAGACATGTGAAGATTCAAAGAGACCATGTGTAAAAATACTCAGAACAATGCCTAACGTGCAATAAGTGCAAATAAATTTTAGTTATTCATTTTTATGAAATTGTATTTATTAAATTTATTATGATTGCTTTGTAATGAAATGTTTCTCTAAAGCTAGTTTTCTATCTTTGCAGTTTGTAATTAGCATCTCTTGTGTTTTTTGTATTAGCATGTTTTAATTTTGGATGTTTTAAATTAACCATAATACCTTTATTGGAAAAATGAATTTCTGTACTTTTGCTACCACATATTACTGCTACTTGGCTTTTCTGCTTGTGGCAAATAGGGTTGCTGAGGATGACTATCTGTTCATTTTGAAGCAGAGATAGTATTTGGGAGAGAAACAACTAAAAACCCAGCATGGAGACCATTGAGGATGGCAGGACTTAAGGCAGCTGAGACCCCAACCATACTGCTCCACCGTGGGGCGATGTAAGTGCCAAGAGCAGCCAGAGCATAGCACAAAAAGAATGGAGATCAATCTAGGGCAAAAATGCAAGATGCAGAAAGGCTTATCCTAATGTAATGAATAATGACTTTGGTGTTTCTGAAAAAATAAATACATGAGCAGGTGCGAGCGAGGGTCAGGAGGTGGCGGGTAAGGCAGGCGAGCGCCCAGGAGTGGGAGCCCAGAGTCCCGGCGCGGCGGCCAGTACCGCTGTCCACTTGGAGCTGCGGCTCCGCCATGCGGTGTCCGGGCCGAACCCCAGCCTCGGGCGGCGGCGGGGGCTGAAGGAGCAGAGCCCGAGCGCGGCGGGGACACCCCGACCCGGGGCGGAGGACGGTGGCGCGGGCTCCGGCAGGCGGTGGAGGCGGAGACCGTGGCCCTGGGTGGGAGCGGCGGCCTAGGAAAGTGCGGCAGCGGCCGAGGAAAATGCGCCGACAGGAGAGACGTCCTAAGCCATAACCTTGCCTACCGCACAGATAGTCCTGATCAGGCAACACACGAATGGTCCAAGGAAGCCGCCAAATTGATTTTCAGGTTTTACGTGACCTGCGACAAAAATTCCCTGAAGTACCCTAAGTTGTTGTATCTAGGTGCCTGTTAGAGGATAATAATACCCCGCCTGGTAGTTCACAGTCTTTTGTCCATGGCCAATATAACATTCAGAATATTTCAACAGGACCTCAGAAAAACCAGATTGAAATTAAACTTGACCCACCACAAAGCAACAATTCTTCACAATTGCTTTCTTCTGGACCTCAAACCTCCAGCACTTCCTCTTCAGTCAACACCCAGACCTTAAATAGAAATCAACTCACTGTTTGCATAGCTGCCAGCTCTCCAGTACCAATAAGGTGATGTCCCATAGTCAAACTTAAGGTCTTTATTTCAGCAAATGGCACTACAGTAGATGCCAGGTCGTGCAGATCAGCCCACACTCTACATATCCACTAACACTGGAGTAGCTGCCTCCTCCAGGAATATGTCTGGGCAAGTGCACATGGGCTCTGCCTTTATTCACCACCACCACCCCAATAGCAGGGTATAAGGTGCCAGTGCCTAAACTTCTCCTGGCCAATCAAATCAACCCAATCAAATCAACCCAATGCAAAGTACACATTCAAAATGACAGTTTTTCCCACAAACCCTTGGCAGTCTCTCCAAGGGTGGTGTCCCCTACCTTTGAACTTACAAATCTTCTAAACCTTCCTGTTCATTGTTTAAAAACAAATGGCATTCAGCGCCTCACAGACCCTGCTTTTTCAGATGTGGATAGAATAAGTGACACACGGAAACTGAGCATGGGATCTGATGATTCTGCCTACACACAAGCTTTGTTGGGTACACCAGAAGGCCAGAATGGAACGATTTAGAAGAGAACTTGAGATTAAAAAAAAAAAAAAAAAAAAATTGGATAAACTAAAAGTTGAGGTCAATGAAATGGAAAATAATCTAACCTGAAGGCACCTGAAAAGATCACATTCTATATCCCAAATACATTCCCTTGAAGAAATGCAGCAGTTGAGAAGCTGTAATAGACAACTCTAGATTGGCATTGACTGTTTAACTAAAGAAATTGATCTGTTTGAAGTCCAAGGACCACATTTTAAATATACATATTTATTTATAAGAGAAGTTGTAAGCTTACAAAACAATCATGCATAATGTGCAGAATTCCCATACATCACCCTTCCACCAGCACTTTACATTGTTGTGCAACATTTGTTACAGATTATGAAAGAACATCATCATGGTCCATAGCTTACATTTGGTATATTTTTTCCATACACCACCTATTATTAACACCATGTAATAATATTGTACATTTGTTATATATGTTATACATGTGTCATGAGAGAATGCTCTCATATTTTACTGTTAACTATAGTCCATCTTCCACCACATGGTTCACTGTGTTATGCAGTCCCATGCCTTGTGCAGTCTATCCAAAGTGTACACTCAGTGTCTCTCATTTTCATGACAGAGTTGTGTATTCATCGCCTCAGCAAAATTTTTAATGTTTTCATTAGTCCAAAAGAAAAAATCCCAGACCCCCCTATTATTTATCCTTAGCGTTGATATAGTACCTTCTTTGATATTGATGCAAGAAAATTACAATATTGCTGTTAACTATAGTCCATAAATTACATTAATTGTATTTTTCCCATGCATCATGATATTCTTACCACCTTGTAATAGTGATGTACATTTGTTCTAGTTCATAGAAGAACTTTCTTGTATTTGTACTATTAATCATAGTCCTCATCCACCACCAGGCTCACTATGTCATTCTGTACCTAGTTTATTCTTTAGCTTTCTTTCAGTTGACATTTACACCAAGGATCAAGTTTTAAAATAAGTGTTATTCTTAACTTTTATGACAATATTGGATTTGTAGGTCCTGTGCCAGCAAAACACAAAGATCAAAGGTTCACCATCAAAACACCAAAGAGGGAAGCGGATGTGGCTCCTGTCTACCATATATGAGGTCCAGGGTTCGATTCCTGGGGCCTCCTGATGAAAGGCAAGCTGGCCCATGCAGAAGTGCTGGCCCAGGTGGAGAGCTGGTGCAGCAAGATGATGCAACAATAAGAGACACAAAGGAGAGACAATAAGAGACACAGCAAACCAGAAAGCTGAGGTGGCGCAAGAAATTGAGAGCCTCTCTCCCACTCCAGAAGGTCCCAAGATTGAGTCCCCATGCTGCCTAAAGAGAAGACAAGCAGACAAAGAAGAACACACAGAGAGCAGACAGCAAGCACAAAAACAATGGGGCCAGAGATAAATAAATATTTAAAAACAAAAACAAAACACCAAAGAATCAAGACACAGAAGATGATGAGGGAGCTCAGTGCAATTGTACTTCCTGTACTTTTTTGAACCATCCAAACTTAATCTGTTGTGAATAGTGTAAGAGGCCATGGTATTTCCAAGTCAAAGGATCTATATATTCTCTAAAGCCACATCTAAAGTTCAAGAAGCTACTCTGTCATCAGGGGAAAAGTTTCACTCCTCCATATGATTTTGTCAAATTGAAGGTGTGACAAGATGGTGTGCTAATGCTAAATGCCAGAGCTCAGAATACCTCTGGATCCTTTCTTAGGCATTGAAATCTACTGCGTGAAAGGTCATCTGCTGAAGGACTCAGTACTTGCCACCCGGCCATGTGCAGCGTTGCTAGTGTCCCGTCTTGGATCAGTCTCAGCAGCTTAGTGCTGGAGGCTCCCAGTACCTTTCACCACTCATGTCACTACTGGATTTTGGCAGAAGGAAGGCATAGAATGATAGTGATTTTTATTTTTAAAGCTTTCAGTGAAACACTGCATACACGAAGGAAAGGAACAAGGTGTAATGAAACTTTGCTGCCATATTGTACCTGTGAATAGGAGAAGAACATGACAAATCTGTTGTATTCTTGACCTTGTCTTTGTTTTCCCTGAAGATATCTCCACTCTGAAGCCAGCATCTAGAGTCTCAAGATAAAAAAGAAAACAGCATGCATTTCCTGTACAAACATGCAGTGAAATACTTAAATGCTTTTCTTACTGTATAGATCTCTTGAGTCTGCTTTAAGTGATTTCTTTTTATTATTTTTTTATATCTCTATATGTATAGTGTAATAGTCTTTTGTTAACTAATTTTCTTTTTTCCTTTTAGTGATTAGCACTATCAGGTCCCTAATTTTAAGCAATGCCTTAAAATTAAAAATAAAATAATAATGAAATGAAACTATGCACAGAATAACTTTCCTCCACTGATTCTGCAGTTGACGCTCCTCAGTGCCAATGTTCTGTGAAGACATGAAGATGCTGCACAGCGGATTGCAAGAAAGCTGACAGGAATTACGTGTGTAGGTCACACTATATACTAACTTTAGCGGTGGGTGACAGCACAGCATTCTGCTTCCATGGGGAAGCTTAAAACAAAAGAAATTTTCAGCCGTCTGACAGAGCAACTTTTACAAGAGATTATTATCAGAGCAGTGCAGTTTAAAACAGCAGCAGCAGGAGTACCTATAGCACCCCCTCCCTTTTTTTTTTTTTTGGAGAGAAGTTTAACTGCTTTATTGTTCAATTAGTTTCTAAACCTGGCTTGGTGGCAATGTCAAATACATTCATAAAACAAGGTTAGTCGTATTTCGGACAACTGAAAAAAAGGTGGGAAAAAGAAAGACATGCAAACTTGAACAATGAAGCAATCTCAAGCATCTCTTTATTTTGTTGATATATTTTAATAAGGAAAATAAATATTCTGGTAATCAGGAATGTATACAATTAAATTAAATCAAGAAAAAATATAACAGTACGCATTTAAAAAGACAGAATTAGGAAATTATCTCATTCCTTAGAATGGAGCTAAGCAAAGCAAGAAATTCCCATCCATTTGCCCCATGGGATCTAAGTCCCATCTCAATTAGAGGTGGAGTGGGCATCACCATCCCAGAATCCTCAGGATTGGGGAATGGATGATGGACCTGAGTAGGCTTACAATTGTTCTACTGTAGACTTGTGATCCTAGAAATGGAAGAACTTTTATCATGGATGTGGAGGCAGTGGCCACTGGGGGTTCTGAAAGAAGGGAGAGGGTAATTTGGGGGCATTTTTGGGACTTAGGAATTGTCCTGAATGACGTTGCAATGACAGATACAGGCCATTGTATATCTTGTGATAACTTCCAAAAATGTGCAGGAGACAGTGTAAACTACAATGTAAACTATAATCCATGCTTAGTGGCAATGCTCCAAGATGTGTTCATCAATTGTGGCAAATGTACCACACTAATGAAGGATGTTGTTGACGTGGGAGGGCGGGACATATGGGAATCCCCTATATTTTTTGTGTAACATTTGTGCAATCTAAGGTTCTTTTAAAAAAAATAATAAAAAACTATATTAAAAAAAAAAAAGAACAGAGCTAAGGAAAGTGCTGAACTGTAGCAAAAGTTAGGAGATAATGTCTACAGTCTCTCTCTAAAGGTTTGCAAATGGATATTTCTAAAATAAACAGGATCATCACAAGTGATCTCTAGTAATAACAAAGCCTTGACTTACAGGCTTTACATTTGGATATGGGGGAAAATACAACAATGCTAGTTAATTAGACAAGAGCCCCAAAGGCCTTAGCATTTGATACATTTTGTTTTAAAAACAAGGCTTTGTTTTTCAGCTTCATCTGCAGTTCTATGTGAAGATTGACAAAGCAATTTTTACTTGTTTTATTAGTAAAACATAATTTGGATCTCTTGAGTTGACGGTTTTGTCATTTAGCTGGTTAAATGATCTTTGTAACAGATAAGTTATTTATAAAAATTTTAAAAATACTTGTATTCTAAAAAAATAAAGTAAAAAAATAAGTAAATGTATTCCCTTATGAACTTTGAGATTTATAAAGGAAGTGTTAACTATTTTTTCAATAAGGCAGACTCCATGATTTCAGAATACACATCATTTCATGAGGATTATTTATTAATGAATTTCTGTACTTAATGGATAATGTCAAAAGGCACTTTTTCCATTGCAGGGGTCAGGAGGAACATCAGAGTAAAGCAGAAATGTCTGTAAACTTTCCCCTTTTAATATCTACAAGTTGTTATCTCTCAAAGAGATACTATTCTAAAGAAGAAAGAATGGAAATCTCTTCTAATGGCAAATTTTTGCAACATAAAACATGAAAGATTGGATTAAGATGCAGAATTTAACTTTAAGTAATTAAGTCCTATTAGTATAAATAGGTATTTTGATAGATTGTCCAGAATATTAAATAGGCATATTCAACATAAAAAATAAATACTGGGTTTGTTTCCTTAAACATTTAGTTACACTAAAAAATATAAAATTTGAAGATTCACATTTTATAACTGATCAAAATATTTCCACTACTCTAATGAAGTGTTAAATTCTGTGCAAAAAAAAAAATGTATAATATTCTTTAATCACACAGTAGTTAAGAATATGTAGAATAAAACTGTTTTAAGAAGACAGAATATTTAAAAATGAGCTGGAGGAGCAAGATATATTAAATCTTCATTGATATAAAATAAAATTATTTTCAGCATCAAAATATCTTGCATGTTTTTTTTCAGTGCCACAAGTTGTGCAAATTTTCTCCTGAGTTTTCAACTCATGAAATTTTCACTGTGCAGAATAAGTCAAAATGAGTTTTTAAAAATTGATTTTTAAAATAAAAAAGTTCTACTTAAGTAGAGAAGAACACTTGTATAGTTGTAACTCCAGCAGTCACTTGGGATCAAACACTAAATCCAAAAGGCAGCTGCACAGCACAGATGAACAATTTGTTATCCACAATTACCTTGATTGTGGATAATCTGATTTGGATGACTGTATGTGTGTGTGTGTGTGTGTGCATCCAATTTTTATAAGGGTTGATGCCTTTGGTGACTGAATTAGGTCACAATACAAAAGACAAAATAGCTAATAAGTAAGAAACATTATCAAGATATTAAATCCACAATTGTCCTCTATTTCCCCAAACCCAGAGCTTTGATGAAAATTGTTTATTGCATGGCTAAGTTCTTACCTAGAAGACATCTTCTGGCTTTGAAGATTTTGCCATAGTCTTAGAAATAAAAATTGAGCAAATTGCAGTGCTTTTCTGTAATTTTGTAAAACAGGGTGTTTTGAGATAAATTATACCAGTGGACTGTATCTGTCTTGTACCACAAAACACATGTAAAATACCTGTAATTTAGTCATTTTAAGGCATGCATGAAAAAGGTAATAAACACAAACACAGACATCCTAGTTTGCAGACATGCAGACTTCACCAGTTAGAAAGATCTTAGGCTTACTAAATATCAAAGATGAAATCTGTACTGCACCACCAAACTACTGAAAATTGCTTTCAAATTTAAGGTGCAATTTATTTCAAATGGGGTAAAGTTGTAGCTGGAAGCATTGAAAAAGACAGAGATACACCTAGATTTATTATTATATTTATGACACAAACCCACATACACATACATGCAAAAAGTATATGCCAAAAATGATGTTCTTTGCTCTTTTGTTTTTAATGTCTTGAGTTTTAATATTTAATATTTATCAAAGCCCTTATATTAAAGCATATTTTAGTCTTCAAAACTTTCTGAATTCCAGACTTTTTCAAGATGTTTTTGAGTGTTTGGAAATTTTTACTTAGAGTAAAATTTGCTCATGACATTAAATTTTAAGACTATCTTTTGCCTGATAGTAAAAGTAAACCAAATTCAATAATAAAATGCTATTTTTTGTAAGTTGGATAAATATTGCTCTTTTTCAATAGACTGATAGTGACTTTGATTTCATCTTCTTAAGAAGTAATATGCAACCCCAGAAAGGATTTGCAAGAAAAAAAATGGATAAATCCACTAAAACTATGTTACACTTAGGGTTCATTTAACTTTCGCCATTACAAGATGCTAATGTAATGGAGATAGAACATGAAGATGCTCCAATTACTTTCTTTTTTAAAAGAACAAATAGAACAACTCTCCCCATGCCCACCTGCATCAGAATGAGAACCAGGGGTTGGATAGTGTGAACACTATTATTCTCCTCACTATTTCAACAACAGATACATGTAAATACATTAGAAAATTTCACAGTTTCAGTATGGACATTATAGTTTGAACTTGATCTCAAGAGAGCAAACCTTTTGTCTCTTACCTATTCGAATGACTAAAATAACTTGGCCAACACAATTAACCTCTGAAAGTATGGGAATCCTAAGTATCGGGTCAATCCTAATACTTGTCTTACTTAATGTCAATTTGGGGAAAAATATAAGATAAACACGAGAAATTGGTGGGATATTGGAATATGTGTGTGAGAAGGGACATGCATATTATGCATGCCTGCAGCATTTCTTACCACACTATTTGTGTAGAGCATTCGAGATGCCCATGAGCATAGAATTCTGGTGGACCCATTTAATGTGGAAGTTCAGTGAGGAAAGCATGTAACATCTACCACTGAGTAAGTGGGAGCACTGACAAGAGACCATTCTTTCCACTGTTTGAACTAGAACTTGCTTTAAATGCAGAATGAAGGCAGTGGCATTCTAAAAACACCAATGACTGAAGAACAACAAACTGTATCATAGACACTTACCTGTGTTACTTCCCTATATTAGCCAACCACTTCAACCAAAAATGATAACACAAAACAAAAGGGCAGCCCTTAGTTTCTTTTCTTTTTAGTCCTTCCTTACTCATTGAGAGAGTGTGTGTATCAAGTAGTAAAATAAAAACAGTTGAGTTAATTAGTGCAACATTTTCACTATTCTGATAAAAACAAAATATGTATGTTTTTTGCTAAGGAAGGCAAATTTGCGTAATTACAGTGATTCTGTTCATGAGTTAAATCCTCTTATATTTGCATTTAACACTGGCAATGCACAATATAAAGATAAACTGTAAAATTCATGCTAATAATTTTACATTTTAATTTTTCTTTACTTATAATATTAACAAAAATCACTATGACAAATTGAGAATCTGTGAAGGAAACAAACTTTGTATTTTAATACCTTTAGTTACACTCTTTCCTCTTTTTTAACGAGACCTTGCATTTTCATTTTTCAGCTGGCCCTTCAAATTACATAGTCGTGTTTGTAGTTCCGAGTAATTGCAAATATGTTTGCCTGTATATTATGCATCTACAATGGTACCAAGCTCTTAGGGAAGCAAAGAATTTGCAACCCTTCATTTCATCCTCACAATAAACTTAAAATTTCAATGACATTGTTTCTGTTGACCATTTGAAGAAAATGATATTCAAAGTCACAAAACAGATAAAAGATAAAGTCTAGAGTTATTCTTAAATCTGTATGACTCCAATGCCCATTCTCTTTCCACTATCTAAGGTGACCATATAATAAACCTTCCAAAATGGGACACTTTTGAAAATGAAATGAGATGATATTAATAAAATACTTTAGGACTATTGGTATAAACTGGTAGTTTGAAGAAAATCACGATATATGAGCACTCTAGCTCGGTCATCGATTTTTCTTTTATGATTCCCACTATAGAGTACGAGAACAGGTCCACTTCAGCACCTCTTAGGCACCCTGTAAATATTTGCTTAATTAATAAATGCATAATTCCTAAAAATCCTGCACATAAGATTTTCCTATATGTAAAATAACAGTCATGTAGTATGTATATGAGTTGAAAAAGTTAAGTAGAATTTTAAGATATTTTATTTGATTTCATTTAGTTTTGTTTCTGATTAACTTCAGCTATTAATTCAAATGTAATATGGCATTGGGTTTAAAAATAAAAGAAAAAAATTAAGACTTTCTAATCTACAGGTGTTCAGAAGTTTTAGAAACTAGCATTACCTGGAAAGATTGCCACAGGGATTTTTATTCTTTTCTTTAGGGAATTCAACCTTTATTTGAATCTATGCCAATATAGTACAAAGCCAAGTAGAGATCTGTGAACTGGTTGGAGAATTTGATCTACCACTGATCTGAACTGGGCTGAGAGAGAAGGGTTTTAGAGTATTTACCATGCTTGAATTGTTAATTATTGAAGTGAACAATCATTTACATCCCTGTTCCACCGTGAATATTCTTTAATGTGATTCTTTATTGCTTTCATTTATAAAAGATCCTGTCGTATTCATCAATGTATCATACGCAGTACTTAGAGCAAGGCTCAGGACAAAATCAGTGCTTAATCAATTTATTTAATGAATAAATATATTTATAAATTCAAGAACATTTATGAACGCTATGTATCAAAAGGACTAAAAGCTACAATTACAAAAGTAACTTTTATGAACCCTTTTATAAAAATGTATTGGACTTTGGGAAGAATTAAGATACTTTGATAATATAAGACATGCTTCTCATATATCAAAGGAGGGAGATAGAAGTTGCATCCTCTTCTAGATGGAGCAATAATATATTCTAAAATGGAAACATTTTGAAGAAATGTGCATACTCATAGAAGTTTCTTGAGACTTAGAATATTTAAAGTATGGTTCTCCCTTCTCATTCTGTTTCCCTCTCTTGCCCTCAAGTTATTGAATGAGAAAACTTCTTGTCCTTCACTCTACTGATTACCATTTCTGGGAACATTGCCTCTGAATGTAGAACATACAGAAATGACATCTCACTGCTGGATGTGCTGATTCACTGGCACTAATATGTCATTTTCTGAAGCATTCCGTCTCACAGATATTTCAGCATGGCAGATTCGTGGGTCGGAGGGTAAAAGCAGGTTACCTATTGGTAGGAGCAGATAATGGACATTTTATTACCCAGACATCCCACATTTTAAAGCTGCTGCTATTCTCAAGGATTAGACAGATGACCTCCAGTCATGATTTTGATTCCATAAATTGAAATTGGTTGTAATAATGTTCATTGCACACATGTGATTATACATGAAGTTAATGTTATGTGATTTTCCAACTGAGGTGATTTCTTAACCTCTTCAATCCCTTGTACTTCTTAAGTCCACTGAACTCCAGCTCCTACAGCCATCTGCTAAAGTCCATAAAACTTTTGAATAATAATTAATGAAAACATAAAAGGACATAGTTTACATTTCTTTGTTATTTTTAGGGTTTAGAATGTTCAATTTATAATTATATAATTTTTACAGTTAGGCACTTGGCTAGGCACTGAATGATACATGTTTCCCACTTTATACAGGATAAATATTGATAATTACAACAATTAGAATAGCTGTTATTATAACAGCAAACCCTACTGTAGTGCTTACGGTATGACCTCCCTTATTCTAAATGCCCAAATATATTATTTCATTTAAGATATTTGTTTGTTTTGGGGCAAATAAATCAGACACAAACGATTAAAATACAAGCACTTTTGTAGTAAGTACATGAAAATGAACAAAAATGCCATAAAAATCTCAAAGGAGAAACCATCCCTAACTTCCATAATCAAGAAAAATGTCCAGGAAGATGCCTATTGGATATCTCCCAGGAACTTCCACAGTGGTAGGTATATCAGGAGACTCTTTGAAGAATGACACTGCCTAGTCATCCAAAGGTACACATAATCTGAGAACCAAATAAGACAGTCTATAATTTGAGACTCCTTATATTTTATATTTTGTAATATTCAAAGTTCTTTTATATACCTTTTTCTATTAATTCTTTACCAAAGCTCTATAGAATAGTAAGTTACGAATATTTTGCTTATAGCCGAAATTGAAACTTAAGAATTGACCATCATAATTTAAAGTACATTCCCATTTAAACAGAAGGGGTGCTAAAGCAACCAGTTAATGTAGCCAAAATGTATTTACTATTTACTAAGTGTGGCAGTTTGAAGTTCTTTTATGGATCCTCAAAAGAAAAAAATTATGTTCTTAAACTAATCCATTCCTGTGGGTGTTGTACCCTTTGATTGCATTAGATTTAGTTTAGATCATTTGATTAGATTGCTTTTGATTGAACTACTTCAGTAAGGCATGACTCAAGCTGAGTCTCCGCCTTCTTGCTAGGGCTGATATAAACTGAGACACACAGAAGACACACACAGAGGAAAAGGAAGCTGCCTTATTGATCTGGCCATGTGAGAGAGAGGACTGCAGGAAGACAGAGAAACTCCCAAGGCTGAGAGAGATCCCAGAGTCTGGGACCAGCAGAGAAAAGAGTCATTGAAAGAGGTCCCCAAGGGGCTGGGCCCACAGAGCAGCTCAAGGCTGCTGTTATATTTTATCCTGTAATGTGAGAGGAGGAGCTCCACATTCGGCCACAGCTGAACTCAAAGAGAGAAGCCCTGAGAGGCTCAAAGAGCTGAGAATCATGGGGAGATGAGCCATATGCCTGACAGCTCACAGCTGAACTCAGGAGGAAAGCAGAGCAGCTGAAACTGAGAGAAGTGGCCCAGTAAGAGATAATCTCTAGGGAAGCGGCTGTGGCTCAATCAGTAGGGCTCCCATTTACCATATGGGAGACCCCGGGGGGTTCGGTTCCTGGGGCCTCCTGGTGAAGGCAAGCCTGCCTGTGCAGCGTGGTTAGCTGACCCAGTGAGCACAAGCAGCAAGGGGGGGATAAATGAATAAATAAATTTTTAAAAATCTTGAAAAAAAAAAAAAAGAGATAATCTCTATGCCTGGTTGCCCACAGCTGAGCTCCAGGAGATGGTAGATTCTGGAGGGGAAGGCAGAGACCTTGGCAGAGATCAGCAACCATCTTGCTTTGTCACTTGGCAGGACCCTGAGAAAGCATCTCTGCTGGATATTTGGATATTTCATGGCCTTGGAACTGTAAGTTTTTACCCGTAGTAAATTTTCCTTTATAAAAGCCAACCCATTTCTGGTACATTGCATTGGCAGCCCTTTGGCAAACTAAGACACTGTGTATCACACTTAAATCCATAAAGCCCCATCATATAGGCATATTAACAGGGAACTAAGATTTAAAGAGCTTAAGCAATTTGTCCAAAGTAGTATAGCCTGTAGGATCAGATCTCACTTTTGAACCCAGACTGAATAATTCTAGATATCTCCTTCATAAGTACTCTGCAATTCCCTTTGTTGATGTTGCCTAAATGTAAAATGGAGGCATAAAACAACCAATGGGCATGAAACAGACCCATAAAACAACCGGGCCTTATGTTCACTCAGAAAAAGTGATGGCTCTTTATTATTTGGCAAAGCATTATCAAAATGGAGGAAAGTCTATTAATTCCTAACAATAAACTATTTCCTAAAACATTGTCTTGCTTCTACTACCTGACATCTAACAAGTCTTTTTAGCTAAAATGTCACTTTCTTTCAGAAGCTTTCCTTTACATGCCTACATCACTTGTAACCATTGTGAACAAAAGCACTTTGAACTTTTCTGTTCCAACATTTGACATTCTATATTATAATTTTAATGTAATTTCTAGTTAATAAGCTCCATTTGAGTGGGCACAATTTCTTTCTTCCTTCTCATTTTAACTCCAACACTTCACATGGTGGCTAGCACCTAATACATGTTTGCTGAAGGAGTTTACAATTTCTTTTTGATAGCTAAGAGATGAAAGAAAATCATAATGATATGGTTCCCATAAAAGTTATCCTGTGATAATGACTGGGTAAGAGTTGCAACAATTTTCTTTTTAAATTTGGACATTTTATCAAGACACAAATGAGAAGACTGGTGTAAAGATTTTCAGCCAATGATGTGTATTGCAATACTTTGATGATGATTCAGGTGAGTGAAATTTAGTAGCAGATATTACTTGCCTATGGATATATGAAAATAATATTGAAGGTATGCCAACAACATGCTTGATTTAAGTTCCCACACTGAAGGCCCATCAGCAATGTTGTTTAAGTCTCTATTCTGTGCAGGAGGTTGTAGCAGACGATAGTGGTGATAAGAATATTATATAATTGAGTAATATCAGGAAAATGAAATTCTTAAATATAATTGTGTCTTCTATAAAATGGGTAAAATAAAAATATTTGCCACATAGATTCATTGCTTATGTGTTTATTAAAATACTTAGTCTAAGTAAAGTGTTTTGATATAGTTATTGCATCATAGTAAGTATAGGAAACAGGGAATTCTTCTTATACTACTAATATGACTATAATAAAGGACTTCTATGTTTCTGTATATATGGAAAACATAGCAAACAATCATTTTTACAAAGAATAGAGACGGAAATGAGATTAGGACTAAGAGGAGGCTAAATGGGAGCAGAATGATACCTCCATTAGTCTATCACATGTAAGAATATGGCTTTCTGCTTTGAGGACTTCAACATTCTCTTATTCCCAAAGATAATAAGGCTATTAGTATGTCACAAATAAATAAAAATCTCATGTAAGTGAAGATTAATTTATAATGAAAAACATTACTGTCATGCAGACTAATTTTTTTGTGATGGTCTGCAAATAGTAATTGAAAGCAAACTTGCTAATTTACTAATTAGAATCTAAGCTATATATGGGCAGGAATGTCATCACCTTGTCCCTGCAAGAAGCTTAGTGATTAGCATTAGTGTATACTTTTTGAAAGGATGCATAGAATGTATCTAATGTAACCCAGGTAAAGATGAGCTGCCTGGGGCTGGCCTGTCTCACCTAAGTATAGAATTCAAAGGAAATACCAGTTAAATACACAGAAAAACAGTGAACACAATTTAAATTGCATAGCATACACCATATCAAGCACCCTGTTCATTCTTCCATCTCCTTGAAGTTCTACTGACAGTTGCTAAATGAAATGCTCTCTTTTTCCCTTTTCTTTTATAAATTTTTGTTCAAACTCCTACCTTACTGCTTTCTCCATTATTCTTCTACCTTCCAACTCTCTTCCCATTGTCCCAATTTCTTAAGTTATTTTCTTCTAAGAGATGCTCTTTTTATCTTTCCAATAGGCATTCCTGTCATTTATATTTTCTCTCTCTTAAATAACTGCTGTCTTCTGCAAATCAGAGAACCATATGTAACTTCTGCCATTCTAAAATCTCCTCCAATCACAGCTAAGCTTCTCCTCCTCCTTTTCCTTCAGGATGGAGTTGGGTTCCTCTCAGATGTTAATGAGAAAGTACTCAATTCAGTGTGAAAGTATCCATCCCAGTGTAATAAAAACAAAGAGGGTCTTGGGCTGTTTGGACTGTCAGAGCAAACAAACATATCTGAAGCTAGTTTTACTACTTTCCAAAACTCACCAGAGTAAATTCTTCTGCAAGGAAAGAAAAATATAATTTAATGGGATGCTTTCTATCCTGGATGAATTTGGCTACAAATTATCTCTCCTCTTACAACTGAATAAAGTGGGGATCTCCACATTCTAAACCCCTGAAATTCCTCAGGAATCCTGGTTTGTGACTCAATCATTCTTAAAATATCTGGAGTTCTCTGAAACATCAGGAGATTAACATACCATTAGCTATTGTAATTTCTTGGTGACCGAAGTTGTCCCTCAATAGACACAAACAAATAAATTCAGGGAATGCAGCCTTGCTTGTTGATGTCTATATAAGGACACTTTCTTATTTTGTCAGGGCTGCTATAACAAAATATAGCAGACGGAATGTCTTAAACAACAGGGATTTAGTATCGCTCTGTTTTGGAGGAGAGAAATTCAACATGAAGGTATAGACAGGACATGGCTTCTCTAAAGTCTGTAGCATTCTGATAGTGACTCATTCACTGCCTCTATCACTTGATGCTCTGTCTCCTTCTGTCTCATTCTCTGTCTTCTCTTCTACCTACTCAGTCACCTGTGTCTCTCTCTAGATTTCCTATCCTTCTAAGACTCTAGTCATATTGGATTAAGGTCCATCCATATTCAATTCATCCTCATTTAAATAGACTCTTTTAAGATCCTATTTACAAATGAATCCAATCCCACAGGACCATCATGTTTTTGTGGAAGAAATGATTCAATCTATCACAGTGAGTGGTTTTTTTCTGCATTTATTCTGGGTCCCTGGGTCTTATATAGATAACTCAAGCCCACAGTTCACTCTGATATCTCATTTTTTGAAAGTTTCCATGAAGTCATCTTGCTTTTCCTCTTCTCTAACTGGTTTCAGTAACACTGAAAATATAGATGTCCTTACTACTACTGGTGAATTCTAAGCCTTGTAAAAATTACTAGCCTTCCAACTCTGTTTCTTGACTGAATCCTGCAGCATTACTATTACAAGATTTTATATGGTTATGTAGATTTTTATTTATTTCAAAACTGTCCCATCACTGTAGCTGTCCTGCTACAAAATAGTTGAAGAATGAAATCTGTAGAGCAGTATCTTTCACTCTGATATGCAGTTATGAACTTAATATAAGAATCCTAACAACTTTCCACCATCAAACATACTCTTCAAGCAATCCACCATAGAAACAGGGGTCCTTGGGAATTTGAGTAAATAATATATATTCTAATGCTAGAACTACAGAGTCTCACTAATTCTACCACATGCTTTTAAACTCTGGGACATGTTTTCTTAAGGCATTTCAATAGCATTTACTAATCAGATACAAACTCCTCTCATCCACAGAGCAGTGTTCTTAATTTTTTTGGTTCTGATAACAAGAAGCCTCCATTTGTGATATTAAAGCCTACATAATCTATTGTTTCCAAGTGACAATTTAATATCCAGTAGATCTTGAATCATCCAGGAAAGATGAATGAAAAGCCGTGAAATATACAGAGCACAACTGCAACCACTTACTTTTTTTTCATTTTTTAAAGAAAATTGAAGTCAATGGAGTTTAGGTTAAAATTCAATTTCTAGTTGGAAATTCTATGGGATAGTCCCAGAAACATTTTCATCTTTGCGAATTCATGTAAGTCTTCACGAATTTAGTTTTCATGTGAAAAACTAATGTTTTATTCTGAACAGAGCATTAGCCAATTAATTTTAGTTGTAAACTCAAAGACATTTCCATACTTTAACTCTGACTTGGCGGTGCTATATTAAGAATCATAATGCGAATAGTTTCTCAACTGTTACTCCACAAATCTAGCATCCAGTTGATTATTATGAAGCTGTGTTCTTGGCTAGTTGCATTAACATTTTATCTGAGGACCAGTTGAATATTATATATTAAGTACAAAATCTAGAATATTAGGTTCTAACATCTAACCTACATAAATTGGACCATATCATATACTCTCCCAAACATGGGGTTGCATTCAAAACATGCAAACATTTATTATTTTAAAAGTATTTAAAAACTATTTATGTCATCTACACTTGGAAATGGTGAATTTGCTTTTATCTGCTTGATAATAATTACAAAGTCTGGACAAAATATTTCTAAAAAACCTCTCTTTTAAGGTACAAGAGAGCAACCAAAGAAAGGCAACAACAGGAAGGGATGAAACCCTTGAAAGAAGATAAACACTCAGTGAAATCTACATTTATTTAGCTTTTTAGTTTGGCCATTCCTCAGTTTTTTCTTGCATGGGGAATAAGTCTCAAGCAGAAAGTAAAAGTTTTGTGGGATAGGTTTTATAGGATATGTCAGAGGTCAGAGTTTGGAGCTGCCAGAACTAATGGAAATTGAAGGGAGAAATCCTGAAATGGAAGGAGACAGTGAAGGGAGGATCCTAAATCTATAAAGAAATTCCTGAAAATTCTTGGTTGGTTGACTTTTGAACTGGACATATGTGGAATGAGAGTCCCACATGAAAGAAACAGCTAGAAGCCTGATAGAAATGAACAAGAATTTAAACCACTATACATGGTTGAATAGGAGTTTGTGGTTCTGAATATGCCAAGGTAGAGAACCTTGATAAATAACTCAGCTTATCCTTGATATCCCAGAAGGACAATATTTTAAGATTAAGAACACTAATGCCCAGGAGTAAGTGTTGTTTCCTAAGAATAAGAAGAAATTCCAAGAGATATGCCTTAAAGACCCCTGAAACTATGTTTTCTACTAGATCAAAGTGATCAACAGTACTTTAACTGCATGCTAGAACAAAACTCAATATCACTCAGTATACAATCAAATGTCAAGTATAAACTAAATAAAAAGGTACATATAAAGAAGCCGGAAATATGAGCCATAATCAGGAAAAAAATTGGTCAGACTCAGAGACATATTGGAATTAGCAGGAAATACCTTAAAGAAATCATTATAGATATTTAATGAAACTACAGGAAATGATTGCTATAAGTGGTGAAAAGACAGGAAGATTTAGAATAGGCAATAAAACTCTTAAAAATAAGGCAAAAGGAAATTCAAGAATTGAAATATATAATATCTGAAATAAAAATTGATGGAAAGGAATTAAATAAGAGATTTGACAGTAGAAGAAAAAAATAGATCAGAAACTGAAGAGACCTAAAATGAAATTATCCAAACTGAAGCAAACATAGAAAAAAATAATGGAAAAATAATGAAGAGATCCAAAGATTTGTGGAACATAATCATGTGATCTAATAAGTGTTTATTTGAAGTTTCAGGAGGAATGGAGAAAAATAGTGGGGGAAAATGTATTTGAAGAAGTATTAGCCAAAATGTTTCCAAATTGATTTTTTAAAAATCCACTCACATATTCAAGAAGTCCAGCAAACCCCTAGCAGAAGAATTCAAAAAGAAAATACAACTCAGTACTTCACAATCAGGTTACTAAGAAACAAAAGTTAAACAAAAAGTTGTAAATGCAACCAGAAAAAAACAATACAAATGATGGCTCGCTTCCCTCCAGATGCAAGGGAGGCTAGAATAAAATAGACTGATATCTTTAAAATGCTTAGAGGATGACAAACTAACTAACTTACTAACTAGTTAACTAATGGTTGAACTTTAATTGCATATCCAGAGAAAACATCCTTTAAAAAGGAGGGTGAAATGATATTCAGATCAACAATCGCTGAGAAAATAGGTTTCCAGGAGACTTATACTAAAAGAAATATTTAAAAAACTTAAGGTTGGAGAGAAATGATTCGGATGGAAATTAAAAATTCAGATCCAAAAGTGAGAAGAGAAAACACAGGAAATGGCAAAACTTTGGGTAAATAAAATGTTTTCCATTATTTCCTTACATTATTTAAAAGTTCATTCACTGTTTAAAGCAAATATAATAAAATGCATTGTGATGTTGGTATAACACATGAACATAAAACAGCACAAAGTTTGGGAAGGGACATAAAATAATTATGGTCCTTTAAGGTTCTTATTACATGGTGGTATAAAATGAATTCACAATAAACTGTGATGAGTTAAGGGTGTACAATATAACCACTAGAGCAATCATTAAAATATGAAAAGATCACATAAAATCCAATAAAAGATATAGAATGAATTATTAAGATAGTTAATAAACCCAAGGAAACTATAAAAAGGTCAAACCAAAAAAAAAAAAATAGAAATAGCAAGGTGATAAGATGAAGCACAAATGTATCAAAAATCCCATTGAATACAAATGGAAGAAACATTCCAAATAAAAGGCAGAGATTTTGAAAGTGAACTCAAAGAAATATTAACATACATATGCTGGCATGCATACATACATCAAACAAAGCATACATTAAGATAGGAAATATTACCAGAGGTAGAGAGATTTCATAAAGACAAAGATCATCAACTCATCAAAAAAAGATATGATTATCCTAAATGCACAAAATAGCAAGGCTTCAACTTACTTGATGCAAAATATGTAAGGATTAAAATTAGAAATATACAAATCAACAGTTATAGGTGAAGATATCAACACTATTCTTTACCCAAAAAATCAATAAAAATATGGAACGTTTAACCAATACCCAGTATTAGTTTCCTAGGGCTACTGTAACAAATTACCACAAACAATGGAGTTTAAAACAATAGAAATTCTGGATGCCAGAATTCTAAAATCAAGGGGTCTATAGGGTCATTTTTCCTCCAAAGTCTCTAGAAAAGGATCCTTCCTTGATTCTTCCAGCTTCTATATGCCTGTAGGTACATCATTTCAATATCTGCCTCTGTCTTTACATGGCATTTTCCTCTCTCTGTCTTTGTGTATGTGTTGCCTGTATTCTTATTATAAGGACACTGGTCCTCTTGTCTTGAGGCTCACCCTAATTTAGTATGACTTCTGTGGTAGTTTGAGTCTTTTGTGGACCACAGAAAAATTATATTCTTAAATTAATCCATTTCTGTGGGTGTGAACCTATTGTAGGTGGGACCTTTTAATTAGATTACTTCAGTTAAGGGTCATTTGGTTAAATTACTTCAGTAGGGCATAACCCAGGGTGGATCTTAATCCTCTTATTGGAGTCTTTTATAAACAGGATGAACATAAAGAGAAGAGAGGATGCAGAAACAGAGAGAAGGCCCAGAAGCCAGAAACTGAAATTAAAAGACCACAGAAACTAAGAGGAAGCCACTAAAACCAGAAGCTGAAAGCAATGAAGCTCTGAGGAGAGAGGAGAGATAAGTGAGTGCTGCCATGTGCCTTGCCATGAAAGGAAAGACCCAGGAGCTCAGAGACAAATGCACAGAAGCTGAGAGAGAAAACACGAGAGCAGGAAGCTGAAATCCATGGAAACCAGGATTTCATGGAAACAAGAAAGCCACAGAAGGAACAGTCAGAAGTGGAAAGCAACAGAGCCCTGAGGAAAAGGCAGGGACAGTGTCTTTAAGGAGAGAGATTCATGTGATGCCTTGATGTGGACAGTTTTCTCAGTCTCAGAACTATATAAAAAATACAAAATACTTAGGAATTGATTTAACAAATTATTTTGAAGTTTTCCATGTTGAGGATATTATACATTGCAGAAAGAATTTATACAATTCAAAGTAATTGGCTAAACATATAATGCTAATATGGATAAATATATTAATGTTAATGTACTGGAAAATTCAATATTGTATAAATATATTAATGTTAATGTATTGGAAAATTCAATATTGTTAAAATGTCAATTTTCCTGAAAATGATGTATACTTTCAGAATAATCTGAGCTAAAATTCCAGGAGGCTTTTATTTTTGCAGAAATTGATAACCTAAGTCTACAATTTGTACAGACTTTTATAAAACCATAAATGACCTAGAACGGCCAAAACAATCTTTAAAAGGAACGAGTTTATAAGAATTACACAATCTGATTTTAAGATCTTATATAGCTGCAGTAATCAAAATGGCAGGGTACTGGCAAAAGGATAGAAAACAGATCAATGGAGCAGATTAGAGGGTTCAAAAGTGTTCCTAAACATATATAATAAAATGATTTCAAAAAAAGCACTAAGATAATTCCATGGGGGAACAGAAAACCTTTTCATCAAAAGATGCTTAAACAATGGGAAAAAAAAATAAATCTTGGCCCCTACCTCATGGCATAAAAGTAATATGAGATTAGTCATGGATCAAAATCTAAAAGGTCCCAATATAAAGTTTCTTACATTAAAATAAAGATCTTTGCTACTCTGTGTGGGAAAATATTTCTCAGATGGTACATAAAAAACAGTAAGCAAGAAAGGAAATACTTGATTAATTGGATTTATTTAAAATTAAAAATTTCTGCTCATTAAAAGACCATTAATAAAATGAAAAGTCAATGTGAATATTCTCGCTGTCCTGAGTTTGTGGTCATCAAGGTAGGCTAAACATTCACTATATTAGGAACCATGCATGTGTCCCCAGACCTAGTTTTTCTCCCTGGGTCTGGTTTTTAGAACACTGGTGATAAACTAAGCCTGATTTATTATATGGCCATCCTGTACGGGAAAAGACCGATACCCACAGATAACTTTGGGTATCTGTGGTCAACCTTAAGAGATATAGCAGGGGGACAGATGTGGCTTGGGTAGTTGGGCAACTGTCTCCCATATGGAGGGACCTCGGTTAGATCCCTGGGACCTCCTGGTAAAAAGAAAAAAAGGAAAAATATAGAAGGCACGTTGGCCTCGAGGCCCTGCTAGCAGGTGAGACGCCAGGCCCTGTGCTCAGGTGCGCCGTCAGGCCCCACAAGCCACGTAGCAAGATGATGATGTAACAGGAGAGTGATACAAGGGAGAGTGAAGATGACACATGCTGAAAAACCAGGAACTAAGGTGGCACAGGTGGTAGGACGCCTCTCTCCCACATCAGAGTTTCCGAGGATCGAATCCCAGTGAAGACAGGAGGAGAAGGATGAAAAGAAAGGGCAGGAAACGGACACAGAGAGTTGCCAAGTGAATGGACACAAAAACAGCAAAAATGGGCAGGGGGTAAAAATGGATAAAAGTAAATAAATAAATTAATTAATCCTTAAAAAATGTATAGGGGAGGAAGATATGGACTATAGTTAGTAGGAATACTTTGATGATGCTCTTTCATGATTTAACAAATGTTTCACATCAATGCAGGGTGTTTGTGGGAGGGTGATGTATGGGAGCCCTGTATGATGTTATGCACGTTTGTTTTGTAAGTTCACGATATTTACTGAACACTTATACTTTATGTATGGTCTTGTATGAATGATATACTTCAATAAATTGTTAAAAAAAAAAAAAAAGCTTGCAAGATACCAGCTTAAAAAAAAAAGTCAAGCTGCAATGCTGTGAGAAAATATTCACTGTACATATATCTGACAAAGGCTTGTGTCCCAAATAAATAAATAATCACTGCAAATCAATAATAAAAAGTCAAGCACTCAATATAAAAATGGGCAAAATTTAAATAATCATTTCAAAAAATAAGATATAGTAAGGACTAATAAATACACATGAAAGAGTTTATCATCATTTCTCATCAGGAAAATGGAAATGAAAATGACAATGAGATACAATTACACACCCACTGAAATTGTTAAAATTTACAAGATTTGCAAGTCCAAGCATTGGCAAGAATGTGGGGAAACTCTGTACCTCTCATACCTGATTTGTAGTGATGTAAAATGGTTGGCAGTAATGTAAATCATTTGGTATTTCTTTATCAAATTAAACATACAACTAATTAACCCCATGTCTCAACAAGTCCATGCTTAAGAATTTCTCCAAGAGAAAATAAAAACACAGGTCCACCAAAAGATTCATATGGAAATATTTATAGTGGTTTTATTCTAATTAGTTTGATATTATTTATGAATTCTAAAAATGATATTTGATTATGTTTGTAAACTGGTCTGTTCCTCTGGACAGGATATTCTTTGATTGTATTAGATTCAGCCAAGATGCCTTTGATTAAATTACATTTAGATGAGGGCTTTGATTTGACCACATCATTAGGGCATGCAGGGTTGAGTCCCTGCCCCCTTGGTGGGCTATATGGGCAGGTACTCAATCAAGAAGAGAAGAACAAAATACAGAGAAGCAGATATACAGAAAAAGACACGGTAAAGGAGAAAACATGGTTTTGATGCTGGAGCCCCAGGGAATGATGAGACATTCACCTGATAGTTTACAGCTGACCTTTCAATAGAACAGAGAGGGTGAAAAGCCCTGAGAGACAAGCCTTATGCCAACCTACAGATGAGATCAAAAGAAGCTGGACCCTCAGAACCTTAAGAGGGAAGAGGATAGCTGAATCCTTGTAGATGTCATCTTGCTTCAACACATGGCAACAGAGTTTGGTAAGGGAGTAACCGTGAGATGGACTCTTTAGGGCCTTATAACTGTAAGCTTTTACCCCAAATAAATACCCTTTATAAAAGCCAAAAGATTTCTGGTATTTCGCATCAGCACACCTTTGGCTGACAAATGAAAGCACCAACCTTGAAATGGTATATTCATACAATGCGATGTCCTGAACATACTGATAGATAAACAATAAATATAAGTAAAAAAGCCAGTCACAAAACAATGCATACTGTATGATTCCTTGTATGTGAGGATCTGGAACAGGCACAACTAAGTTACAGAAATTAAAACTCTAATCATTTTTGTATGAATAACAAAATAAATTTCATTATTGTTTAAGACATATTGGGTTAGGGAATCTACTACTTGAAGCAAAAGCATTTCTACTAATATAATAAGGAACTATTTCTTTCATTATAGTAAAATATTTATCTTTTTGGTATATCCAAACATACTGTTCAAATATAAAAAGAGTTAAAGACAGATTGTTTGGCATGAAATAAATTAACAGGAAAATCACTCCCATCATAAGGAACTAATTATATTTGTTTGGAAAGGGTAATTGGATAAGGAGTCAGTTAACTGATAGAGGGGAAACATAGACAACCATGGGAACTTCACTAGCTTGAACAGTTGTCATTTTTGGAAAATATTTCATAATCAGTTCTGGTAAACCATAATAGAAAAATGATAGAGAAGAATTCACATGGCAGTGAAGCAATAGGAATATTTAGAACATTGGTTGAAGAGTTGTTAAGTATGGAAATATCATACATATATGTCTGCCATACATAGTATAAGTATTTCTAATATATTTCTCTACAGTACATTTTAGTACCTCACAAAAAAAGAAGTAATAAGTAAACAAAACTCAGGATAAACTAACAATAAACATTATTGATATAGGAAAATATAGCATAGGCAGTCAATTTTTTTTCCATTTAAATCTAAAATATGACTTTTTAACTTCTATGTTTTATTTTATTTTATATTGATATTCTAAAAAGACAGTGATATTTGAAAATTAAAGTCTCTATATCAAGGTATCAAACATCAGGTGGTACCAGTCTAAACTAAATATCTCAATAAAAGTGTATTCTAATTCTGTGGAGGCATTCAAAGGTAGTTAATAAAACAATATAACATTTCTACATAAAAGGGATCCCACAAATCATTAAATTGAACTTCCTTCCTATACATATGGTGAAATTTATACCTGAAGAAATAAAATGACCCTTCCAAGATCCCAAGATCCCAAGGTAAATTAACATCACAACTGGCATAAAATCCCTGGTCTCTTAAGACTAATATATTTAAATTTCACTCCCTTTCCATAAAATGAAGCACCTGCTAGCCTACGTGTCTGGCTTTCCTTTCGCAATATATCTTAATATGAAATTGTCCCATTCCATATTCATCAGTGAAATAGTTTAACTGAAATTCACCTGGAGTCAAGGAAGAAAGCACTGAAGATGTAGTTAAATTTTGGCAATCTAGTGATGGCTCCTACTAAAATTTTTTCATTGAATTCTACATTCTGCAAAAAATTTTATAATGGCCATTTCTTTTCAATTCTCTCATTGTACATGTCTGTGAGTAGCTTTCTAGCTAGTAAGGGAGGCATCCTAGTGCATCCATTCTTGAACTGTCCATAAGCCTTAATTTGATGGCTTACTCTTAACAAACAGAAATAACAAATGTTTACTCATGCAAAGAAATAAATATTTGAACTTGGTCTAATAATTCTTCCTGGCTAGGTATAATCAGCTATCCCTAAGTTCTTCTCCCCCCCCCCCCATATCTTATACTGGTATTCAAATTTAATATACAATAAAATTAATTTATCATGAAAAAAGGAAAAGCAAACCTTACATTCTATATATTTGAATATTACAGGGGCTCAACAGAAGATTTAAACTGGCAAAAGAAAGAATCATA
This sequence comes from Tolypeutes matacus, assembly GCA_026826555.1. Taxonomy (NCBI): domain Eukaryota; kingdom Metazoa; phylum Chordata; class Mammalia; order Cingulata; family Chlamyphoridae; genus Tolypeutes; species Tolypeutes matacus. The sequence continues at coordinate 9,215,264 of JAKSZT010053783.1, forward strand.
GAATGTGAAAATAGGTCAATTGACATTATCCAATCTGATGAACACAAAGAGAAAAGATGAAAGAAAAATGAACTTAGCCTGTGTGAATACCATCAACTATTACAACGTATGCATAATGGATGACTCAAAGGATGAGGAGAGAGAAAGGTGCAGAGGGAAAGGGGCATAAAGAAAAAAATAACCAAAATAATGGCAGAAAACTCCCCAAAGTTGATGAAAAACACTAATTTATACATCCAAGAAGCTCAAGAAACTCCAGATATCTCCAGATATAAAATCAAAGATACCCAAAACTAGACACATCATAGAAGTCAATAGATTGCAGTGGAATGATATATTAAATGTGCTGAGAGAAAAGTATCATTAATCAAACATCCTATATCCAGAAGAAGGGTTTATAAAGGGGAGTTCTGATTACAGCCCTGCCAAAAATCTCTGCTGAGACAAAGAAACTCAGAATGCCTTTTGCAAAGTGGAAGAAAAAGAGAGAAATTATGGTATTACAGACATAGAAGAGAAAAATCAATATGATTTTTGGAGAAGGGGATACTGGATCATATAACAGGTCTAGATCCTAAAACTTTAGTAACCATATAGGCTTTTAAATAGGGAATATCTAAGAACTTAATATAGACATGTATATACACACATGGCTATATCTATTATATAAAATCAGAATAAAATAAAAAAGCTTGACCAAAGCATGAATGAGCATTCCTATAAAAATGAGGAAAATATATTCATGTAAGCATCTGTATTAATTTCCTGTTTCTGCTGTAAGAAATCACTGTAATGTTAATGATGCAAATTCACTATTGTAGTTCCAGGAAGATGGTGTGGGAGTAGAAAGGCAGGGCTCAACACTCTCACAAAAACAATGGAGAATGGGCCAAAAGCTTTCCAAGAGATCTTATTTGGGGATCAGCAGACCAAGACAGTGCTACACAACTCCCAGGAGGGCAAGGGACAGAGAGATGAAGACCATGAAACAACAAACGTGAGTCACCAAAACCCTGCAGTGATCAGGGAGGGCTCTCAACCCCCAACCCTAATGTATTAAGCTGGGAAAAAACTGCTGGCTCACTGCAGCCAACTGAGAGGGGAACTAATGTCTTTTTCCCTGTCAACTGTTACAAGGGAAAAGGGAAGGGGAGTCAGGGGGCTTCTCTTCAGTGACTTCAGCCAGCAAAGCCTACTTTGAAACTTGGCACTGGCCAGACCAAAATACAGGAAAGCAGAGCTTGAAAGAAACTCCTTGGTGGAAAGGTGTGCTGAGGAGCACCATCAGTTGGTCAGTATGGAAAATGCACAGAGAAAAAACACTTTAAGGTCTTTCTTGGGTGAAAGTCTATTTCCTGGGTGAAAATCTATGCCCCATTATTGAGTCCCTGGCCTGATTTTGATCATTTAACCTAGGCAATTTTAAAAACTTAGAATAAGTTGAACCCAATGTCAAAGAAGAGCTGTGAGAAAAATAGGCAAGAGAGAGAAATTGGCCATCAGAATAAATTCACCAACATATTCAGATGCATAGACATCAGCAAAAAATTACAAGCCATACTAGGAAATGGGAAGACATGGCCCAGCCAAAGGAACAAACCAAATATACTGAAGAGATACAGGATTTAAGACAATTAATCAATGATAATCACACAACTCTCTTAAATAAATCCAAAGAATTGAAAGAAAGTATGACTAAAGAGGTAAAGGGTATTAAGAAGACACTGGATGAACATAAAGACAATTTGAAAGCCTGCAAACAAAAATCACAGACCTTATGGGAATGAAAGACACAATAGATGAGATTAAAAATACATTAGAGGCACATAAGAGCAGATTTGAATTGCTTGAAGACAGAATTAGTCATTTCTAGGGCAGAACATCCAAACAGGAAAGACAGGAGAACAAAAAGAGAAGAGAATGGAAAAAATGGAACAGGGCCCTAGGGAATTTAATGACAATGTGAAATGCACAAACATATGCATTATTAATGTCCAAGAAGGAGAAGAGAATGGAAAAGGGATAGAAAAAATATTTGAGGAAATAATGATTGTAAACTTCTCAACCCTTATGAAAGACATTAGTATCAATATCTAAGAAGGAAAATGCACCTCAAACAGAATAAATTAGAATAGAACTACACTGAGACACCTACTATTAAGAATGACAAATATCAGAGATAAAGGGAGGACCCTGAAAGCAGCAAGAGAAAAGCAAAGCATCACAAACAAGGGAACCTCAATAAGATTGAATGCTGACATCTCATCAGAAACCATGGAGGCGAGAAGAAAGTGGTATGATATATTTAAGGTACTTAAAGAGAAAAACTGCCAGCCAAGAATTATGCATCTGGCAAAACTGTCCTTCAAAACTGAGGGTGAGTTAAAAGTCTTCACAGACCAACAAAAACTGGTAGAATATGTTACCAAAAGACCAGAATTACAAGAGATACTAAAGGGAGTGCTGCAGCTGAAAGGAAAAAACAAGGGCAAGATACTTAAAGAGTGTAGATATGAAAATTACTAAGAAGGGTAAATTAAAGGGTGAAAATACAGACAATAGTAAGATATGACAAAAGAAAGTCAAAGGATAAAATGGATGAAGTAATGATTTTACAGTAATAACACTGAATATTAATGGCTTGGATTCCCCTATCAAAACACATAGACTGGGAAGCAGCTGTGGCTCAATCAGTAGGGCTCCCGTTTACCATATGGGAGGCCCTGGGTTCGGTCCCCGGGGCCTCCTGGTGAAGGCAAGCCCGCCCGCAGGGCGTGGTTAGCTGACCCAGCGAGCACAAGCAGCAAGGGGGGGATAAATGAATAAATAAAAACAAAAAACAAAAAAAAAAAAACACATAGACTGATAGAATGAATAAAAAAAAAAAAAATGAACCATCTATATGCTGTCTACAAGAGACTCACCTCAGGCCTAAGGACACAACCAGGTTAAAGGTGAAAGGTTGGAAAAAGATATTCCATGCAGATAGTAACCAAAAAAGAGCTGGAGTAGTGATACTAATATTGGAAAAAATAGATTTTAAATGTAAAACTGTTATAAGGGGTGAAGAATTTCATTATATATTAATAAAAGGGGAAATTCACCAAGAAGAAATAACTATACTAAACATTTATACACCTAACTTGAGTGCCCCAAGATACATGAGGCACACACTGGCAAAACTGAAGAAGGAAATATATGTCTCTACAATAATAGTTGGTCATTTCAATACACCACTCTCATTATTGGATAGAACATCTGGACAGAGAATGAATAAAGAAACAGAGAACTTGAATAATATGATGAATGAACCAGACCTAACAGATGTCAATAGAGCATTGCACCCCAAAACAGCAGGATATACATGCTCTTCAAGAGCTCATGGATCTTTCTCCAAGATAGACCATATGTTGGGACACAAGGCAACATGCAATAAATTTTAAAAAGAATGAAATCATGCAAAGCTCTTTCTCTGATCATAATGAAATGAAGCTGGAAATGAATAATGGATCGAAAATTGGAAAATTCATAAATATATGGAGATTAAACAACATAATCTTAAATAATTAGTGGGTCAATGAAGAAATTGCAAGAGAGTTAAGCAAATATTTTGAGACAAATGAAAAAGGGAACACAACATATCACAACCTATGGGACACCACAAAGGCAGTGCTGAGAGGGAAATTTATAGCCTCAATGCTTACATTTTAAAAGAAGAAAGAGCTAAAATTGAAGATCTAACTGCACATCTGGAGGAACTAGAAAAAGAGCCACAAACTAATCCTAAACCAAGTTGAAGGAAAGAAATAGAAAAGATTAGAGCAGAAATATATGAAACTGAGGACAAAAAAACAATAGAGGGAATCAACAAAACCAAAAGGTGGTTCTTTGAGAAGATCAAAATTCACAAGCCCTTAGCTAGACTGACAAAGAAAAATTAAGAGAAGATGCAAATAAATAAAATCAGAAATGAGATGGGGACTGTGGCAGTTTGATATTATTCATGAATCCTCAAAAACGAGAAAAATTATGTTTGTAAACTCATCTGTTCCTCTGGGTATGATATCCTTTGATTGTATTAAATTTAAGTTTTAAGTTTACTTGATAAAAGATTAGGACTTTGATTTGATTTGACAACATCAGTAGGGTGTGACTTAGGGTGGAGTCCCATGTCCGTCCGTCGTCCCCCCCCCCCGTGGGCTGATATAAACGGACACTCACTCAAGAAGACACGGCAGAGGAGAGAACTTTAATCCTGTGACCCCAGGAAGAGAGATGAGTCATTTGTCTGATAGTTTGCAGCTGAAGAGAACAGAGCAGCTAAGCAGCTGATAAGGCCCAGAAGGAAACAAGCCTTATGCCAGCCTGTAGCTGAAAGAGAGGAAGGCTGAACCATTGTAGAGATTGGCAACCATCTATGGTGAGAAAGCCCCTTGAGTTGGACAATTTAAGGCCTTGTAACCATAAGTTTTTACCCCAAATTATAAAAGCCAACAGATTTCTGGTCCTTTTCATCAGCACCCCTTTGGCTGACAAATACAAGGACATTACCACTGACCCTGCAGAAATAAAAGAGATCATAAAAGGATATGAACAACGGTATGCCAACAAACTAGACAATGTAGATGAGATGGATAAATTCCAGAAATACACAAAACACCTACACTAAAATTAGAAGAAATAGACTTCTTCAACAAACCAATCACAAGTAAAGAGATTGAAACATTCATCAAAAACCTCCTAAAGATGAACAATACAGGACCAGATAGCTTCACACATGAATTCTACTAATCATTCAAAGATGATCTAATACCAATATCTTGCTCAAGCTGTTCTAAAAAATTGAACAGGAAATAATGCTATCAAATTCATTTTATGAAGGCAAAATCACCCTAATACCACAGCCAGATAAGGATACTATGAAAAAGGAAAATTACAGATCAATATCTCTAATGAATATAAATGCAAAAATCTTCAACAAAATACTTGAAACCAAATCCAGTAGCACATTAAAATAATTACACACCATGATCAAGTGGGTTTTATCTCAGGTAAGGAAGGGTGGTACAATACAAGAAAATCAGTGTAATAAACCACATCGGTAAATTGAAGAAGAAAAATCACATGATCCTATCAATTGATGCAGAAAAAGCATTTGACAAAATAAAGTACCCTTTCTTGATAAAAACGCTCCAAAAGAAACAAATTGAAGGAAGCTTTCTCAATATGGTAAATGCATTTATGAAAAACCTACAGCTAACGTTGTACTCAATGGTGAAAGTCTGAAAGCTTTCCCACTGAGATCAGCAAAAAGATAAGGGTGCCCGTCACCACTGTTATTGTGCTAGAAGTTCTTGCTATAGCAATTAGGCTAGACAGAAATAAATGGCACCCAAATAGGAAAGGAATAAGTAAAACTTTCAACCTTCACTATTCATTGATGATATGGTCCAATATCTAGAAAATCCTGAAAAATCCACAACAATGCTAGTAGATGAGTTCAGCAAAGTGGCAGGATACAAAATTAATATCCAAAAATCAATAGCGTTTCTATACACTACTGATATGCAATCTGAGGATGAAATAAAAAAAAATTCCATTTATAATAACAACTAAAAGAATCAAATATTTACGAATACACTTAACCAAGGACATAAAGGACCTATATTCAGAAAACTACAAAACATTATTAAAACAAACTGAAGGAGACGTGAATGGAAGAACATTCCTTGTTCATAGATTGAAAGACTAAATATTGTTAAGATGTCAATTCTACCCAAACTGATTTACAAATTCAATACAATCCCAATAGCAATTTTTGCAGAATGGAAAATCCAATTATCAAATTTATTTGGAAGAGTAAGGGTCCCTGAATAGCCAAAAATGTCTTTAAAAAGAAGAACAAAATTGGAGGACTCTCACTTCCTGACTTCAAAGCATATTACTTAGCTACAGTGGTAAAATCCCTGGTACTGGCATAAAGACAGACAGATTGACCAATGAAATTGAATCAAGAACTCAGGAAAAGACCTCACATTTATAGTCAAGTGATTTTTGACAAGGCTATCAAGCCCTCCCAGCTGGATGAGAACAGTCTATTCAACAAATGGTGCTGGGAGAACTGGATAGATAAATCCAAAAGAAAGAAAAAGGACACCCATTTCACATCTTATATAAAAATTACCTCAAAATAGATCAAGGACCTAAATATAAAAGCAACTACCATAAAACTCCTAGAAGAAAATATGGGAAAACATCTTCAAGATCTTGTGGTAGAAGGTAATTTCTTAAACCTTATACCCAAAGAAGAAGCAACAAAAGAAAAAATAGATAAATGGGACCTCCTCAAAATTAAACACTTTTGTACCTCAAAGGTCTTTATCAAAAGGGTGAAAAGGCAGCTGACTCAATGAGAGAAAATATTTGGCAATCAAATATCCAATAAGGTTTTAATATCCATGATATATAAAGAGATCATACAACTCAAGAATTAAAAGAAAAACTACCCAATTAAAAAATGGGCAGAAGACTTGAAAATACAATTATCTAAGAAGTAATACAAATGGTGAAAAAACACATGAAAAAATGTTCAACATCACTAGTGAGTAGGGAAATGCAAATTAAAACTACAGTGGGATATCATTTCATACCTATTAGACTGGCCACTATTAAAAAGTTGGAAAACTGTAAGTGTTGGAGAGGATGTGGAGAGATAGGAATGCTTATTCACTGTTGGTGGGAATGTAGAATGGTGTAGCCACTGTGGAGGACTATTTGGCAGTTCCTAAGGAAGTTAAATATAGACTTGCCATATGACCTGATAATGCTATTACTAAGTATATACCCAGAAGAACTAAGAGCAGTGACACAAACAGACATCTGCACACCGATATTCATAGCAACGTTATTCACAATTGCCAAAAGTTGGAAACAACCTAAGTGTCCATCAACTGATGAATGGATAAACAAATGTTGGTACATATACAAGATGGAATATTATACAGCATAAATAAGAAATGGATTTGTGAAGCATGCAGCAACATGGATGAACCTGGTGGAGAATATGTTGAGTGAAGCAAGCCAGACACAAAAAATTCTGTATGATTGCGCTATCATGAACTAAATATACTGTGTAAACTCATGGAGTTAATTATTACAATATAGGGCACCAGAAATTAGAATGAGGGTAAAGAATGGAAAGCTGAGGGTTAATCTGTGCAGAATTTATAAAAAAGTTTGTTTGAAAATCTTTGGAAAGGAATATAAATGGTGAGAGCACATCATAGTGTTTATAACTAGCAGAGCTATTATACAGGTATGACAGTAGTTGAAAGGGTAAGTCTAAGGTCATGTATATTACTAGAAGGAAAGCTAAAAACTGTAACATTGAACTGTATAACATAGTGAAACCTCATGTAAAATACAAATATGGGTGATATTGCATATATTTCTGTTATTACATAATATAAATACACATAAACTAGAGAGAAAGCATTAAGAGCAGTTATGTACAGCAGGGGATGCATAGGGAGATTGAGAAGTGTATGTGTTTTTTATTATTATTATTGGAACAATGAAAATGCTCTAAAATGATTCAAGTGATGAATGCACAGATTAAACTGCATACCATTGATTGTACACTTTGGATGGATTTATGCTTTATTAATAAGTATCAATAAAATTTATTTGTTTCAAAACAAAAGCAAACAGAACAAAAATTCATTATCTTACCATTCTGTAGGCCCAAAGCCCCACATGGGCATCACGGGGCTACAATCAGGGAGTCAGCAGAACTGTCTTCCTTTCTGGAGGCTCCAGAGAAAAGTTTCCTTGTATTTTCCTATTTCTAGAGGCCACCAACAACTCTTAGCTCCTAAGGACCTTTCTCTATGTTCAAAGCCATTAACATTGCATCTCTCTAAACATTTTCCCATAGTCACATTTTCATCTGACCACATCTGGGAAAGACTCTCTGATTAGAAGAACCATATGATTAGATCGTGTCCACCTCGATAATTTAGGATAATTCCTCTATCTCAAAGTCCTCAACTTAATTAGAGCTTCAAAGTTTCCTTTGCCATGGACTTTAACATATTCACAAGTTTCTGGGAAGTTTATGTGGACATCTTTGAGGAGAGGGGCATTTTTTTGTGTACTGCTTTATCTTGAAGACTAGTGAGATAACTCTTTGGGTTGTTAAGAATATTCTATGAGTCATAAATATATGTAGAAGGTCCTTGAAAGTTACAAAGTTCTATTCATGTAAAAAATATTGTGACACATAAAAATGTGTATATTGAGATGCACTGGAAAGTTATTTTTCAAAACTATCCATTCTCGTCATGCTGATTGGTGAACTTATACTTTAAAAACAAAATTTAAGACACTTGTATAATTGATTTACTCCACGAACATTCATTGAAGTGGTACATTTGAGTAGAATTTGTAATCAGGAAAACATATTTGTATCCTAAGTCTGACACTCACTCATTAGCTATGTGCAATGGAAAAATTACTTGGTTCTCTGACCCTCAGCTTTCTCTTCCTTAAAATAAGGACAATATCACCTAGCTTAGTGTGGAGCAGTAGAATAAAATGAGAAACATTCATAAATATATCAAGTGGCGTGTCTTTATAGTAAGAATATAAAAAAATATTAGTTTCTTTACTTTCCTCTTCTCTAACTTTGCTATATGCTAGTGACACAAAGAGGGCATGGCATCATTCCTTCAGTCCTAGAGAAGCTTATAGTCTAAAGGAGAGCTGAGGATGGCTTCATTTAGTAAGCAACATTTGAGATGGGTCTTGAAACATGATGAAGAGTTTCAAAATAAGTAAAAGTCCATACCAGGTGGAAAGGCAAAGCAATATACTTGGAAATAAAGAATTTGAGAGTATCAGCTGTAAGAGTATGATAGTGACAGATGAACCCCTTCGGCCTCTTTGAGTCAGGCTGCAATGGGCCTAGTAGGCCAGAGGTTTACTACCTGTGGAAAAGTGAGTAAGAGCCTCAGTTGCAACTAATTGAGACCCAGGGTGGGTCCTAATCATCTTATTGGAGTCTTTTATAAATGGAGGATATACAAGAATAAAAAGCCATAGATACACAATTAAAAAGTGGCAGAGACAGAGAAGCCTCGAGTGGTTGAGAGGTCCCAGAGGCCCTGGGTGATACTGCCTCTTTTCTCATCCTTTTTCTAGATAAAGCAGGGACTTTTTTTTTTTTTAAGGCAGTACTGGGGCTTGAACCCAGGACCTCATACATGGGAGGCAGGCACTCAATCACTGAGCTATAACTGCTCCTTGATAAAGCAGCGATTTTTAAAAATTAATTTAAAAATTTTTATATATTAGTATTAGTAGTATTAGTATTTCATCTACACATGTTTACAGTTCTAGGTTGCAGACCTCTCTGACACCCTGTTTAGGACACATAGGAGATAAAAAGAAAACCCAGGGAACTCACTGCTGTGAGTCTACCTTTTCCTTTACACCTTTCAGAGTTCTGAGTTTTTCCATGAATGTCTGTTGAATTATTTCCAGGATACTTAGTTGTATTTGGAGGGGAGGAACCAGAAAAAGTGAGCCTGTGCAATATAACTTTAAAAATAAGGTTCAGATTACTGCACTTTTGTCAAGTATTTCCAGGGATACCAGTGTCTTTCACCCTGCCCATTCTTCTTTGTTCATATTTGAGCAGTAATTTATTTTTCTAAAAGTTAGTTGGTCTTATTCCTTCTTCATTAAAATATTCAAAACTGTCTTATCTAATTACCAAATGTTTTGTTAGCTTAATTGTATCCTTTTCTGCTCCAGCTGTCCATATTTATACTAATATTTATGCAAGATATATTTCATGATTCCATTTAAGCAAATGCTGTGGTAATTATGTGCCTCATAATTAAATATCTTCTTAACTAAGCCCTACTTGTTATAATAAATTTAGTAGAGTGATTGACTATGGGACGGGTAAATATATAGGAGAAGAACATTTGGCTTTGTTTATTATTACATCAGATAGACTGCCTTTTGACATCCTAATAGAGACAATATTTCTCCTTTGTTTTAAAAATGAATCATTTAGCTTCCTACAGCATAAAAGATTACATTGACTCTGAGCTGACCTAGGAAGCAAAAGGTGAAAATATTTGCTTTGCAAATTTGAACAAATATGAGGACAAGTTTTTCTTGTCAGAACAAATGGCTTCACTAAGATTGAGGCAAATGAGATTTGCCTTCAAGCTTTGCTAAAGCTTTAAGGTCAACTTTTAAACAGTGGCATTTTCTAATTATAAAATACATATGGATACAAGTGTCAGGTACAGATAAACTACAGTTGACAAAGAAAAATTGATTGGATGGTGCTGCAAAGGATTTGTTGATCTGCACAAGAACAATTGTGTTCTAATTACCTTAAGGTTAGTGAGTAAGGTAGACCCTTTATAAAGAAAGCCTAATTTCTGTTGAATTATAAATGAGAGTGTACTATATGGAGTAAATCAGCATTATCATCAAAGTCCCATTCCAGATTCTTGTGGACACCATACAGGAGCATGGTCCTCCAATGTCCATAAGATTGTGAAAAAGTCTGCTTTGTTGGCTTAAGTGGACAGAGCTTCTTAGAGGAAAGATTGGATTTTGAATTTTTTATCACTATTGAATCTTGCCTTGACAGCCTAATCAGGCACAGCCTTGTTCAAAAGGTGCTTGTGGTAGTCTGATTAATGACCCCAAAGATGTCTACATACTAATCCAAATACCTGTGAATATGCTACCTTACCATTCAAAAGGGATTTGCAATAGTGATTAATTTAAGGATCCTAAAGTGGATAGATTATCCTGAATTAGCCAGATGGTGAGATTATCCAGGTGCTTACAAAAAGAAGGTAAGAGGGTTAGAGAAAGACAGAGAGAGAGAGAGAGAGAGAGAGAGAGAGAGAGAGAGAGAGAGATACTACACTGCTAGCTTTTAAGAAGGAGGATAAGGCCAGGAGCCAAAGAATGCAGGCAGCCTTTAGAAGCCTTTAGAAGCTGGCAAGGAAATCAATTTTCCCTTAAGTCTTCCAGAAGGAATGCTGCCTTCTGACCAAATTGCCTTCTAATCTCCAGAATTTGTATGAAAATAAATTTGTGTTGTTTTAAGTCACCAAGTGTGTGGACTTTGTTACAGCATTGGTAAAAAACAAATACATTGTTCTTCAGCTAGGACAGTTTGCGGTGAGAAAAGGTTTGGCCTTGTAATTGCATGCCCAGGAATTAATATATATGCACATACTTTATGTGTACATTTAGTTATAGAAAATGTGTACATATTTATTTATGCAAGTTAATATTTGCTTTTGCTTAGAGACATAAATATTCTTTATTTTATTGTGTATTATTTTTATAAATAGAAAAAAGTGTTATTTTGACAAATAAAATGAAAACTATATTTCAGGCATAGGGAGAGATGTCAGTCATGGAAAGGTGAAGTAAGAAGAATCTGGAGGCAGAAGTGGCAGGACCCTTCCAGGCATCAGGAGAGGAAGAGGGAATCATTCTTAATGTTGTTCAACTATAATAATTTCTTTGTAGAAAGGGAAACACTATTGTAAGGAGGCATTAAAAACATCTCTGCAAAGGAAATTAAGCATTGTCTTCTCCTGGACTGGAATTTGTCAGTAATAAATTAGTAAAACTATTTTTATGTGTACAAGGAGGTATGCACAAGAATGTCTATGTGACAATGTTTGCAGATGCAGCTCTCTGGACACTATCCAAATAATCATCAAAAGTAAAACAGATAGATCAACTCTGGTATGGTGTGTTGTGCCACAGTGGAAATGAAGTCACTGGAGCTAAACTCAACAATGTGGATACGTTCAAGTTACAATGAAGAGTGAAAAGAGCAAGTCAGGGTTGGTTAGAGTCTGTTCATATCAAGTTCAATATCAAATACAACTAAACAGTATATCATTTGGAATACCAATATATGTGGTAAAATACTCAGAGAATGATAAACAAAATATTTACTATAGGAGAACAGGAGAAGAAACTAGATAAAGAATCAGGGAGGTTTATGCTGAGGACTTTACATGTAAAATTAATTTTCTCCCATAAATTGAAATGCATTTACTATATTGTTATTCATTATACATTACATATATTTTATAAACAATTTTCATCTACTCAATATTCAATAAAATAATTGCATAAAACCCTTACTTAATTAAGACTGCAAGATTTGTGTGCATGAGCTAGTCTTGGCAGAAATGTGGAAATTCCCAAAACATTTTTCCCTTTGACCCAAGAGGTTTGCTGCTGTTGTTGTTGATTTGTTTTTATTTGCTTTGTTTTAGAAGAGGATACAATTTTTAACGAATTCCAAGTAGTTTTTGGAATGTTTTCACAATAACTTTGGGTTTCATATTCCATTGCAATTTGGTACAAGTATGTAAAATTATATCTGCTCTTCACAATTGAACATTTTTCTTGTTTGTTGATATATGGTCAATGCATAACATACTTTTCACAAGGCTGTTATTTTTAGGGTGCAGCACGTATTTTATGTAGTTGCTAAATCACTTTTAATTATATTTCTAGAAGATCTATATCCATATTAATTTTTTAGATTTGGTTAAAACTGGTTTAAGTATCCTAATATGTCTACAACTGTAAATTTTTTCATAGGTTCTTTTTATTTCAACAATTTTGTTTTATTTTTTTAAATTTTTGCATAAAGTGCATGACTACTGTGGCATTTTCCTGTGTTTTATCTTTGTTCATTTTTATGTTTAAAAGTCCAGCCTTATTTTAAGGAACTGTCAGTTTTAACCACCATTTGGGCTTTTTAAAATTTATCTTTGTATTTGCCCATATTTTAATTTGGATTGATCGCTAATTGAGTTTTATTTGGGTAATGAATTGTAACTGACTTTTATGCACTTTGTCAATTTATAACCCAATTTGTGTTATATCTATCTGAAATATTAAGGTTCTTGCATGTGTATTTCAACCTTTAATTTCTGTTGTGATGGGTTTTTTATTTTTTATTTTTTATTTTCATATCTCTACTCTTGGGATTAGAATGTGGTAAGGGGTGAGTGTAGGACTATCTGTAAATCTCAGTAAGTGTTAATTTCATTGAATTAAATCAAGTCTTGTATTTGGTTATCTTCTTAATTTGTTAGGCTCTGTATACAATCTGGGACAATTAAAAAATTCACCTTGCTTCAACTGCTTGGCAGTAGACATGTAAGTATTATCTCAATTATGAAGATTTTGAAATAAATTTTGCATAGATAGTGTAAACTATATTGGAGTCATGGCTCCACTATTAGTCGCTATGAAAAGGAAAAGTCCTTTACCACAAATAGTCTAGAATTCTCCGTTTTGAAACTTACTTTTCTTGAAGACAATTGTCATCTATTTCAAGCCTCCAGATGAGCATGCTTTTTCTCCACCAAAATGCTGTTTACAATTTCCCTTTGTCCATGAAGCCTTCCCAGTTCATTCTAACTATCCAATGTATTGAATGAAAGCAAGATATCTTAGTTTTTTTTCTAATTTCTCCCATGTTCATGTGTTATATTTATATTTTAGTCCTCCTTTCTCGCTTAAAATTGCTTGTTTGAATCCACAATTTACAAGGAAAGGGGTTAAATAATCTCTTTAGTTAGTAATTTTCCATGTTGTATTTGGGTGTTAGTGATTTGGAATAACTGAATTAATCTTAATATCTGGCAGTATATTACAAATTAAAAGTCTCTCTCCTCTCTCTCTCTCTCTCTCTCTCTCTCTCTATATATATATATATATATATATATATATATCATCATTCCTCTTTCTTTCCCTCTCTAAACTTCCAAACATAATTCTTATTCAGACTATAATCCATATATTGTTTGACAGTAGGTGTTCAACAAAACAGCAAATATGAGCATTAAACCTGCTTAGTGATATTTACCCAAAAGCGAATATAAACACTTAAGATGTGCAAACCTGTCTCTTTGACTGAGATGCCACCCTTGCAAATGAGCAAGAACAAATGTCCATTACTTTTTTTTTCTTTAGGAGGCACAGGGAACCAAACCCAGGACCTCCCATGTGGGCGCTCAACTGCATAAACCACATCCACTCCCTGTCCATTATTTTTATGGCATTGGCCTCTTCATGGAAATGAGAAATGATTGCCAGCTCAACTGGAGAGCATTGCACAAAGAAAATAGAATTTTTCCACCTCTAATTTAATCTGTAGCTTCTGCAGTCTATGAAAAGGGGCAATCTCATGCAACAAGTTAAAATAGTCTCTCGTGCTTCTGGATCATTTTTTAAATTGAAGCTCTAAGGTAAGAAGCAGTTGATCCCATTGTTTTTAAAAGACAAACTAACCTGAAATGTAAGGAAAATAAATAAATAAAATATACCTAAATATGGACACCTGTTCACTTCTTTTATTAACAGTGAAGCCATGGTGTTTGAAAACCTATGCCCTCTTTCACTGACAAACTCTGGCAAAACTAATTTGTCCCACTAGATGTTTACAACTAAAATATTGAGTACAAAGTGTCCACAACATATTGATAAACTTGTCACTGATTTCTCTGCTGAAGAGTGTACACAGCCTTTAACTAATCCTTCTCAGCTCTGACTGCAAGAATCAGTCAATATTTTGTCATTTTAATATTACTACATTTGCCCACAAAATCCTACACAGATGGGGATAAAAGCTCTACTACAAGCAAAGAGGGCATTTTTTTTCCTTTGCTGCAAAATATTGATGAAGTGCTTTATTGAGGTGGAGATCTCATTAATTTTTTGATTTACAGAAAAAAGAAGGCAGAGGGAAATGAGTGCACTGGCTAATACCATGATGTACCATCTTGAGACTTAAGATCTTTTTAATGTATTCATCAGGGGTGCATTTGAAAGGGGAAAGAGTGAGTTGAATAGGTCCATTAATTTAATTGAAGCAAGCTCTGACAAGAGATAAAACATCTCAGCCCGGCTTCTTTTCATGCGGCACGAGCCGTAGTAAACAGGCAGAGATCCAAACACACCAAAAAGAAATAAAGGTACATGCAGACTCAAGAGACTTCAAGGCCAGGGATATCAACAGATAGAGATGAATAAACCCTGAAGAGGCCCTCTCTTCGTTCGCCATGACCATCACGTCAGTGTTCCGCGGGCACTGTCTAGGCTTTATTGTGAAACTCTGAACGACTCTGAGGCTACATGTAAGTAATTTAGACTTCCTAAAGGAAAGTTGCATTTGTTCTTTTTTTTCAAACTTCTGAGAAATAGACTCCATCTCCTGCTCTTGAAAGCCAGAGATGGAAGAGGGGAAATGAACTTCCAATGATCTCGGAAGCAGCTTTAAATACTGCTACTCTGCTTTAGCTGCA
Organism: Tolypeutes matacus; assembly: GCA_026826555.1. Lineage (NCBI taxonomy): Eukaryota > Metazoa > Chordata > Mammalia > Cingulata > Chlamyphoridae > Tolypeutes > Tolypeutes matacus. The sequence continues at coordinate 9,230,647 of JAKSZT010053783.1, forward strand.
TTTTGAAATGTAGTGGTCAGAAAATTATTTTAGTGTTGAAGAGGCTGGTGTCTCTCAGTGTATGCAACATTTATCTTTCAGGGGTCAGTGTGGTTGCACAAGGCACATTAATTCAGGCCCTGCCCACTGCGCAACACAAAACACCCAGGGAGAATTCTCCCAACTCAACACCAAACCTATGTTTTGCAAATTATTTCTCAGGCAAACAATTCACTGTGCCTAATCAAAACTGCTGTCATACCACAAAGCCATTAAAGTACATCATTTTATAGGTACAATCATAATATATATATATCCCTATATCAACAGTCATTATTGAATATCAAACTAAATATATCTTTTCCACAAAAATGTCCAAAAAAAATTAAGATCAAAGTACTGACAAATTAATTTAAGATACCTGAAAATAAATTAACAATTTAAGTGAAACGGTATCTTTTAGTCAATTAAATAGAACAAGTAGACTATTGGATTCTATCTGACATTAAAATTTTAATAGCAACAATAAGAAGGATGAAAGAACATGTTCTGCATTTGGGCATTTAAATTTAAAACTGGTGACAAAATGTTGGTATCTTCATAATATCATTTAAGGTACATCTTGAGACCTATAAATCATATAAAATAAATTTAGTAAATAGAGGTATATACTCTAGTGACTAAAGTGATATTTTTCATATTATTACTTTCATAGTACATATGAAGCATGTCAGTTTTTCTTTCAATTTTTAGTATTTTGTATTCTTCAAATGAGGACTTATTTTTTCCCTACACTTGGAAAACTATTCCTTCTTATTTCGAAAATGTTTTCATAAACATAATCCAATTTCTCAAATGCAATCTTATGTGGATCACCAGTACATAGTACAGTTGAATATAATATTTATTATTGAACATTATAAATTTATTTTACAAGTTCAAAAAGATCTGAAGTGATTTCTAATGAATTATATTTTTAATATTTGAGAATGTAAGTTATTTTTCAAATCATCAAAAGATGTGAAAAATAGAGAAGTCAATAGCATGCATTTTTCAGACTCCTGAAGTAGTTTAAGTAGAATCTTGTAACAGAAGAACACAGGTCAAACAACATATGTGCAATATTTGACTAAAACAAGGGCAAGCTCACCTTCCAGATGACACCTCTGGGAGACAAGCAGATTCTATAACACATAATCATTACACAGTTCTGGGTGTAGATCAACAGGTAATCTATTCAAATCAGTGGTGCCACTTAAGTGCAAGATTGTTTGCTTTCTCCTACCTTGCACTGTCTTTGAAAATTAAAATTAGAGAACTTCCATGCAGTCATCTAAATCTGGCAAACTTTCAGCATTTGCCCATTCCTGAATTTAAGAATGAGGTAAATGAATATAGTCCACAAGTAGCAGAGGGTGTTTCACTCACGAGACAAAGATATTCAATTTAATTTTACAAGATACAATAATTAATTTGTACTTTTGCATTTATCATTAATATAGATTCTACGCTATATAAGGCAATATTATAAATTAATTATAACAGTAAATGTTTTCTCAGTTCATAATTATTTAAATAAATATTTATTTTATGTAGTTACTTTCTTGTGGTTATTATAAAGTGAATTTACATATCAGATTTCTTAAAGTCACTTTATATATATTGTTGTGATAAGTATATGAAATTGTCTATTTAAGACTATCATCAAGAATTGAATTATTTTCTTTATTTGAACTGTCAATCCAGTTTGCCATTTGACAGGGTGATTGGATCACAGCAATCAGTACTGGCTGGATAAATGGCTAAAATATACTTTGCTTCGGCTCATTTTCAAGGTATGTGGACTATCCTTCTGAGATCATCAATGTCATCATTGTAATCAGCAGCAATAATGGTAGAAGAAATAGTAATTTAATTTAGTGCCAAATATGTTCTGTATGACATTGTATAAAAAATAACATAGTGATTAAAGTTATAGGTCTTAGAATCAGACTGCTTGGAATATAACCTTTCTATTCCTCAGTTTCCTCATTTGTAAAATGAGGGCTATAATCGTACATGCCGTATATGGTTGCTGTACAGATTAAATGAGGTGAACTATGTAAAGCATCTTGAGGAGCATTTAGTAAACATTACTATTTACACTATTACATTATAGAGGATCACACATGGCCCTATAAAAAATAAGTGGCCAATATGGGAATACCTGACAAAAATATAATTTTCTTCAAAATAGCATCATTTTCCTTTAAATAACCTATATTCTTCTTGTATGCAACTTCAGATACTTAAGTTTTAATTTGGCAAACAAAAAGATATTTAAAACATCTATCATAAAAAGAAATATTTGTAAAATGAGTCCATTTTCCCTTCAACTAAATAATTTGCATTCTACTTTTTAACTTTAATATGCTAGAAATTTACTATTGTTGAATCAAGTATAACTTGATTAAAATATTGAAAATATTTAGAGTAAGGAAAAGGTCTTCCTTCCCTGAATTTCTGTGTTTTTTTTATTTTTTTATTTTTATTTTTATTACCAACGTGATGGTGATTTCTGTGCATGTTACACTTCTTTCTAGAAAAGAAGATCATGAAGGTCTGTGAATCTATACACTGTTGAATACCTCTTGCCAAATGGCTTCCTCTCCACAGATTCTCAGGAATAGTTGTTGTAATTTAGATACCAGCTTAATATCAACCATTCCTTTAATATTTAAAGAAAATTGACTTGAGGCTTCTTTCTCGTGATTCATGGAAACCCTTTCTTAAGATATCGTTAAATTCAAAGAGATTATCTGAGTCTTATCTGGCTGCGGTTAATGTTCTTCCAGAACTTTTGATCTCACTAACATTTCTCCTTTTTTTGCTTCTTTTTTGTTTTCCACTTGTGTGCCCACACAGGAAATATAGTCCATTTCCCTTGATTTCCATAACCTGACATTCCTTTCTCCCCACTAGACACAGAAGGAATAGATCCATAATATTGTGAAGCTTTAGAGCAATACTAAGTTACTTTGCAATTCCCAGCTCAGTGTCCTCTTGATAAAACTCCTTTGCCCTCAATTCTGTCGATTTTTTTGTTTGTTTGTTTGTTTGTCACCTTTCTTTATTGGCTCTAGCCTTTGGTAGTAAAGTTGCATCACTTCTTGCTCTGCCTGCTTAATTTCACCCTCCTAAGATCATATAATCTCACTTTCTGGCCTTATTCTTTAAGGACTGACATTTGTGCATATAAATAACCTTGTAAACCAAAAAATAATAAATTATGAGTCTGAGAAAGGGTGATAAAGGACTTTTAATTGCAGTCTTTCCTTTTTTCCTGTAGATGAAAGTAAAGAATTTATTTAATACTTTGGTACATTTTAAGATATTAAGCAAAACTTTTAAATATGTCTTAAAATTAACTCTGTAATTGGAAGAAGATGTAACTAATTGGAGTTTCTTTCGCAAATCTGTTAGATTATTTTTCACTTCTCTTCAATTTTTGGTTTGCATATGGATTAAAATGATGCATGAATGGTAAATGATGTGTGGGCATCATTTTTGTTCTTTATATAATTATCCCTCTTTTAAATAATTATTAAATTGTGTGTTATGTGTTAGTCAATTATGAATCCTACAAAATGCTAGTTGCTTAAGAGATGGTGAACAATAGAACATGCACTGATCATCATACAAATTATAAATTGTTTCAGGTGATAAAATTAATATGCCACTGGTAAAACTGATTTAATCTAATCCAAGTGTATCTTATGAATTTAATCAAGTGCTAATTATATGTAAGTATTTTAGGATGGCTGCATTTATGAGAAAAAGTAGGCCATAGAATAACAAGTAGGGTTTGTGGGAGAACAGTTGGCATGAATGAAATCATGACTTTGGTATACTTTTAGGACAGTGAGGTTAGCTTGAGAGAGAAGACAGTCTCATTTCCCTATTCCAGTCAGATACTCAGGCTCTGCTTTAGAAGGACTTATGGTTTTATATAGCCAGAACATTTATTCTGTGTTTTCAGTAAGAAGATTTTATTTTTTCTTGTAAACTTTATATATTATTAGATTATGTAAAACTTTAATGATGACTTTGTTATTTTATGAAGCACACACACATATGCACATATGCCCACATTGTGCTTCTCATGGATTTCTATATCACACTAGAATGCTGATTTTAATTTTGTTATAAAAACTATTTACAGTAATAAATTGCCAGATATTTTTGTTTCAGTACTTGTTATTCCCTACCAATAAATGTATTTATTTGCTTTCAGATACTTTACTGAACAGTTTAAAGGAAAGATGTCTATTTTAGAATATATTTTATGACAAAAAAATCCATCAATAGATGTATGAATCATTACAATTTCTGGTCAATTTTATACCTGTCTCATTAGTTTTGCATATAAGGCTGTGTGTGCATATTACAAGAAAAGCAGCACAGTAGTGTGGTTAGGTGCATAAACTTTGAAGAAAGTCACCGCTTAATAGCTATGGAATATGTTGAATTTAAAACGACTATTAGCAAAATAACTCAAAAATCAGTTAGATGAATAAATCTAGACATGGGAGAAAGATCTGGGATGGAATAAACATTTGGGAGTATTTTCATGTATATAGCATTTAGACCATGAACTTGGATAAGATCACTATCCAAGGGAGTGAATATAGTATGCAGGAATGAGCTCTTGATTACTCCAACATAAAAATATTGGTGAGAATATGAGAAAGAAGGAAAAGAATATTGAAGAGGAAGAAGTAGAAGGAAAAGAAAGGTTTGTTCTCCTGGAAAATAAGTGTCTTAGTTTTCCATCTGCTGAAACAATGGGTTGGATTAAATAATGGGAATTTATTTGTTCAGAGTTATGTGACTAGGAAAGATCCAAATTCAAGGTGCCAATATGGCGATTCTTTCTCCAAGAAGATTGTGGCATTCTGGGGCTGGCTGCCAGTGATCCTTGCAGATGACACGATCCTACATGCAGGAAATTCTGAAGAATCCACAACAAACATCCTAGAACTAATAAAGGAATTCAGCAAAATGGTTAGGTACAAGATCAACACCCCCAAAATCAGTGATGTATATATACTACCACTATTGAACAAATTGGAAGAAAAATATCCATTTACAGTAGTCATAAAAGAATCATACAGCCAAACAAAGATGAAAGGATTTGAACACAGAAAACTACAAAACCATTGCTAAAAGAAATCAAAGGAGACCTGAATAACTGGAAGGTCATTCCATGTTCATGAATTAGAAGACTAAATATTGTTAAGATGTCAATTCTACCCAAAGTGATATACAGATTCAAAACAATCTCAATCAAAATTCCAACAACATTCTTTGCAAAAATGGAAAGACAAATCTTCAAATGTATGTGGAAAGGTAAGGGACTCTAAATAGCCAAATCCATCTTGTAAAAGAATAACAAAGTTGGAACACTAAAATTCCTAATCTTAAAACTTACTACAAAGCCACACTAATCAAAACAGCATAGTAACTGGCAAAAAGACAGACATATAGACCAATGGATTCAAAATGAGAGCTCAGAAATGAACCCTCACATTTATGGCCAACTGATTTTGACAAAGGGGCAGAGACTACTCCACTGGGAAAGAATAGTCTCCAACAAATGGCTCTGGGAAAACTTCACATACAAAAGAAAGACAGTAAACCCCTATCTTACAACATATACAAAAATCAGCTCAAAATAGATCAAAGATCTAAATATAAAAGCCAGATCTGTACAATTCCTAGAAGAAAATGTAGCGAAACCTCTTCAGGATCTTTTTTTTTTTCTTTTCTTTTTTTTTTTATTATGGGTAAAAATCAAAATTCTCACAATACATACAAACATTTGCAAAATGATATATAAATATATATGCATATATGTGTATTTGCTTACAAAAATGTTTATATATATATATACATATATTTTAAGAGGTGCTTAGATTACCCAAAATATTACATGGAACCCACTGGGATTCCCATGTTGCCCACCTCCCACACCTCCCACCACATCCCACACAAACATCTCCCACAGTGTGTCCCACCACCCTCAATGAACTTACTTAAAGGTCTTAGACTTTACAACCAAAGCACAAGCAACAAAAGCAAAAACATAGAGAAATGGGACCTTATCAACATAAAAAAAAAACAAAAACAAACTTTGGGGCATGAAAATACTTTATCATGAAAGTAAAATTACAACCTAAACAATGGGAGAAAATATTTGGAAACCACATATCTGAGAAGGGTTTGATATCCAGAACATATAAGTTCTTCAACTCAACAGCAAAAAGACAAACAACCAAATTTGTAAAAAATTGGGCAAAAGACTTTTCTCCAAAATGACCAAAAAGCACATGAAAAGATGCTCAATATCATTAGTCACTAGGGAAATGCAAAAGAAATCTACAATGAGATACTATTTTACACCAAGTATAGTGGCTAATATAAATTTTTTAAATGGAACACTACAAGTGTTGGAGATGATGTCGAGGGATAAGAACACTCATTCATTGCTGGTGGCAATGTAAAATTGTGCAGCCTGTGCAGAAGACAGTTTAGCATTTTCATATGTAAAGTCACTATATTACCCTGCAATCCTACTTCTAGGTATATACTTAGAAGAACTGAAAACAAGGACTTGGACAGATATTTGCAAACTAATGTGATAAACAAAATATGGTATATACACACAAATGAAATATTAGTCAACCATAATAAAAATAAAATTCAGATATGTGTACATCAGGGATGAACCTTGATGACATCGTGTTGAGTAAAATAAATTAGATATAAAAGGACAAATATCGTATGATCACTGATATGAAATAATCAGACTATTAAACCAATAGAGTCAAAATCTGGAATATAGATTAGCAGAGTATGGGATAGGGGTAGGGAAGAGGGAGTTAAGGATTAAAGCGTACACAGTTTAATAGAAACGTACACTTTCTATTTGGGATGATGAAAATGTTTTGGAAATGGATGGTGGTGATGGTAGCAGAACATTAGGAACATAACTAACAGCATTGAATTATATATTTGAATGTGCTAAAAGGGGACTTTTTAGGTTGTGTATATGATACTGGAATAAAAATTTAAAAAGAATACATGGGTCTGAACAACACAGTGACTCCTAAGTCAAATCATGGGCTATAATACTACACTTATAAAATTAGAAAAATGTGCTTCCATCACTTGTAACAAATGTACCACATCAATGAAAGATATTACTAATAGGGTGTTATAAGGGAACCCTTTATTTTATGCATGAGTTTTCTGTAAACCCACAAATTCTCTAATAAAAAAGAGGAGGGATATGTGTATCCCTGTATTAATGACAGATAAATGGAGGCGAAGACTGACTAGTAAACGTTAGATATTGCAACAGGGAAAATATTGGTCACTTTGCAAAACCAGTTTTGGTAGGTTATTGGCAAAAACTTGATTTGATTGCATGTAAGAGTGAGTGAGTAATGAGTGAGCATAGATAAATATTTCAATACAATACAAATCTCTTTACCAAACATAACCTAACAAAACACGTCAAGTAATTACTCTAACCTATTGAAATTAAAAATTGGGACTGAAACATGGCCATGCTTTCTCAAAATTATTATTTGACAATGTCTTGGAGGTTTAGTAAATGCAATAATCAAGGAAAATGAAATGACTGGGGAAATATTAGGAAAGAAGGTATAAATTTATTTTTTTCTGAATATATGATTATATACCTGGAAAACCCAAAAGTACCAATAAAATTTATTAAAATTAAATTTCTACCTCTTTATTTAGACTCATATTTTCATTTTTTGTTTTCCTGATATCATTTAGTTCTTTATCTGTACTTTCCTTCATCTTCTTAAGCATTTTAAAGAACATTTTTTAAAGGCTTTGTTCAGTAGGTCCACATTCTCATCTTAATTAGAGTTTTCTGTATTTTTATCCTCTTCCTTAGGGATAAGTGGATCATTATACTCAAAATAATGGACAATATATAAGATATATAGAAGTTGTTTTAATTCCATAAGCATAATATCTATAATAGAGGAAACTTTTGAAAGGCTAAAACATTTCTGAATAAATGGAAAGTAAGAACTTCTCCTTGGAAAGGAAGTCATCATAAAAATGAAAATTCTCCAAATATTGCTTTATAAATTCAATGCAATTCTAATTTCTATTGCAATGCTTTAAATTATATAAATGTTTTACAAGGTCATATTAAGAATAGTTTTCTAAAAATTTCCAGCAGTTAAGAAATTTTTATTAAGAATATCTGTCTTTGCTTTAACAGATATGTATATGTTATAAAACCAGTCTCTTTAATCAAATTGATGGAGCCATAGTTTCTAGGAATAGAAAAGAGAACATAAAAATAGATTCCTTTATAGGTAAAAATGTAAAAAGGTATTAAAATAATGTAAGAAAATTTAGGAATCTCTTAAAATCTGTGGGTAAAGGAGGTGTTCATAAGCAAGTCTAGAAACTCTGATGCTATAAAAGAAAATGTGTGTGTATATATATATATGTAAATATTTTGTAAGCTACACATATAAAAACATTAAACATTTTTAGGGCAAAGGATGGCATTAACAGCTCCAATAAATCGATAATAGATTAGCGGAGAAAAGCATATAACTTTCTGAGTATTTTTATAACAAACAAAGTGCTTTTATAATTTGGAACAAAAAAGACAGTTAATTCAATAAAAAATGAGCAAAGGGATTAAAGACGTATTTTACAAAAGCCAAACAGTCAAATAAAATATGAAAGCTATTGAAATACAATAGCAGTCAAGGATAAAGAAACAGTGAGGTATCAATTTATGCACAATTCAGCATGATTGTAACATGGGATTTCAGAAAGGGGAGTAGAGGAAACGGAGGGTTGACTTTTATTTTTGGAGGAAAAGAATAAAAAATGCTAGAGATGAAACTGTATATATAATTATGAGCATATTAATCAGGTTTTACAAAATTTTATGTAGATATGTAGATAAAATAAAATAAGTACTCCATACCAGACTAACTGATGCATTTGAAAGAAGAACTCAGATATATTTGAAGTATAATTTGCTTCTAATCTTTTAACATTTTGGTTCCCCTTTTTATCTTTATCAATCTGCTTGGCTATTAAAAATGATATAAAACCTGTTTTTGCAGAATTAATCATCTAGAATTTTCTACTTTATGAATGTTTTATTTCTATTAATTTGTGAAATTCAACTTTGGGATACTTTTTCTCTAATTCCTTTGGCAGTCTTTTACAATGATCAGAACTCTAAAACATTCATAGGCGAACATATTTTTAAACAAAAGACAGAAACTATTATTAACAAATTGTGCCCTCCTTTGATTCTATTATAGACAAATGGGTCTGAATAATTTAAATTCCAAATATATTAATATTATTTTCTTTTGCTTTCATTTAGAAGACCCCAGTACTTGAGATGGATGACCATTTCCAAGACTGCAAGTCAGCATTCTAATTTCTCTTCAACTATTAAGCAGCTATGCTATTTTTAGGAATTATTTTCTCTTTTACAGGGAAGGATCAGTAATATTTATGCTACATACTTTGACAGAGTTTTAAGGACACTCACATCTTTAAAAGGAAAAAAGTGCTCACTAATGTCTAGTCTAATTAAGTATTATCAGAATAATCATAATTAGTTACTGAAATAAAAGTAGAAAGTAAATTTTCAAGCAAAGAGGGACTTTCTTTTCAAATAGTCAACTATAAGATAACATACTATCAAATGTGATTTTATAAATTACATGAAAAAAACATTATATAAATCAATATGCCATAAAATATTTTATATAAAGTACAATTTATGTGGATGTTAACTAGCTATTGTGTGACAGGAAAAAGAAAATAGTTTGTGTTCAAATATATTTTGATAAACCCAAGGCATACTGAGATAGAATAGGTGTTCTTTTTTATAGGAATTTGAATTTTTATTATGCTGACATTTATTGTAAGTTTCTCAGAGAGGGATAGAGGACATACTACTTCCCAAACATGTTTACCGACCAAATTTTCTTCTTCTAAAGATTTCCATGGTAAGCATTTTTTGAATGACACATGAGAAATGTTAAGCAAAATGCCATACTTTCAAAGTAGACTTTAATTCTAGACTCTTTCCTTATTTAATTTTTTTTCTGCAAAGCTACTCATTTAGGTATTATTTTCTTTATGAGAAACGTTACTTTATAGTATATTTTTACCTCTGGTTATAGAGTTGTCATTGTTTTGCATTTGTTCTTAATCCATTCTTGGTGAACAAGATTTCTTTCATAAACTACCAAATGCATTTTAAATTTGAAATTAATATCATATAATATTTTCTCTATTCAGAAACATTTAATTTATCAAATATCATTAAGTTATGCCTCATATATATTATAACCAGGGCTTCACATAAAATTGTAATAATGAAGAACCTAAAAACTATGAAGATAATGTAAGATTTGGAATACAGTATTAATTAACCATTCATGTTATTATCATTTCAAAATATTTTCCCTGAAATATAAGATCATTTCAAACAAAGTATTTCTTCCGTATTTTAGTAATTGCCTTTCAGAAATAACAGAGTGAAACAAGAATCATAATATTGAAATATAAAAAGCAAGTGCATACATGTTTGTAAATTTACCCCTTAGAGATGCAATCACCCTCTCATTTGGTATTTTGGTTTCTGCCTTTCTGTCTTCAATTTTCACTGTATATTTATATGGTGCATTGTTCTAAGTGCATGGTGGGTGTTCAGAAAATCATGAATAACAAAAACAGAATATTGAGATTAATCAGAAATCAAATGAATCAAATTATGAGCTTGCAGTTTGGAATGAAGAAATAAAACCAGATTATAATACTTGAATTATCTTATTTAACACTATTGTGTTAAGAGATTCAAGATTGGAAAAAGTTGCTTAGGGAAGATGGTTTTTTTCCTTTTATGTGGTCGATACGTAAGTGAAGGCCTGGCATTGGACCTTTTTCTTAGTAGACCAGATGCTGATGGAAAATCTTGAAATATTCCTGGTGCACTCTAAAAGGGGGAAAATGTTTTATACTGTTAAAAATAAACTCTAACAGAACTGTGTTCATAGTGGTATTACTGATAGACATTTAGTTTCTACCTTTCTAAGTATACTGAAGGCAGATGCCATGACATGTATATTGAAATATTTTATTATTAAATGAGCATGCCATGTGGCTCATTATGGTCTTTTAAAAGTCAAATTAAATGAGTTTTCCAACTAAGGTATTCCTCAAACAAACTATTGATCTGGAGACAGCCTAGCTAGAGATGGAAGATAAGGCATTTGTTGAATTCATCGTCTCACAGCAAGGCAGATCCTCAGTGAATGAGAAGGGTGGTGTGATGGTTTGAATTTTGTGAATCCCAGTAATGATTGTGTTGAACTAACCCATTCCTTTGGGTGTGGGGGCCTTTGATTGCATTAAATTCAGTTAAGGGACCTTTGATTAGATCAATTTAAGACTTTTGATTGGACTATGTCAGTGAGGAGTAACCCATGTTGGGTCTCTGCCCTCTTGCTGGCTCTTGTATAAGCTGAGAACACACCGAGAGAAAGAAGAGACACAGAGAAAGGGAGCTCAGCCATTTTGACCCTGCCATGTGAGAGAGAGGATTGCAAAAAAACAGAGAAGGCTCAAGGAGAGGAGGCCCAGGGAAAGATGGCTGATCACCCACAGCTGAGATCGAGAAGAAGGTAGAGAGAGACATAGACTTGCCATCCTGCCTTGTCAAATGGCAGGATTCCAGAATCTGCTAGCAGCCAATCTTTGGTGAGAAAGCCTGGATTTGGACATTTTCACAGCCTTGGAATTGTAAGCTTTTACCCCAAATAAATTCTCTTTATAAAAACCAATTCATTTCTGACAATTTTGCACTGGCAGGCTTTGGAAAACTAAGATAGATGGGTTTTGGGAAGTGACAAGTATGCAGAAGTGATGCTATAAGACAAGTGAATGGAAGATCTGTCATTGAAATAGCATTCATCAATATTTAAAATTTTCTCTATTTTAAATTTTATATATTAATGACAAATTCGAGATTTTTAAACTACTCTATAACAAATGCAACCGAGAATTATGGTCCAGAATTTACATTTCTCAGTTACACAAATCATTATATTCATGAATGTGGCAGTTTGAATTTTGTGAATTCCAGAAAAATTTTATGTACTTTAATCCATTTCTGTGGGTGTGGGGCCCTTTGATTGATGTATGTAATGCATGTGTGTACGCTCTCTAGATTAGGTGTCAGTGGAGAGCAATTTCAAAGAGTATTTTACAGTATTTGTTAAATAATAGGTAATTATAGTAAAATAATTAGGAAAGCAAAATTATGAAGAGAACAAAATAACAGCAACATAATTAATAAAATAGAAAAGAATAATAATGAAATAAAACCATTTTGTGGTAATCAGTAATCATATGAAAACATGAAATAATAAAATACCAATACATGCTAAATCTTTCTTTAATTAATAGTTATATGTCATGTTGAATATAATGACATAGAAGAAAATTGCAAATGCAAAATGATTTCAGAGTAACTGGTCCTTTCATATTACCAAGATATTCTAGGCTAAAAGAAGAAACATACACACATGCATGCAAACATGCATGCACACATATATTTTACTAGCTCAATATTTTTTTAGGGGTTTGTGCAAAGAAAATGAATTCTATACATTTCATGATCTAGCACTGTTTTATAAGGCTTTATGGAGGCAATGAAGCATTCCTCCTATGCATTTAATATAAACAGGGCTTTTAAAATGTATTAAATTATTTACTGTGGAAGGTCAATTGGCTTACAAATAAAATGGATTCCTCCTGCAGACACTTCTTATTAATGATGGCATTGGTCTGAAGTCCAGACAGATCATGAGTTTTGAATGCCTTATATAAATTTAGATGTTTTGTCTTATCAAATGTAAATATGACATGCAACAATGTTGCTTACACATCTCAGCTACTCTGATTTCACAAAGTAAATATCCTGTAATGCACACTGTAGCGCATTCAGTAAATCCATTATAAATTAATAGAAGAAAGAAAGCAAAGAATAAAGAGGCAAACAAATAAAATGTTTACATCAGTAAAATTTAAGCAGTCTTTGAAAATGCAATTTTATGAGATAGAGTTAGTAAGATAACTTTAAATATGGGATTTAAAAAACAATTTACAAATGGAAACAAAGATGCAGGAAATAACACTATCTCTATTTTTATTTCAAATAATAAAATGGATTATATAACAAACCTGTAGGAAGTCATATTTCCACTGTAATTTATTCTGTTAAAAATTCATAGTTGTCATGGAATTCAAGGTCTACTTTTTATATAAAACCTTTCTTAGTATCTCGTTTATTATTATTCAAATAGGTTGCTATGGAATCATAGCTTTCTGACACTTTATTATCAAAACACATCTTTTTGACAATATAAAGAAATACATAAAGTTTCAGCATAAAAAAATAAACGATTACCTTAAAATGAAAACTTCAAGTACAGACTATTTAAAATATACTATATAAAGATAATTTTCCTTTAGAATAGAAATGAAAATACTATTATGTTCGACCCCAAATGCAAAATTTGTGATATGCAAATACATTTAATATTACAATAAATGGCATTACTCATATACTCACACACATATGCACTGTTTTTTCTTAATTACAAGAAAGTGTATGTGCTACTTTAATTAAATGATATAGTTATGGAAGTTTACAAAAGTTACAATCAAATGGCTTTGACCATATATGAATTATATAAACCATTCTGTTTGTAGAACAAATAAAACAAATAAAAATGATTAAGAAAAATATTATACAATGTAAAAAGCATGACAACACAGGGAACTGAATAAATGGAAGAGAGATTTGATACAGTTAGTAACATCCAGTTAGGAAATATCCATCAATAATCATCAAATTAGAATCTAATGTTCATCTGAAAGTATGTTTTTTTATTCAACTTACTATTTTGAAAAAAAAATTTTTGAATGCCCTTATTTTAATATACACTTCAATTTGTGTACTGGATATTTTGAAACATTGAAAAAAATCCATTATTAACATTTTAAATTCCTTACTAACAACCCAATTGAGAAAATATAATTTGAGTGAAAGTAAATTCATGAAATTGAAACAATCTTTAAATTTCTGAACAGTTCTAGTCCTAACCTTAGAGCCAAATATCTGTAGTAATTAATATAGATCGTCTCCTTTTTATGTATTTTCACACTCTAGAGTTTTCTCTGTAAGTTGTAAAATAAGAATATAAGGAGGGTTTTTAAGACAAATGTCTACTTTTTTACAATTTCTACATATGTCCTCTAGAAGAAATATCTTGGAGAGAATATGCATATGTTTCATTTCTGAATATTTAAAATGAAAAAAGGTTTGATATAGTTCACACAGATTGAAACAGTGGAAACATGTAACAGATAGATTTAAATGGTAAATATAATTTAAAAATATGGAAGCGGCTGTGGCTCAATCAATAGGGCTCCCGTTTACCATATGGGAGGCCCCGGGTTCGGTTCCCGGAGCCTCCTGGTGAAGGCAAGCCCGCCCGCACGGCGTGGTTAGCTGACCCAGAGAGCACAAGCAGCAAGGGGGGGATAAATGAATAAATAAATAAAATCTTTAAAAAAAATAAAAATAAAATAAAAAATAAAAATATATGCGATTGTCAAATTTTAATTAGGAAATTGAGAAATGGATAAATATGCAAACTGCAGATGCTATAACCACTTTGATAATTATTTGGACATGGTTAGCAAAATTGAAACCTTACAAACTTCTTACTGTGCCAATTTTACTTTTAAGTGCTCACTCCAGAGTTAATCTCCTATGTATGCTCAAGGAAATATACACAATGTGATTATTTGGAACAGTAAAAGAGGAAACATCAGGGAAAAACCTAAGGGTGTCTCAATCGGTGAGGGTGTATTTTTATACAACGAAGAAAGCAGTGAGAGAAAAATGACATTTTACCTATATGGGAAAGAAAATAATTCCAATGATAGTTTTTTTAAAAAACACAAAAATTGGGGTTCTCAAGGTAGTGGCACATTTTTCAAGCACTGGAAGAAATGGTCCTAGAGCAATTGGACATTCACGAGTTAAAAAAATAAAGAATGTCAACCTAAGTCTTACAACTTATATAAAATTTAACTCATAGTGGATCATAGGCATAAACATAAAAAATAAAACCCAATACTTTTAGAAGAAAATAAGAAAAATCTTCAGCATCTTGAACTAGACAAGTAGATACTGGATTTAAAAACAAAATCATGATCCATAAAAGAAAAAATGATGAATTGAACTTCATCAAAATTAAAAACTTTTGTTCACTGAAATACACCAAAAATAATAAGAAAAGACAAGCTACAGACTATGAGAAAATATTTTCAAACTAAATATTCTGTAAAAAACTAGCTCAATAGTAAAAGCAGACAATCAAATTAGAAAATGGGAATAAGACAGATGTGTTCTGGTCTGTGACATGAATTTTGTTGCTGACGCCATTTTTTGTTGTTGTTGGTTGATTGGTTTGTTTTCTTTTCTTGTCGTAAACTCCCCTACATGGTTGCCATTGGATACCAGAAGCCTCCATTTCCTGGGGACTGTCCTGCTTTCAGTGCTGAAAGTCCTGCTTCCAGGTAAACCCTTCAGTCATAGGCAAATCGGCATAGTTGGTCACCATAGCTGGATAAGCAGGATATATAATCAGCAGGTAGAAATAATTCCTTTATGTAATCATGTCATAATGCTTATTTAAATTCCGTAGTTATGTCTGAACTGAGATACATATGCATATTTCATATACATTGCATGGTGACTATTTGTATTAAGTAAGCAGATTTACAAGGGAAAAGCTGCAGTTCTAGATAGTACAAATCTATTTGTGAAGCAAGTTTGCACTTTTATTGACTTGAAAGATGCGTGTTTCTTCATACATAGAGATTTAAACAATAAACTTCCTTAAGAGAATAAGTTTTTGAAAATTTCTTTATGGTGTACAAAATATTTTTATATGATTATTTTAGAGAAATTCTTATAACCAAGTACTTAAATAATCACTTTACAATTTTATTTGTGTGAAGAATGTGTTCATACTTTCATTAATCAGCACTGCAGAGATGAATCATCAAATATTTCCTGAGTGAGCTCCAGATGAGAGACAGTGCATATGACTTGTGTTTGATATAAAACTGCTTTCAAATTCCATTTTGAAGATGTTTAGTTTTTACAAAGAAAGAATGGTTTATTTCAAAATTGGCCTGACTGCCCCTACTTTTCTGACTACTGAAGTATAACTGCAAGCTTTGACTCTGATGTGCGATTTTGTTTCTGCATCTTTGACAGGTTTGCCTCATCCGTCTTTCATAGGCCAGTGCATGGACTTTATCAAGTTCAACTGTTGACATGATTCTCATTGGGAAACATTCATGGAAAGAGAGAAAATGCTCTCCACTGGAATGGGTGACTGGTAGAACTCAGGAAGTGCAGGATCAGTTATACATACATTTTTGTACCAAATAAATAAATAAATAAATAAATAAATAAGTAAAGCATTTACTATATTTAATAAATAGCACCTTGAAACTTTAAGAATTTGAATGGCCATCTATAAAATTGAATATTCATGCATGTAAATGTTATTGCTATTAGTTTAAATTGTCATTCCATCTTTAATCTATAAGACAATTGACGTAGCATTGCAACACATCTATGATTCAGTGCTTTATTAAAGAAAATCTTACTAAATTTGCTATAGAATTTTGTTTAGCTATGCCAATTGACCAATAAATTTTTTTAATATGGTGTTTGCTTTGGATTGAGGTTCATTTGCAATGTTTTCTTCAAAGAAATCCTTTACTATTTTTTTCAAAGTGGTGATTAAATAACATGTAACTTTAAATCAACAATAACATTTATTTCTGTTCTTGATTTCTAACTGAGAAGGCATAAATAGGATTTACAGGTGGAATTTATGGGTTCTAATGATAACTAGAATGACAAAACTACAAGATATTATTTAGTTTAGATAAAGAGTGGCTGCTAAAATTTATCTAAAATTTCTAAACGAAATAAATAAGACCTACATTAATCTAGCCGTTACTGAAAAGCGACTTCACTACTACTAAGTTTCTCTCAGTAGTAGATAAGCTGTTTATTTATTTATTCAACCAGCATTTCTTAAAGGTCTATAACACAGGACTAAGCACTGGCAATTATATAAATATCTATTTGGGGCTTAGAGTCTAGTTGTATTGAAGTCTGAAATGTCATGCTGATGTCATCTACTCTCTATCTACCATTAATCTATTTATATACCTATACCCATATCTGCGTCTGGCTCCATATTTGTGTCTATAACTTTATCTATATTTAATCTGTTCTCAAATTTAACTTTTGCTCCATGAAGACTGGAAAAGCTGGGACAATTCTCTGAATGGTGCAATACACAATATTTCAATTCCAAGGGATGGTAGCAAAACAGAGTATCCTACAGCATATCCTGCCTTTCTCTGTGCTGGCTTTAAAAAAAAAAAAAAAAAAAAAAAAAAAAGAAAGCTTTCTTGAAAATAGCAAGCTTTTCATTTAGACCTGAGAAAAAGAAGCCTCACATAAACATGGATATTCTTTCTTTAAAGCAAGAGTAGGAAGGTGGAAAAACATATGCTATTTTTATTTTGGAAATCCTGATTATATTGGTATCTTCATCAAATTTTCTATAGAAATATAAAATGAGTTGAAAATTTATAGCTATTTTAGGGTTTATGTAATAATCTTCAGTTTTATCAACTTAGTTTTCTTAATTAATTGGGGACATAAGAATGGGATTTGTTGAAAGAATAGAAGAATCAAAAGGACTATTGGAAGGATTGGAAAGGACTGTAGCTCAACAAATTGGCCCCCAATACTCATTATCCTTCTCATAGACTACTGCAGTATTCTCCCTATTGGTCCTCTGGTTTCATAATGTACTTTAAAATTGATCTCCCATGTCAGTGAGAATTTATTCTATAGATTCATCAATATTTTAAAAATACCTAAATGTAAAAGGGAAAGAACTGAAATATGACCTATGATCATCCTGCCCCAATAAACACTGTGGGGTGGGAAAAATAAAGTGGCAGGCATGGAAGGGACCCATATACAACAAGCTTGACACAACTGATATTTTTTAAAGCCTGAGTGATGGAATGAATGAGTTCAATTTATTATTTAAAATTTTTATATATCTGAAATTTTCCGGAATAATGAAATTAGAAATATTTAATATAGTACATATTTAAGATTAGAATAATACAATATTTTAAACTGAGGAAAAATGAAAGCTCTTTTCCTATTCCCCTAACCACGCCAATCATCCATTTCATGTGATTCCTAACAGAAAAAAAATATATTTAAATACAAATATAGATGATTAGATATAGATATAAATATACCTGCTTTTCTGCCTTTTGAAAGAATTAAAAAAGAGAAACTTGGGATAAACATTTTTCTACACTTTGCTCTGAATACTTAGAATATCTTACAGTACTTTTTTGTTTTTTGATTTTTGCTTGTTTGCTTATTCACACATTTAGATCTACAACATTCTTTTAAATATATCTGCATCATGTTTTTATGGATGTATCATGCTTAATTTAACCAGTTTCTTCTTTTTTTGTAGCATTTCTATTACAAGTTATGTGATACATTTCCTTATACATATAAATTGGTGAACTTCTATGAATAAATACTTTAGTATTTATTAGTGAGATTGTTAGATACATACATTTTGAATTTTGATAAATATTGCCAAATCTTCTCCAGAAGTGTTGCACTTAATTAAATTCCAGTGAGAGTATATAAAAAGGCCCATTTTTCCAGTAAGAATATCATTAATTTAATTTTATTTTATTACCCATCTGATTGGAATCTCTGTGTTGCTTGTATTTGCATATCTTTTTAGCAGCTTTCTTTTTTATATTAAAAAATCTTACAAGTGAGTTTTTTAAAATGAATTTATACTTCATGTATATTGAATATATTTTTTAAATTTGTCAGTTTGTAACTTCAACTTTGTGTAATTTTTCAATAAAAAAATTAATGGGCAGTCTTTTCAGAGAGTATTTTAAAAAGTGCATTAGGACAAACCTATTTTTATCTTTGGATTTTTAGGTTCCATTTTTAATGGGGGAGAAAAGGTATGATTGCCAGGAGAGATTAGTGTACCTTAGTTTTCCAAGACTTTATTTGATGAGATTTTCCCAAAAGGAACATTAAGACTCTATCCCAGAAAGACGCGGACATGGTAGCCCGGGGCTGGGGAGGAAGGGTGGTTAGGGATAAAAACTTAACATGCATCTCATACCTTCATATTAATCTATGAATAAAATCTATACACCTTCACATAACCATCTCAGTTCCCTGGCGATACTCTAACAAAGTGTAACAAAGTATCACGAACTTGACTTAAAACAATAGAAATATATTGTCTCAGTTCTGGAAGCTAGAAGTTAACGCCAGCTAAGCACCCTCTGAAACCTTTAGCGGAGAATGCTTCCTTGCCTCTGCCTAGCTTCTAGTGGTTTGCTGGCATATCCTGATCCCTTGACTTGTAGGTCCATCAGTCCAATCACTACCTCCTTCATTTCACATAGCCTTCTCCCAGAGTCTGTCTATGTCTAGGTATAAAGGCCATATTTTTATAAGGTCACCAGTAATATTGGAATAGGACCCAGCCTATTTCAGTTTGGTCTCTTTTCAACTAATCACAACTTCAGAGACCTTGTTTCCAAAAGAAAGTTCACATTCATGGTTCTGAGGGTTAGTACTTTAACATATCTTTTTAGGGGACACAGTTCAACCCATAATGAAAGCCTTCAAGTCCTTACCAAAGCAAAACCATGCCTGCCTTGACAAGGTTTTCTCACATAAATCTAGCCCATCACACTGTGTTCTAGCCACACGGGCTTCCTTTATCTTCTTTGAATACTTCTAAGTATTTCTTTTTTTTCAAACCCTTGAATTTCAGGTATCAACTAAAACAGCATCCTTGTCTGTGAATTCTATCTAAAGTAGTCTCCCTCCCCACAGTGCCTGTTATTATATTATGCTTTTATTTCTTTTATAGCATTTATAATAATATGAAATTACCTTTTCATCACTCCCTCTCCAGTCATCCCTGTCAAAATGTAAGCTGCTAGAAGATGCAGATATAGTCTGCCTTATTCTCTGATCTCTTCAGAACCTAGGACTCTCTGTCACATAGGTGGTGATGAATAAATTCAGGTTGAAGACATGAAATCCTTAATTCACCTGAACTGAAGACTTCATTTCTTATGCTTCCATTCCAGCCTTTCTCAAAGTGAGCCCTCAAACCCCTTGCATCAAAATATTGAGGTGTTGATTAGAAGTGCGGTTTCCTTGGCCCCATTCCTGATTAATAAACTTATGGTTGAGCCATAGCAATATGCAATTAAACCAGAATAAAGTCATTCTTATTGATGTTTAATGCTTGTAACTACTGTTATTTGAAGTATATTTATTGAATACTTGGGATATTCTAAGGTAATACATTACTTCTTTATATAGGATTCAAAAATTAGAAAGAATATTCACTCTATCAACTAGCTCACAAGTGGGTGAGCAATAACGAAAGGCAAAAATAATGATGTCTGATGGTTGTAATCCCATAAAATTAAAATTACCTTTCATAAGTAATTACATGACATATTTCCAAATTCATAGAACATACCATGTGTACTGGGTCTAATCACATTTTAGAGTCTTCAAAAAATTAGTGTATGCACTTGCCCTGACACATGGTAAGTAATCAATAATTAAATCTTCAAAATATGAAAATACTAATATAAAAGTAAATTTAAGAGGTACAATTAATTTCTAAATATATTTTACTTAATGCAATATATTTAAAAGGTTGTCATTTCAACATGTAATAAGTATTAAAATATTATTAATGAGGTATTTTACAGTCATTTCTTTTATACTAAGGTTTAGAAGTCCAACAAGAAATTCATACAGTAAGTCTCAATTTGGACTAGTCACATTTCAAGAGCTCAATAGCCATATGTAGCTAGTGATTAACATATTGGACAGCAGAGCTGTAAAACTGCACTTGTAATTTCAAAACATTCAAATGCTAGTCTTTTTCCATCATAAATTATTTTGGGTTGTGCTTGTTTTGGGGGAAAGATTTTTTTAAAAATAGAACCTAAATTGAATGGGGCATGGGGGCATAATAAGCATTTTTACCTAATAGCAGAGTACCTACAGGTAGGCATTAAAGGGTTTGTGGTTCTTCCTTTCATAAGAAAATAATATGGAAATGATCCTGTTTTTCATCTCTAATTTCTATATCTGATCTCACCTTGCTCTTGAGTCACCCTATATCATTGGCATTAATGGAAGAAACACACAGATATCCACAACATACAATTTAAACTTAATATTTAAAACAACTGTACTTTCCAATTCAAAAAATGGTCTTTTCAGGTAACTCAGAGTTAAACCATTTCTTCAAGGTTTCTTTTACCCCGTTCTTCTCTTGTCCCTGAGGTTAAATAAAGCTGCAGATGGCTAACATGGTTCATGGCGAAGAAAGTGCACTGACACTTTTTTGGTGTTCTTTGGCCCATATCCCCTGCTGAACTGTCCTTACCTAGTTTACCTTCTGGTCTATTCTCATAGCATGGCTGAGAACTGGTGGTTCCACTTGCTTCTTTGTTTCTCATGCTGGCACTCCTGATTTTGGTGGGTCTCATAAAACTCCCGACTGATCATCAAGTAAGTAGTCAAACCTTAACCTTCTCCCTGTTGATTCTCCTGGTGAACTTGCAACAAGTGGCCCATAACATCTTCACCTCTCTCTGGGGCATGCAAAGACCCCAGGGTTTCACACCTGACACCCCGAACAATGAAGAGCTGCAACACTCTTTTGGACCCATCTGTGTAGGAACCTCCTTTAGCTAATTCTCCTCTGCATTCCAGATACCATGTTAATTACAGGGTCCTGCTAAACAGACTTGCTCTAAATGAATAAAATGAAGGGAAATTGAAAAGGGGAAATCCATAGGATTTTATTTAAAAAAAAATATTATCCCCGTACAGAATTAACTGAAGAGTTGTAAGAATTGAATGGACAGAAGTTCTGTGCCTCTAAAAGGAAGTTTTCACAAAGTCATTAAGAATGCATTTAAAATTGAAAACAACCATAATTATATTATTGAACTTTTCCCCAAAGTATTATTAGTTTTTGGATGATTGCATAAAGCTTAAAAAATAAATAAAATCAGAGAGAGAAGAGAGAAATCAAGAGCAAATACTTTTCTGATACATGCTCCTAAAGGTCTTATTATCCTCAAGTCATTTTAGGCTTTATTAATACCCCTAATAATTTCCTTAAAATAAAGATATTCTACCTTTTAAAAATACCTTTTAGTGCTAGGGAACAAAAAAAATTCAGTTTTTAACTATAATGATTTGAAGTCTTTGAACTTTCAAACTGAATCAAATGTCATATGAGTTATTTTTCTGTCTTGTAGCTATTATTCTAACACAGTTCATTTCAGTGACACTCTATCCACAGAAGCATCATCTGCTCTTGACTCTTTTAACTTAGAAGTTACTCATTCCTTGCCAGAAGATTATTTCCCTTTTCCAATTGATCATTTATAGAACTAGTATTTTTCTTTCTTTAGATGTCTGTCTTTGGATTATTTCCCCCTGACTCTTGTAAGGTTTCACTTTGTTAATAAAAATCAAAGCAATACTAATTCTAGAAAACATTTTTGATATTTTTAAGTACAGAACCATATTAATGATCAACTTATTTTAAAGTAAGTTGGTGAAGACTCTATTTGCTCTTATTTAGTTTCCTTATATAAATCATGTCACCCTTTTCAAGGCCATTTTCAAATACAAAGCTCTGCTTCATAAATAAAGTTTATATAATTAAATATATTTTGCTTGATTATCAGTTGTCACCCATTAGAACTACCACAACTCTTTGTAAACTAAGTTCGTCATGTACCATCATCATTACAATATGCTAGAAAAGCCCATTGAGGAGGCAGTTTTGCCAATATGACACTTAATAATGAAAATGATAGTAGAGCTGTTCTTTTGCTTACATGAAGGGGAAAATAAACAACCTAGACTATAAATAATGCAGTTGGTAACTTGGTTAATATCTGCTGAAAATAATCTGCCAGTGGTGAAATAGGTGAAGGAGGGAAAAAAGCAAGTTTTTGAGTAAAATTGTTTCATTTGTATTGTAAAACTATCACATGCAACCTATTTGAATTATTTGGTATGTTTTACAAATAATTTAATTTTTCCAAGAGTTGACATATTTCATTACTATATCAAAGTTTAGACTAATACCTCTAATATTCTCTAGAAGATTCTGGCTAGCATATGCAAACTAATTCCTTTTGAGCTTCATTAGCATCCTAGATGTTTGAATGGCACTTTTTAGGCTAAATGATTTAAATTATTTCTTTGTTTCATCATAATCTGACACTTAATCTATGACAGTATCTGTCCAAATTGTATAAGATTCAATGCACATATCTTTTTATATGATTGATTCTAAAATATTAGGAAGATTATGTTTTCAGACATTTAACCCTTGAATGTGCAGTAATTTTACAGAAGATGTACTCCTAATTTTGTGATTGTTCCATCGCTTCAATTCAAAATGAAATGAGTACCTTTATCTTCTGTTTAGCATCACTGAAAATGTTTACTAGTGAAAAATTTAACATTTTTTATATTAAAATTAAAACTAAGATGATTGACACCAATATGTATTATTTGGAATGTATCATATCTTTATGTATACTTTGGCAAAGTTCCAGTTCTTGGTCTATCTCATCTTAAGTCATGGGTTTTTATTTTTAGACTCTAACATGCTCTTTTCTCTACACTTGAATTGCAAGTAAAAATCTCTTTATCATTTTTAATATTGGGGTAGGTCTGATGAAGGCAGAGCTCCTTTGACCTCTAAATAATTAATAACTTTTCTAATTATTTTGATAAAGGTTTTTGCTAATCCCCTTAGCCTCCTTCACCTTCAAGCAGAATGTTACAACATTAATCTTTCAGTCATTTGGTGGCAAAATTCTCCCTTTCTATAATTTATATTTTTTCAGTTATAGAAGTTACTGAAACATTTGAGGTAAAAATCAATTTTTAAATTCGTATGTCTTCATACTCTTATGAAATAGAATGTGTTTTTACTTAGGTGGTTTCCAAATGATAGTACTTTAAGTAACTTTTAACGTATAGTGATCTCTTTCACTTCTGCTTAACAAATGTAATTATTTTTGTTGTTGTACAGTCCTATGGTTTATTTTTAATTTTAATTTTAGTCACATATATATGAACTAAAATTTCCCCTTTTAGCCATATATATATATATATATTTCAGTGCTGTTAATTATAATTACAATGTTTTGCTACCATCCCCACCATCCATTTCCAAAACTTTACAATCAACCTAAATAGAAATTCTGTATAAATTAAGCAATAACTCTCCATTCTTTACCCCTAAACCAGCCCCTGGTAATCAATATTCTAAATTCTAACTCTATGAGTTATTTCCCATCAGTGAGATCATACGATATTTGTTCTTTTTTGTCTGGCTTATTTCACTCCACAAGATTTATCCATGTTGTTGCATGTATGATGATTTCATTCATTTTCACAGCTAAATAATATTCCATTGTATGTATATACCACATTTTGTTTATCCATTCATCAATTCATGTACACTCGGGTTGCTTCCATCTATTGGCAATCATGAATAATGGCATCATGAACATTGGCATTCAAATATCTGTATGAGTCTCTGGTTTCAATTATTTTGTGTATATAACTAGAAGAATTTGCCAGGCCAAATGGTAATTCTATACATAGCTTTCTGAGGAAATATAAAAGTGCCTTCTAGAGTGGCTGCACCATTTTACATTGCTACCAGCAATGAATAAATATTCTTATTTCTCCACATCCTTTCCAAAATTTGCAATTTTCTGTTTTTTTTTTTTTTTATAGTATCCATTCTAGTGATTATGAAAATGTATATTATTGTGGTATTGATTGGAAATCTTTAATAACTAATGATGCTGAGCATCTTTTGATGTGCTTTTTAGCCATTTTTATACTGTCTTTGGAGGAATATCTATTCAAGTTTTTTGCCCAATTTTTAAGTGGGCAATGTGTATTTTTATTGTTGAGTTGTAGGATTTCTTTATATATTCCAGATATTAAACCCTTATCAGATATGTAGTTTCCAAATAATTTCTCCCACTAAGTAGGTTATCTTTTGATGCACACAAGTTTTCATTTTAATGAGGTCCTATTTTTCCATTTTTTCTTTTGGTTTTTATGCTTTGGGTATAAAGTCTAAGAAACTATTCCCTAACACAGGATTCTGAAGAAGCTTCCCTACATTTTATTCTAGGAATTTAGAGTCCTGCTTCTTATATTTAGGTCTTTGACCCATCTGGGGATATTTTTTGTAAATGCTGTGAGATAGAGGTCCTCCTTCATTCTTTTGCATATAGATATCCAGTTTATCCAGCACCACTTGTTGAAGAGACTATTCTTTCCCAATTGAGTGAACTTGGCAGCCCACTAAAAAATCAATTGTCCAAAGAAGTGAAGGTCTATTTCTGAACCCCCAATTCAATTCCTTTGGTCTACATATCTATCCTTGTGACAGTGACATGCTGTTTGAACACATTAGCTTTGTAATAAACTTTAAAGTCAGGAAATGTGAGTTCTCCAACTTTGTTCTTCTCTTTCAACATAGTTTGGCTATCCTGGACCTCTTACACTTCCAAATACATTTAATAATTGGCTTTTACATTTCTGCAAATTAGACTATTAGAATTTTGACTGGGATTCCACTGAACATGTAAATCAGTTTGGGTAGAATTGACATCTTAACAATAGTTAGTCTTCCAATCCATGAACATAGAATAGTTTTTCATTTATTTAGGGGTCCATTGATTTCCTTCAGAAAAGTTTTGTAGTTTTACATGTATAAGTGCTTTACAACCTTGGTCAAATTTATTCCTAAATATTTGATTCTTTAGTTGGTATTGTAAATGGAATTTTTTTCTTGATTTCATCCTTAGATTGTTCATTGCAAGTGCATAGGAATACTACTGATTCTTTTTTCAAATTGTTCTTATACCCTGACACATTGCTGAATTCATTTATTAACTATAGTACCTGTGTTATATATTTTTCAGGACTTTCTATATATAGGATCATGAAAATTTTACTTCTTCTTTTCCAATTTGGATGTCTTTTATTTCTTTCTTCCTTGTTTTTTTTTTTTTTTCCTAATTGCTCTGGTTGAACTTCTAGCAAAATAATGAATAAGAGTGGTGACATTGGGCATCCTTGTCTTGTTCCAGATCTTAGAGGGAAAACTTTCAGTCTTTCACAATTAAGTATGCTGTTAGCTGTGGGTTTTTCATATATACCCTTTATCATGTTGAAGAAGTCTCCTTCTATCCCTATTTTCCAAAGTGTTTTTTATCAAGGAAGGATGCTTGATTTTGTCAAAGGAATTTCTGCATCAATGGATATGATAATGAATTTTTCCCTTTGTTTTGTTAGTGCAGGGTATTACAGTAATTTGCTTATGTTGAACCTCCTTGCATACCTGGGATAAAACTGACTTGATCATGGGGTATAAGTCTTTTAATGCACTGTTGGAATCAATTTGCAATTATTTTGTTGAGGATTTTTGCATCTATATTCATTAAAGATATTAGTCTGTAATTTTCATTTTACATAGTATCTTTATCTGGCTTTGTATTAGGGTGATGTTGACCTCATAGAATGATTTCGATAGTGTTCCTTCCTGTTCAATTTTTTGGAAGAGTTTGAGCAGGATTAGTATTAATTTTTCTTGTAATGACTGGAAGAATTGTTCCGTGTAGTAATGTTCTCCCTCTCATTTCTGATTTCATTGGGCAGTCAGGCATATGGCTCATCTCTCCCCTCTCTTCCAGGCCTTGTCTCTTTCAGCCACTCAGGGTTTCTTTCAGTTCCTCTGTGCTCCTTTAATTCTAGCACTCAGGGTTTCTCTATCTGTACCTCTTTTCTCTGCGTCTCTGCTTTTAGCCCCCCATTTATAAAGGACTCCAGCAAGAAGGTCAAGACCACCCTGGGTCACACCTCACTGAAGCCACTCAATCAAGCCCCCAAATGAATCCAATTCAATCATTGGGTCCCATACCCACATGAATGGATTAGCTCTAGGAACATGATCCTTTCTGGGATCCACAAAACCTCCCAACTGGTTGTTTAAGAGTGTGTTGTTGGGAAGCGGCTGTGGCTCAATCAGTAGGGCTCCCATTTACCATATGGGAGGCCCCGGGTTCAGTTCCCGGGGCCTCCTGGTGAAGGCAAGCCCGCCTGCACTGTGTGGTTAGCTAACCCAGTGAGCACGAGCAGCAAGGGGGGGGATAAATGAATAAATAAATAAAATCTTTAAAAAAAAAAAAAAAAAAAAGAGTGTGTTGTTTATCTTCTATATGTTTGTAGATTTTCCAGTTCTTCACCTGTTATTGATTTCCAGCTTCATTCCATTATGCTCAGAGAAAATGCTTTGTATAATTTCAATCTTCTTAACTTTATTGAGATTTGTTTTGTGGCCCAACAAGTGTTCTATCTTGGAGAACAATCTATGTGCACTTAGGAAGAATGTATATCCTGCTGTTTGGTACAAATGTTCTATATACTTCTGTTAGGTCTAGTTCATTTATCATATTATTGAAGTTCTCTTATTGTTTCTATGTCCAGATGCTCTTTCTATTGATGAAAGTCACCAACTACAATTTTAGACATGTCTATTTCTTCCTTCAGTTTTGCCACTGTTTGTTTCATGTATTTTGGGGCACCAAGGTGAGGTGAACAAATATTTATGATTGTTATTTCCTCTTGGTGGATTGCCCTCTTTATTAATATATAGTCCATCTTTTTCTCTTGTAAAAGATTTTGAATTAAAGTCTATTTTGCCTAATGTTAGTATAAGTCCCCCAGCTCTTTTTTTTTTTTTTCTTTTCTTTTTTTTTTTTTTTTTTGGTTTCTCTTTGCATGGAATATCTTTTTACATTCTTTCACTTACAAACTATTTGTGTCTTTGGGTTTAAGGTGAATCTCTTATAAACAACATATAGTTGAATCATGTTGTTATTGTTGTTTTTAATCTGTTCTGCCAATCTGTGTCTTTTGAATGGGGAATGTAATCCATTAACATTCACTACTATTAATGTACAATATTTCAGCTGTTGTGCTAAAAATAAAATAAGCAGACTTTAAAAAGGGGCGCAGAGCTAGTTTAGTGAGCTACTGTTGCATTAATGCAGGAGAAGCACCAAAAGAGGTTTCTGCTCAAAAGGTTGAGCTGGGGGAGCATCTTGTATGGCTCCTTGAAACAAAGGGAAGGTGGGGGGAAATGGGGAGGGGTGAGGACATTGGGACCATGGGACATGAGCTAGTGAGCTATATGAACTATGGGATGCAGGTTGTTTGGTGTTCCAGCAGGATGTCCCAGTTTGTTAATTAGCAACCAGGTGGTTGATGCTAGATTAGGGCCTTTTGGTGATGTTGGCCATTTATTGATGTAAGAGTGTGGCCATTTGGTGATGCTGGCCATTTGGTGAAGATCAGCATACTTTGCTGGTGTCAGCTTGAATTTTTTATTACAGTTCTTCCTACCAGGCTAGGGCAGGGTTATTTTTTTTTTTTTTATCAGCACCACAAAGGATTATTGGTGTGTCAGCCTGCTTCAGTTAATCTTTGTTTCTTCTTTCTAATTCCCTGGATAAAATGGAAGATCAAGTATCAAGATGGTTAGTAAATTCATTTATCATTCCAACTTCTCATAGCCAATGTATACTTTGGTTTTTCAAGGTCATTTTTCCCCCTTTCTTTTCCTTTATTATAACCTCCTTTTCTGTAAATTTGACCTTTTGTGATGTATCTGACCAATTTTTCATTTCATTTCTTTTTTTTTCTGTATATTTTTAAAATATTTTTTTGTGGTTACCCTGGGATTTGTATAACACTAATATACCTATAACCCACTAATTTGAAAAGATATCAAATGTTTTTGTTTCCTATGCTGCTTAAATACCAGGAAATAATTCTTCTTGAAAAACTGGAATTTATTAGCTTATGGTTAGAGTTCAGCAAAATTTCCTTATTAAGGTAATATCAAGGAAATAACGTAACCTCTGGACCCTCATAAGACCTGTTCTTTCCATATGCAAATGCATTCATTCTATCACAGTAACCCAAAAGCCTTAAGTCATTTCAGTAACAATGCTTAATACAAAAGACTCTTCAAAATCAGTTGTAGGTGTGTTCTGTCCTGGGGCACAACTCTCTTAAGTCTGTGGACCTGTGAAACCTAGAGAACAAGTCATTGCTTCCAATATACAAAAGAGGGACATGTATAGGATAAATATTCTCTTTCCCATAGGGAGAAATTAGAAGGAAAACAGGGGTCAAGGGTCCCAGACAATTCTAAAACCCTACAGGACATACTCCATTAGATTTTAAAGTCTGAGAGTCTTCACTAGAACAATGTTTTGTCTTCCAGGCCTGATGGAATGGCAGTCCCATACTTTCCAAGTGCTTGTGCAGGGGCCATGCTCTCCTCAGAACACTGGGATGAAAGCTTCACCCTATGAGAACACTGGGGTGATGGGCAGACTCTCTGCCATCCCCAGGGATTTAGCTCTACCTTTTCTGAAGTTTGGGGTGACAGCACTCTTCCTGAAAAATGGGTCAGAAGGCCTACTCTATCCAAACACCAAGGCATAATCACCCATTCCTCACACATGGGTCAGTCAATTCTTTTGGCCCAAGACGATGCCTTTGTTATCATCTTGCCTATGAAATAATTTTTCTTTCAGTCTGTCTATTTACTGTCTCTTCTAGACCAAACTGGCAGTTGTTCTATTTATATAGATCTTGCATCAGAAAGTAGACCCTTCTTGGATAACTGCACCTCCAATCTTGAGTTTCAGTGAAATGACTGAGTGGATCCATGTTCAGTTAAATCCTCACATGGAGCATTGTGCTCTGGGACCTCATTTTCAGGAAGCTCATAATTATCCAAAACTTCAGTTTCTGGTTTCTTTGTGCCTGGGAGTTCAGTTCTCAGCTTATTCCTTTTCTAATGCATTTTACTGTAAGCTACAAGGAGAAATCAGTCTTCACTTTCCACACTTAGCTTGGAAATCTCCTCAGCTAAATATCCAACTTCATCATTTTAAAATTCTGCCTTCCATCCAACACCAGAATTCAATTTTTCCAAGTTCTCTGCCACTTTAATACAAGGATCATCTTTCTTCAAGTTTCAAGTAACACGTTAATCATTTCTGTCTAAGGCCTTATGGGAAATAACTTTAGTGTCCATATTTCTACCAATAATCCTTTCAAAGCAATCTAAGCCTTTTTTATCAAACAGCCCGCAATTCCTCCAGCCTGTTTACATAATTTTGGTATTTGTGGTAACAACACTAAACCAAAATCTGTTTTAGTTTCCTAGGCTGGTTAAAGCAGATACCATGGGTTAAAAACCCAACTCCTGAAGGGCACGAGTTGTTCCAGCCATGAGACCAAAGAACACAGCTGGCATTTAGTCAGGTATAAGCTTTACTTATAGACAGGAGAAAATCTCTGATGGTGGTGATTCAGAGAATGAAGATAGCCCTTTGCAAAGAGAGAGGGAAATGAGGAGTGATATAAGGAGTTTCAGAACAAAGACATTCCATAGGGTATGAGAACAGAGTTCCTTCAGGGTCAAGTGAAGTGTACACATGGGGTCTGGTGATGTTTTCACTACCCTTGTAGGAAGGATGTTTACTGAGGATGTTTACTGTTTTGGGAAGAATATAGTTTACTATAACATCTATGCATTTTCTCCCCTTAGGGAGGATTATTAACCTTTAACTTATCTATTTCACACAGGTAGTGCGTGCTGAGGACTTAGAGGGGGCCTTGGGTTTGGCTTGAACAATAGGGATTTATTCACTTATGGTTAGAGTCCTGGAAAATGTCCAAATCAAGTCATCATCAAGGCAATTCTTTCTTCCAAAAGACAGGATGATGGCCCTCTTTGATTCCTCTGCCATATGGCAAGACACACGCTAGTATCTTCTGGTCTCTTCTGGGTTTCACTGATTTCAACTTCTTCCTTTCATGGCTTTTCTCTCTCCCTATTCCTCTCTATTCATTACATTTATAAAGGACTCCAGTAATAGGACTGAGTCCCATCTTGAATGAGGTGGGTCAAACCTTAACTGAAGTAACCTTATCAAAAGATCCTCCTTCAATGTAAATCCACAGGAATGGATGATATTTGAATACATTTTTTGGGGGGGTACATGCCACTTCAAACCACAACTCCAACTTAGCTTCAATGGCATATACCTTCTCTGCTCACATGTACTTCTCTTTTCCCTCTTTATGTTGTTTGTGTCCTGCAGAACTCCCTTTAGTAATTTTTGTAGGTTAGGGTTTTTGTTGTTGAAGAACTCTTGGTTTCTGTTTATCTGTGAATATGTTAAGCTTTCTCTCATTTTTAAGGACAGTTTTTCCAGATAAAGAAGTTTTGGCTGGCAGTTTTTCTCTTTCAGTACTTTAAGTATATTATACTTCTGCCTTCTCACCTACATGGTTTATGATGAAAATCAGCACTTAGTATTATTGAGGGTCCATCATATGTGATATATTGCTTTTCTCTTGTTGCTTTCAGAGTTCTCTCCTTATCTTTGTTATTTGACATTTTGGTTAGTATATGTTTCAGAAAAAGTCTATTAGCATTTATTCTGTTTGGAGTACATAGCACTTCCTGGGCATGTATATTTATGTCTTTCATAGAGTTGGGAATTTTTTAGCCATTATTTACTCAATATTATTTCTGTCTTCATTCCCTTTGTTTCTCATTTTGGGACACCCATGATATGCACTTCCTGCTGTCACTCAAATCCCTGAGGTACTGCTCAATTTTTTGTATTCTTTTCTCTATCAGTTCTTCTGCGTATATGATTTTGATTGTCCTGTCTTCTAGATTGTTGACTATTTCTTCAACCTGTATAAATTTGCTGTTGTATGCCGCTAGTGCATTTTTAATCTCCATTATTGTGCCTGCCATCCCCATTATTTCGGTTATGTTTCTTTTTATATTTTCAAATTCTTCTTTATACTTAGATATTGTCTCTTTAATATCCTTTATCTCTTTATGTATATTCTCCTTCATATCCTTAATTGATTTGGAAGAATTTTTTGAACTTTTTTAAGTAGTTGTTTCAAATTCTGTGTCTCTTCTGAAGGTTTAATTTTTTTCCCTTGACTGAGCTATATTTTCCTGTTTAATTTAGCTTGTAATTTTTTGTTGATACCTGTGCTTCTGATTATGTTGATATGTTAAGTTGAAGGTCAGTTTCTCTCTCTTGCCTAAGGTTTTATTGTTGATTGACTTTGTATTAAGTTTCTTCTTTGATGCTTGGTCCAAGTTATTCTGGACATTTGGAATAGCACATGTTTAACATTTTCAGATTTTCTCAGCTCTTCTTCACCTGATTCTTGCCCTGTATATGTGACACAATTTTTAAGATTGAAATTTTGTGCAATTGTTTCACCTCCAGGATAAGGCTTCCTTTCTTCTCTTCTTTCTCCAAGAATCTTTTTCTGTTCTGTTGTTTTTGTGCAAAATTTTCTCCCTAATTCCAATGATGTGTCTAAATTCTTTTTCTCACTCTGTTCCCCCTTTTTCTTAGAGTTTTCATTTCTGGAATGTGGCAGTTTGATATTGTTTATGAATTCCAAAAATAGATATTGGATTATGTTTGTAAACTGATCTGTCCCTCCAAGTATATTAGATTATATTGGATTCAGAGGTTTCACTTTTACTTGATTAAATAATGACTAAGGCTTTGATTGGGCCATGTCAGTAGGACGTTTCATCTCTACTCCCTTGGTGGGTGGGGACTCACAGAGAAAAAACATGGCAGAGAACAGAGTTTGGAGTTTTTGATCTTGGAGGCTGGAAAGTAAACTCATAGAGAAGCAAATATGTGAGGAAGGAGAGAAAGCTCAACTGGACACAACAGAGGCCCTGGGAAGAGAGACAAACCATCTGCCTAATAGTGGACTTGTGGAGCAAGTAAAGGTGCTGAATCTGGAAAGAAATGAGCCCTGGGAAGAGAGGAACCCAGGAAGTCTGAACCCTTACAGATGTTGGCAATCATCTTGCTCCAACACAAGGCAAAAAACTTTGGTGAGGGAAGTAACTTATGCTTTATGGTTTTGCTACTGTAAGCTTCTACCCCAAAAAAAATACACTTTATAAAAGCCAACAGTTTTCTGGTATTTTGCATCAGCACCCCTTTGGCTGACTAATACATGGGACTTTTCCCATCTTACAGCAGTTCAGTTTTTCCCTTTTCAAAATTTTCTTTGAGAATTTTCTGCCTCTTATTTTTTCTCTGTTTGGGTATCTTGCCCTAGGGACCCAGATAGATTCAATCTAGAAAGGTGGGTCAATACAGAAAGGTCTCTTTTGTATTTAGGTGGTCCAGCAAATAAAGGCTGGATTGAGTGTGTCCACCTCTTGCCAACAGTTCTGGCACAGTGTTTCTCTCATTTCTCTCTCTCTCTCTCTCTTCTCCTTCCTCTCTCTTTCTTTTGTTCTTTGGTGACTCTTTTGTATGTATACTCTTCAGCCACTTGTATTCCACCCTAAATCTCTGCAGACTTGGTACCCTGTGTCTTGGTTCCCTGTGACTGGATATGCTGTGCGGTTCTCATTTGGTGCTCTGAGTAGCTCTATAATCTTCATCTGTGACAGAAGTGAACCGGGCCATGCTGTCTCTGTCCCAAACTGTGTGGAAATGAGTTAGGGAAAGGGTCTGTATTGGCATGTCCAGGATCTAAATCTCCTATCTGATTGTGACAGTTTGAATTTGGTGAATCCCCCAAAATTATTATGTTTTTGAACTAATCCATTCCTGTGGGACCCTATGATTGCATTAGATTCAGTTAAGGAATCTTGATTAGATCACTTGATTATATTGCTTTTATTGGACTACATCAGTGAGGTGTGACTCAGCTTGGTCTCCATGCTCTTACTGAAGCCTTATATAAATGGAGACAAAGAAAGAAAGAAGAGACACAGAGATAGGAAGCTGCCATTTTTATCCTCCCCTGTCTAAGAAAGGACTGCAAGAAGACAGTCCTGAGAAGCTGAGAGAGATCTTAGAATCTGGAATCATTACAGCACAGAAGCACACAAAGAGGCTTCAGAAGGGCTGGGACCACAGAACAACTAAAGGCTAAAGAGACAAGCCATATGCCTGATTGCCCACAGATGGACTCTAGGAGATGGTGAGCCCAGAGGGGAAGGTAGGGACCTCAGTAGAGATGGACTGCCATCTTGACTCACCATGTTGCAGGAAGCCAGGATCACCAGTAGTTGATGTTGGTGATAAAGCATCTGTGATGGTGCCCTGATTTAGACATTTACTGGCCTCAGAACTGTAAACTTTTACCCCAAATAAAATTCCCATTTCTGGTACTTTGCATTGGCAGTCTTTGGCAAACTAAGATATTCATCATGGATATTATTTTTCTTTGATTCAGCATTTGTGGAGTCCTTCTCCAGTCTCTATCATCCCCCAGAGTTCTAAGCAACTGCAAGTTGTCCTTTCATTAGCTGATTCTGAGGGAAGACTTGACCATGGGATGTCTTATGTTGGCATATTGATGTTGTCACCACAGACGCAATTATTGTTTAAGTAGAATGTGTCTGGACATATCCCTTCTACCATTTCCCTATTTAATTTATATTTCTCACATTATGATACAATGGACATTTGAGCTAATTTTAATTTATTTCTCTTGCCAATGTGAAATTTTTACTTGATGTAATTACACACTGTTATCTCACCCCAAATTGATAATTTTAATAGTTCTCAATATTTCCATAATCAAAGATTAAATTGGCACAAAATACCATCCATGTAGCTGAGATAATTCTCATTACCTACACAAAGAAGAGATGAATGGATTTAGTCTGAGCTTTGTTTTTGAATCTTGGTTTTAAGCATGTTGTGTTGCATATGGAGATTCACTGCTCAGATCCCCCAGGAAGGTCGAGTTCAGGTTTCAGCAACTGACTCAGTGGCAGAAAGCCATTTTGTCCAAAGTGACATCTCTTTTTGGGACAACATGGGACCATTAAGTCATTAATGGGTAAAACAAATTTCCAGTTTTTTTGCCCAACACAGTAAAACTCTATGGACATTTTTTTATCTCCAGATCTCCTTGTGAGTATGGCCAAGGTTGTCATTGGGTCTATATCATAGTTTGACTTTTTTCTTTGCCAATCCTTTCTGCCCCCATCCCTCTCCAGCTGTAACACATGGCAAAGCCCAAAAAGTGTGTGTGGTAGAGATTTATTTCACTGGAATTGTACAAAAAGGGGTTGATAATATATTTATATTAAAATTTCTGCATATTTCTCTTCATGGAGCATATGAAAATTAGCTATAACTGATCTCTCTTCATAGACAGTTCTAGATTGCAGGACCTACTTAGGCAGATTCTATGTCTAAATGGTATATTTAAAAGCATATATAAATCCATAAGATTGAGCAGATAGAACCTTAACAGATTATTTGAGCAAAACCACCTTATAAATGCAAGAAGATGGTTCCTAGAAGTGACCTATTTCAACCTCGTACTATCAATACTAACAGATCTATAGTATTTTACAGTCTTATAATGATAAATTAGCATTCAACGTTTTTTCCTTACCAGGTTTCCATGGCAACCCTTGTACCACATACTCATTAGAAAGAAGTTCTGTTTAATTGATCTACTAATGTATTGCTTAATAGTAACTGTTAAGCAGTCTTTTGTTTCCAGGTCATATTTAGGGTTCACATATTTGCATAAAAGCATTTCGTTAGCTGAAACCAATCATTACTAGTAATTTTCTTTCTTTAGTTTAGAATAACTAAACCCTCATTGAGATTTTCTGAATAGCAAATATTTATATCTTGGAGAATAGGCATTCTGTATGAGCTTGGCTTGCTTTGTTTCTGTGAGCAGCAAGAAAATTACAGAGCTTGAAAATGTTAATCAGTGAAGACAAAAAGAAGGTGTCTTTTTCTCCAGTTGAAATGCAAATTTACAGTGACGCTAACTATAGGCCATATCCAATATTTGATGACAAAGTTGTAATGGATAAATATAATTTAGAATGCACAGTAGTTATCTACTGTATAACTTTCACTAATTAGAATTTTCATCTGTTCCATTTGAGGCAATTGAGACACTTTTAGTTAAGCAGTTCCTTGTATTTCAAGCCTGTCCAAAGGAATAAGCTTAAGAACGTACTTGCCATAGTCTTTAAAAGAGCCTAGAAATAAACACTAATACAAGTGCTAAGTCTCTAACTTAATTGGTGGTATTGGGCAGAGAAGAAAGCTAACATTTATTGGAAAATCCACATGTATTCTAGCCACTAGACTGAGAACTTGAAATATAGTAAGCCACTCAGACATCAGAAACCTTATTTCCATTGTAGAAACAAAGACTTTAAGAAATTTTAAATCTTTATCTACTCACTTAATTCAATGAATATTAATTAGATACATAATATGTGCCAACAAACACTAAAGTTAGGCTGCTATAGAAGGCAGGCATGGATTTTATATTCATGAAATTTGCATACTAACTCCAATTTCATTTAAAAAATCATTAATCAAGTATTTGAGAGCCTATCATGTGCCAAACCGATGTTGGGCATTGCTACATAATGTTATATCCAATTTTATTATGCTGGTTAATTGTGGAACTGGATTTTATACTTGTCTCTGATTTCAAACTTTATTTTCTTTCCATTGGGGTCTCTATGGTAGATTGCATATTTTATATAAAAAGAAGAGACACCATCACCTCTGATTCATTCCAAATTACTATTGGTGTTAGTAATAGTTGTTTTTTTTCTTTTAAGATTTTATTTTATTTTTATTTATTTATTCCCCTCCCACTCCAGTAGTAGTTCTTGTATTTCCCGAAAACTCAGTTGTTGTAGCTCATACTCCTGCCCTCATTTAGGAAACATTAGTTGTCCACACCATCAGCTGTATCATTCTGAATTGCCTGAGACATTAATTACAAGGGTAAAACAACTAGTTACCTGGAGAAAAGGAAACAGAGAGAATTATGGAAGAAATTGGGACTAAATATTCCAGTGATCAAATGCCTTTTCTTTAGCTTTGCAAATTTTATCTATGGAAAGGTATTAATCAATACAATTTTTCATCATGCTTGGAATATCATAAGAACTCCACAAGCACAATTGTTGTTTTACTTATTTTTCCTATCATTATCCTTGTTATTAGACTTAAAAGTACTAATTAGCAGAAAAGTGTAGATATAGAAGGGAACTCAGTATTTCCTCTTTCCTTGGAAAAAGAGATACAAGGAAACATCAAATTATTCATCTACAAGGATAACTAAAATACAGAATAATTAAAATAGGTGAGCAAAATATCCATGTATCTTAAATAGTTTAAGAAACAGAAGAAACTAGTAACACTGGATGGGTTAGAAAGAAAAACGGTGTCTGAGTGAAGGGAAAGTGAAGAGAGATATTAGTTATTAACATTGTCCTTTTGAATCTTGGATCAAACAAGTGGACTAAAATTCTGCTCCCATTAGTGGAGAAAATGACAAGAGATAATCTAAAATTTTTGATAGGTATCATGGAAGCAGTTTTAAGAGTAGTGGACCACTCTCCATGATGAGTTTATTGAGTTGGTGGTGTAGGAAATGCCTGGGGTAACAATTTTGGTGCAGTTAGTGTGGCAGCACTAGCCTATATTTTGGGGGGTATGTGAGGAAGCCAAGGACATCCCTGTCTATTAACAGTGCAAAGCCACTTTGGGTTTTGGTTCTATTTCAAAATCTATTTAATGTTTTAAATTTTAAGATATGAAAGAGACCAAGGCAGGAGTAGTGTTGAGATACATTTCCATATACCTGAGTGGTGGTTTGAAACTGCATGTACCTCAGAAAAGCATGTTCTTAAAGTTAATCCATTCCTGTGGGTGTGGACCCCATTGTAAGTAGGATCTAGATGAGGTTATTTCAGTTAAGGTATGACCCTCCTCATTCAGGATGGGTCTTAATCCTTTTACTGGAGTCCTTTTTAAATGATATGGAGAAAGAGAGAGAGAGAGAGAGAGAGAGAGAGAGAGAGAGAGAGAGAGGAAAGCCACAGAAGCAAAAGCTGAAAGCAATGAAACCCGGAAGATAAGGGCAAGACCAGCAGATGCTGCCTTGTGCCTTGCCATGTGGAAGAGGACCCAAGGATCACTGGCAACCAGTTTTCAGGAAGAAAACATTGCCTTGATGATGCCTTGATTTGGACATTTCTCTCAGCTCAAAACCGTAAGCTAATAAATTCCCATTGTTAAAAGCCAATCCATTTTATAGTATCTGTTTTCAGCAGCCTAGCATACCAAAACAACTTGAAAGTCCATATTATTTAAATGTTGTCTGGATCACTTTATAGATGATGGCCTAGCCACTGACTTTCCCCAATCATGCAACAATATTCAATGTGTTGTCAATTCCATCTTTGCAATATCTATCTTCTATGTTAAATTATTCAACTCTACAATTACTTCTTCATTTCAGGTTCTTCCTATTAATAGCACAATCTCTGGAAACTGCCTGTTTCTTGCACTGATTTATCCCATTTACGACCCATCCTGCATAGGGATATAAAAATCATGTCTTTTTCTTTTGAGGGGTTGTTATGGGGATAAATTCTATTTTTCTTTAGAGTTAAATCCTATTACCTATAGCATATTTTCCCCCAAAATGATCTTTGAATTGCAACTGTAAAACTAAAGCATGTTTATAATATAAAATATTCAGAGGATTAAAAATACCAAAAGATTATGAACATCATATCTAATTCTATCACTCAGACATAAAGATAATTATTAGTTTTGGATACATTTTTCCTCCTCTGAGATGACTGCCTTATCTGTTTGCTCATTGTTTTGCACTCATTGTCTGCTCATTGTTTTTGCTTAATGCCTGCTTGTTGTCTGTTTGTCTTTTTTAGGAGGCACTGAGAACCAAACCTGGGACTCCCATGTGGAAGGCAGGTGTTCAGCTGCTTGAGCCACATCTGCTCCCTGTTTTGGATACATTTTTGAGACAAGCAGATATGCTGCTGTATATCCTGAAGACAACTATATATTTACTATAACTATTTTTATACAAAATGAAATATAATGCATGCTCTTTTATAATCCACTTTTTCTCTTAAATATATATCAGGACATCTTTGCATGTCAATAAATATACATCTACATTATTATTTAATATTTGCATATCTTTTCAATGGGTATTCATTGACTGTGACCTCTATGCTATGTTTCAGTAAATAAATAGTGAACAAATTAAACAGAGGCCCAGTTCTCATATATATTTGTCATGCATATAAAGTAGCATCCTTATTCTTTAGAAGAAACTTCCTATTGGATTTGGTTAAATTACTTCAATTTATGAACTCACGGAGTTATAGAATCCTGGGAGAGGCAGACATAATTACACAAACATTAATTACAGTTTCGTTAAGTTCTACAGAGGAAAGTACAGGTTGTTCTGAGTATATTCAACTGAAGGGTTGGAAGCTTCCCTGGAGTGTTGGTGTTTTATCTGAAAGCTGAAGGATGAATAGCAGTTAGGTGCAGGGGGCGAGATGATGGTCTGCAGGTGAAGGGCATAGAGAGTGCTATAAAACAACATGCACAAAGGCATTCTATGATTTTTCTGGAGGTTTTAGTTAGGATTTGTGACATTGTAGAGGGGAAAGAGAACACCACTGAACTCAAAGAACAAAGTCACTGATTCATTGGTGCTCTAATTCCCTCCCTCAGCCTCTCTTCCCCAGATCTACTCTGCTTCAACTTTGCCTTCCTTCAAAAAGTCCTCATTTTAAATAACATAATTCTCCTGGGAGTGTTCATCACCCTAAAAAAGTTAGCATAGTCCCTAACTCTGATTTGCCCACAGGGAGAATCATGAATTAAATTAATTAAAGATATTGTTAAGAATTTGATAATGAGATTAGTATTATAAAGGAATCATTTTGGCACCTGTAGAGATTATTACTCATTTGTTTAGAAACGATATTTCTCAAAATACTAGAGAAAATAAAAGCAAACAAAGAAAAAGACATTAAAAGGCATAAGAATTGGAAAAAAAAGACAAAGTAAGGAAACATGCTACACAAGCAAACAACAACATCAAAAAACCTTTTGAGTTGGCTCAAAAAAACAACAAATAGAGGGTGGATGTGGCTTGAGCAGTTGAGTGCCTGCTTCCAACATGGAAGGTCACGGTTTTGATTCCTGGTGCCTCTTAAAACAAACAAACAAACAGACAAAACAACAACTCAGGGGAGCTGATGTGGCTCAGTGATTGAGTCCCGGCTTCCCACATATGAGGTCCCAAATTCAAACTCTGGCCCCAGTACCCCCCCCAAAAAACAACCAGCCAAACAAAACCTAAACAAAGTTTAGGCTACTTGCCATGAAACTAACTCAAAACAATAAAGAAATTAAGAAAGTAATGATATCCGAGGTGTATGGGAGGTTGGAGGAAAAATTGGCATGTTTTCATTAAATTAAGAAGAAGAGAGTCATTATCAATAGAGAACAATTTGCAATGGAAATATAACTGTCAAAAAACTGCATAAGTCAAATAATATTATGTTGCAATATATACAGGGAAATTGTTTAAAAAAGAAAGAGAAATTTGTTAAAAACACAATGGTTAGAGTGGATTTAACATATCCCTCTTAGCCTTTGATGTTATCAAGAAAATAAAGATGACTAGACTACTACAATCAGTCATGCTGTTTTAAAAGATAACTACTCTGGGAAACAGATGTGGTTCAAATGATTGGGCTCCGGTCTACCATATAGGAGGTCCAGCGTTTGATTCCTGAGGGCTACTGATGAAAGGCAAGCTGGCTTAAGCAGAACGCTGGCTCACGTGGAGTGCTGGCCTGCCCAGGAGAGCTGGCCCATGCAGGAGAGTTGGCCCATATAGAGAGATGATGATGCAACAAAAAGAGACACAGAGGAGAGACAATAAGAGACGCAGCAGACCAGGGAGCTGAGGTGGCGCAAGAGATTGAGTGCCTCTCTCCCACTCTGGAAGGTCCTAGGATCGGTTCCTGGTGCCATGTAAAGAGAAGACAAGCAGACACAGAAGAACACACAGAGAGCAGACAGCAAGTGCAAAACAACAGAGGGTTGGAGGGGTGGGGGGAGAAATAAAAAAAAAAAAGATACCTACTCCTCTGCATGCCCTAATGCCCTGATATATATATATACACACACATATATATACATATATGCATCTATGTATACATAGGCAAAATGCATAATAAATATTCTATGGTGTGTGTGTGTGTATAAAATATGTTGGGGATTAAATCATGTCCCCCACAAAAGACATGTTCAAGTCCTCACCCCCAGTCTTGTGGGTATGAACCCATCTGTAAATAGGACTTTTAAGATGTTATTATTAGCTAAGCTGTGGCCAAACTGACCACAGTTTGCCCTTAATCCAATGTGGGTGAAGTCCTTATAAGCAAAGTAAATTGCAGAAGTAGAAGTCAGTAGATAGCTGAAACCAGAGTGGCAGACACAAGGAGAAAGAGAGAATGTGGTGTAATGGAGGATTGCAGGAATGCTACCCTGCGAGAAAGCAAACCCTGGCAATACCTTGATTTTGGATTTCTAGCTTCCAAAATGTGAGCCAGTAAATTCCTGTTGTTTAAGCCAACCCAGTATGTGGCATTTGTCATAGCAACCCTGTCAAACTAAGACATACATATAGAAATTTCTGGTTTCATTTTCGGTGATATATTTTTCCTTATATTAGTATATTTTTAAGTATTTTAGTCTTTTATGGTCTCTTTTGTTTTTTTAATTATGATTTGAAAGTCTGCCAATCTTAAATAATTATATATACATATAATTATATATAGTTATTAATATATACAAGCAATTAGCAAAAATTAATTACATGTGCTTATAATATTATAGATCTAGATCATTATAATATCTCAAATAAAATAAAGAAGTAGACTTTCAAATCATGATTTTAAAAAGGAGAAAAAAATAATAGAATAGTACAGATTATGTTACTCATAAATATAAATATATATATGAATGAAACACTGAAGCCATGAATTTATACATTTAGTATGTATTATTATATACTAATAAATTTTATATAATTCTATTGTGTTATAATATATTACATTATAATTAACCAAATTAAGCATACAGTCTATAAATTCTAAATATATGTATATATTTAGTAGATATGTAAATATTTAAGAATTTATTAGACATATATATTAATTAATATATCATCATATCTATATGTGTGTCTATGTGGATGTGTACATATATATATATTATAATTGCTTAAGGGAGGCAACTTTTCAAATTATTATTGACAAGAGAAAAAAAACACGAAAATTTGAAAGCTAAATAAACAATGAAAACTATAAATATATATATGATATATATTTAAGGATGTCATACTAAAATATTAACAGTGTCCCCTTTATAAACAAATAATCAGTGTAAAAATGGGCACAGTCTGCATACCTGTTTCTGAGTGAAGCAGTTCATTAGAATATATATTTACCTTCTAGCCTTATTGAAGATTTCTATATGCCCTCATAAACTTCCTGTGCTCATCTGTGACTTAACATTTCTGACTCCCAATAGAAATTATCTGTTTGTCTTTCCCCAGTGGCCTATTAGCTCCTCTAGTTCAAGGTCTGTCTTGAATCACCATTTTGTCTGAATGGTCCTAGCATGCTTGCCCAATATCAGCTCAATTAATGTCAGGAAAAGAGAAAGATGGTAAAGATGAGCTTATCATGACAAGTTATTGATCTTTGTTACTTTTACTTTTAAATGGCTTTTTAAATAAGGCACAAGTGAGCTTTAAAAAAAAAACTAAGCATATGAAAGTTATGTTTCAGATATATTTTTTGTCTTTTTTCTTTTATTCTTACTGATATATATATATTTTAGGTCCAAAGCCTAATTTACCATGCATATAAAGTAGCTTCCCTAGTCTCTGGTAGAAAATACTGTTGGGTTTGGTCAAATTACTTCATTTTCTGGAAATAAATGTACTTTTACATTTAATTTCAAATTGATATTGATTTAGTGATGCTGGATTCAGACAGAAATTGAAATAAATCTTTTAAATGTCTCTCTTTTAATCTGTCTCCAAATAGAACAATCTTTATTCCTGGAATTGAATCATCTAACTGCTCCCAACTCCCAGCAACTTATCCACCACATTTTAAAAACATTATTTTTGTATCTTCTTTGTTCTAAAATAAACTAGAAGAAAAATCTGTTAGCTATATTTTCAGCACCCTTTCTAATAAAATGAAGGAAGTGTGTAACATGTTTCAATGTGCTTGAATATTTAAAAGCTTTTTCACAAATATGGTTTTAAAAACCTATTATAAAATCATTAGAAATTCACATACAGACTAAGTCTACTATTTCAAATTTTGCTTTTATTTCTTAAAGCTATTTCAAGCTTTTCATTTAAAATATTCATAGGCATTACAATCAGTTCCCCATATTAGTACTGGAATATGAATTATTCTGAAACAGTATTTAATGAATTAAATGCTAAATTATTAAAATTAGATGTTATATATAATATTAAATATTAGATTTTTAATTAGATATCTATTATACATTTAAATATTATATATTAATTGCTTCATTTATTTACATTTTTCATTTTGGCAAACATCCAACATATTTACTTAAGATATGGAAATATATATATATATTTTTTTTTTTTTCACCCAAGCACAGTGGCTCATTTTGTTACCTTTTACTTCCTTGAATATAGATTGATTGATTGCATTAAATATTTATTTGGCTTGATTATATTAATGTCATTCATATCATATGCAAAATGCACTCAAACAAAAAGGTTAATAAAAAAGATGAATTGTATTGTATGTAAAGAGGGAAATTCGTATGGAAATCATAAGTGTCTGTGGTATAAATTATTCTCTTTAACTCAGTTGAACAAATCCCCCAAATCTCTGATTTTTCTACTTGACTATAACTTTGCACACCTCACTATTCAGGGAAGACCAGATAAAACTCAAGTTCTAAAAAGAACTTTTAATATGAGAACAACTCATGCTATTTGTAAAAATCATAGCAGTGGAGAGGAGCATCAAGTGTATGGCAAGCTTCCTTTTCCCTATGTCCCTCAATCCCATTCTCCTATCATACCCACGGTGAATATTTATTTCTGTATCTCTTTAATTTTAATCATATTCAAGAATAAACTGAGCCCTTTCTATTCCTTAAGTTCTAGATGGGAATTCTTGGATCCTTAGTATTTTAACCTGCTTATAGTAATGGAAATATAAGAATATATGAAGTCATAATGTTCTCTTTCTCTGGGATCCTATGTTTCTGCCACGGGTCTCTGATTTCTTCACATCATACTTTTTATTAATGTATGTATGGATCCCATTGGAAGGTTTGTGCTAATGAGAGACATGTTGTGACTATGATTTAAAAGGTTGACTCTGACTTTTAATTGTGAAGACATCGAAGGGGAAAAGACAAAAACAGGGAGACCAATTAGGGTACTACTGCAACAATCCATCTGAGATATGATAGACAAAGTTGTTAGCAGGGAGGTAGTGAGAATTGCACATATG
This sequence comes from Tolypeutes matacus, assembly GCA_026826555.1. Taxonomy (NCBI): domain Eukaryota; kingdom Metazoa; phylum Chordata; class Mammalia; order Cingulata; family Chlamyphoridae; genus Tolypeutes; species Tolypeutes matacus. Next base: position 9,275,580 of record JAKSZT010053783.1, read on the forward strand.
ATGGACATCTCCTAAGGTAAATAATCCCCAAAGGTGCTGCTGATGGATTGGTTGTAGGGTGTGTGAGAAAGAGAGGAGTTGGGCATGACTGCAAGATTTCCAACCTGAGCTATTGAAGGATAGCCATGCCATTTATTGAGTTGGGGAAAACTGTGGGAAAAAAATAGTATTGGGGGGAAATGAGGAATTTGGGATATGTGCAATTTGGTTTGGAAGATGTGAAATCTGAGATGCCTATTTGACATTTCTCTGCCTCCAGCCAGAGAATGTTCTCTGTTTTGAAGGGGTTGTGTAATTAGATTGGACTAACCTGAGTAATCCAGGATAATGTCCTTATTTTAAGATCAATACCCTTAATTACATCTGCAGAGTCCCTTTTAGCATGTAATGTAACATATTTGGGGAGTCATTCTGTCTACCACAATATCCAGATGGGTATTTTTAGTAAACAGATATATTATGCATAGTATTCGTGAGAAAGATCCAAAGCAAAGGTTAAAAAAGAAGGGAGGATTAACAGACTATGTTAAACCAGAACAGTGGTCAAGATCACTAAAAAAGGGCAGGTAGATAGAAAGGAGAAGCAATCCAACTATTGAACGAACACAGGGTTAAAACAGTACTGAGAGGGGTGAGTAGAAACCAGCAAAGGAGAATAAGAAGATGAAAGTGAGAAAAAAAAGGAAAATCAAGAAAGTGGATTGTGCTGGAGGTAAAGTGAAGAAAGTCATGGAGGAGAGGGTGATCAACTGTGTTAAATAGTGCCAATAGATCAATAAGATAAATTAGCAGAATCTGTCAATGGATTAAACATTGTGGAAATCATTGGCAAGTGACCTGGGCAAGAATTTTTGCAATGGAGTAATGAATTAAAAACTTGATTGGAGTGAGCTCAAAAAGATAATGAGATCAATGTTATAAGTTCTTCTGTTAATATAAGATAATAACTACATTAACAATAAATCTAATTTGGTCCACGATAATACTCCCTCTTTATGATTGTTCATTCCTCATTTCTGAGGGATTTGGGATGATGTCCACTCTGGAACACAGGACAAGTTTGGGGTGGTGAGATTCTTCTGTATGATAATGCAGTGATGGACACATGGCATCATGCATTTGTCAAGACCGATGGAACTGTACAGCACAAAGTGTAAACCATAATGTACGCTATAGACTTTGATTAGTAGCAGTGCTTCAATATTGGTTCATCAACTGAAAGAAGTTTACCATGCCAATCTAAGATATCAAAAATAGAGGAAACTGTGTGTGGAGGGGTGTTATATTGGAATTCCCTATACTTTTGGTATAATTTCTTTGTAAATGTAAATCTAAAACTTCTCTAAAAATAAAAAAGATACAAAAAAGAAGATAATGAGAGAAGAATTGGAGGCAGCAAATAAGAACAACTCTTTTAAGTAGCTTTGCTATAAAGGGAAACAAAAATATTTATGTTGGATGAAGAAATGAATTTTGAGTTTTCTGTGTAATCTCCAAGCTGAAATTATCTTATGGAAATTGAATACATATCTGGGTAAGTAATTCTGGAGTACAGTAGTGTGGCATGAGGGTCCTATATTCTTTACAAGTCATGAATGTGTTTTATTACTTAGGCTGTTAGGATTGATGGAACAGTCTCCAGCTTAAACATGGAATATGACACAAATTCCAAATAGAAAATTTAATAATTCTGGAGAGTACAGCAGCACATCAATGTTATTGTGCTTAATCTTACCTGCCTTATTACATAAGCATATAGATAAAGCAGGAGAATTTCAGCATAGAGAGATCATTGTCTAGAATCAAGTTCAAGAGAGTGAAAACATTAAGCCTGATGGAATAAAAATACTACTCCAAGAATACATGGAACTGGTCTTAAAATTTTAGGTAGAAGGAACATTTCTATTAGAAGCAATTGCTGGTGACTCATGGGATTCAAATTTGAATTTAATAAATGGAAGATCTTGTTAACAATTGTAGATGCCCAACTATGGAATGTGTTTCAAAATGCAGTGTCCAATATCACAAATGAATTGATTTAGTTATTAATGATTGACTGAGTCAAGGGAATTTTTTGAATGGATGGAAGTTTGGACTAAACATTCTCTAAGATACTTTGAACATTATATTTTGAAACCTTTATAACACAAAGGTTTGATTTATGTAATGCATAAACCCTACCCTAATTTAAAAATGAAACATAAACTATTGGAGGAAACAATTATTTTAAATAGATCAGTCATGATTCTTCATTAATAAAACTTTATTTTCTCTCTTTATGTTTCTTTATGCATGCGGATTTTTATATTTGAAAATACTGTTTTTCATTTAGATATTTTCAGCATAAAAAACTGTGTAAGATTTCACATATATTAGAATTAGAATTATACAAGCACAATTTCATTTTGCTTTCTCCACATACATCAATAAGTAATTTCACTTTAGTGATTTTCTTAAATTGGGAAAATATTTTGCTCATTAGTTAAGGAATTTCATCTCTTCATCCCTTTGAAATAGCACTGATGTGATTTTATTAGTTATGCTGACCTTGACATTTACCCATCACTTCTCTCATTCTCTGACAATCTTGCACTTGTGGCCCATGTGATTCAAACTCTGGACTTCTGTATCTCCAGTTTGTTAGGAATCTCTTGTGGAATTCCTGAAAGTTCCTAAAACCAAACCAAAATAAAATACCAGCAGAACCCCAAGCAATTTGGCTATAGTAATTCTGTATGTATACTGCATTACTTATATTGGTTAATCATGAAACTAAAACTTGACTTTAAATCTTCCTTTTAAAATTAAGATAGAATGAGTTAATATCCCCCTTCATGCATCCTACAGCATTTGACTCTTAATAGATTTAGGGATTTATTGTTGACTGTAGGGTATGTTCATTGGCATTTGAAACATTAAATTTTCCTAAGTACTGTATGAGGAAAATTTTAAATTGAAAAGAAATCTGGGTAGCATTTCCTTGAATAAAAATGCATGTTTCTGTTATATCTCTCGTGTGTGATGTATTATGTGTATTTTTTTCTTTTTAATGAAAATTATCAGCTGTAGAAGACTGAATGATGACAAATACCTGGGATATTCTTTCTTTTTTATGTTATTGAAAAGTTTCTGAATCTTTATTCTGTGTGCCAGGCATTGTGGTAAACACAGGGGATTCAAAGTTGATTGTGCCATGAGTTAGACTACTTCAGTAAAGCCAATTATTGAATCCCACAATCTTTCACCAAAACATTCCATTTTCTTTTACCAACTGACAAACAAGCAGAAGAAAATAAAATGCTTGCATCAATCATGCTTAGTGTTCCAAATATATTAGCTAAAATGCAAATTTTGCAAAGAAGGGAGTAGAAAAGTGGCAATTTGTCTGGCACAGAGTGCCAAAATCCTAGGCTGCAAAGAATACCCTGTTAAGTGTGATGGGCAGGCAAAGAGATAGGGCAAAGTAAAACCCTGGGGCTGACTTCAAGAGGAGCTAAAAGGAGAAGATTGCTGTCACCTTGACCTTTCTGTTGCAAGCTGCTTTAAATCATTTTAGAAACAGGTGGAACATCATGCAGACATTTATTATGTAAATGCAGTACTATGTAGTAATATTTTATTTTCAGTATTTGATTTTAAAAATCAAATTGTCTTTATCACTCATTTAAGGTATATCATTTTTATATGGTTGAAGCTCTCTGTGGCTGTTAGGTGCACCTGAGTTAGTGGGCCCATCTCATAGTACGCTGGTTAACAGAAATATGATTTATTTAATTAACTCAACTTACTTTGTCTGGAATAAAAATTTTTATTCTCTTTTTAAAGCAAGTTATCCAACAGCAAGGACAGAATTCAAATATTTTTCATTTGAATTGTAAAATAAGATGACCTGCTTAAAACTGTTAGATGATTTATGTATATGTTAACTGACAGGCTGTTAAATCAAATAATCCGCAGTGTCTTGGCTTAAACAATGGGAATTTATTGGCTCATGGTTTTGAGGCTAGAAATCCAAAATTCAGTTGTCAGCAAGGTGATGCTTTCCCCCAAACACTGCAGTGTATTGGGGCTAACTGCTAGTGACGGTTAAGATTCCTTTGATTTTCCATCACATGACTATCTCATATTCTTTTTTGTTCATCTTCAGAATAACTTTCTTTTTCCTTTATATATACTTTAAAAAATATACTTAGATTACATAAATGTTACATTAACAATGCAGGGGATTCCCATATGCCCTGCTCCCTACCCCTCCCACATTTTCCCACATTAACAACATCCTTCCATTGTGTGGTACATTCATTACAATTGATGAACACATTTTGGAGCATTGCCACTCAGTGTGGATTATAGTTTACATTGTAGTTTACACTCTCTTCCACACAATTTTGTAAGTTAAGATATATATTGGCCTGTATCTGTCATTGCAATGTCATTCAAGACAATTCCCAAGTCCCAAAAATGCCCCCATATTACTCCTACTTTTCCCTCTCCTTCCCCTCAGAATCTCAAGTGGCCACTGCCTCCACATGAATGATAAAAATTCTTCCATTGCTAGAATCACAATGAGTCTGTAGTAGAATAACAATAAATCTACTCTAGTCCATTGTTCATTCCCCAATCTTGAGGATTCTAGGATAGTGATGCCCACTCTGCCTTTAATTGAGATGCAGCTTAGATCCCATGAGGCAGGTAGATGGGACTATCTTGCTTGCAGTTGCAGACTTTCTCTGTTCCTTGGGATGGTTGTAGTCCATCATCATCTTCTTGTTATTTGTCCTGGGTGAGTCCAGTGAACTGGAGAGTAGGTGTTGCAACTCTGTTGAGATGCAGGGCCCAGCTGTCACATGGACAGCCCAAAGATTTAAGTCTCTTGGACATATACCTATCAACTCTCGCAGTAGCTATAGGTTCAAATAGAAGGGGCAGAAGAGCCACATGTAGGGAAACCACAACTGAGTTAAACTCTGTCTCACTGGGGAACTTAAATTCCCAAGGAGGGCCCACTAGCAGGACACTAAATTCCTGAGCTTCTCTGCCCTGCCCATAGCATCAGGATGGCTCCACTATTTGAGGCAATATTTACTTTGGCAGTCAATGAGATCCTGCTGAGATATGCATAAGCATAACCTTTAGAAAGACCTCCTGACTCACTTTGAAGTCTCTTAGCCATATAAACTCATTTGTCTTTACCCTTCCCCTCTTTTGGCCAACATCTTTTTCCAGTTGCACTGCTAGTTGGTGTTTGGTAGTAATCCCTCGGTGCAAGGGAGGCTCATCCCTGGGAGTCATGTCCCATGCTGGGAGGAAGGTAATGCATTTGTATGCTGAGTTCAGCTTAGAGATAGGCCACATTTGAGCAACAAAGAGGCACTCAGGAGGTAACTCTTAGGCTCCCCATAATACTAGGCTAAGTTTCAATAAGGCTCATAAGTACAGTCATCAATATCAAGGGCCCACCAATGATCCATCATCCTTCACTAGTCACTGCCCCTGTACTCAGGGGATTCTTGTTGTTCCATTAGAGAATGTGGCAGAGCTCCACAGGATGGGAACTCGATATTCTTTCTGTTATTGTATGAATATTCACCCACTGTGACAATGCTCCATGAACACTTGAACACATTCATATGCCTTATCGGTATGACCCAGGTGAACTTCTCCCCATGCATCCCCCATCACTGACACCCTGCACCAATGATCCTCCCCTGCCATAGTTGTAACCCTTCTGTGACCCAAAACTTCTTCAAAATGAAGCCAACAAAAGAACCTAACACAATTAATAAGAAAATGAAATAATAATGATAGTTTTAAAAATAAATAAAATATGAAACAATTTTAAAATAAATTTGAAATAATAAAAAAACAAATAGTATAAAATAATTTTTTTTGACATTGTCTTTCATCACTGTAAGATCTGTTATCTTGTATGTACAGTGACATTTTCTTCTGTTTATTCCCCCAGTGTAGTATTTTTATCATTTTGTCTTCAAAGAAGCTTTAGAGTACAGAAAAGCCATGTACAGAATATAGGGGATTCCCATATACCCAACATCCTCCCCTTTTTCCACTTTCCCCTATTAATAACATTTTACATGTGGATGGTACATTTGTTACAATTTCTGTACAAATATTGAAACATTGCTACTAAACATGGTCAATGATTTACATTATAGTTTACATTTTGGGTCATACACTTATAAATTTTGAAGAAATTTAACATGGCCTGTATTCATCATTGCAAACAACATTGGGAATGTTCTTTTAGCAAATATGGCAGGGAAGGGTTACTGGTTTAGGGTGTTGGATGTCAGGGGCATGTGGGACAGGGCACACCTGGGGCAGGCTTCTAGGGAGTGTGTGAGTGTTCATCTTGTCAGAGTGTGTTGTATCAGTGGGTGGAGACCCACACAATGAACAAGAAAGTGTTGGACTCCCATCCTGGAGAGTCCTGTGATGTTCTCAAATAGAGGTGGGAGTCTCTCGAGAGCGTAGGCAGCTCCTATTAGGGGAGGACAGGCTTGTATGTCAAGCCCTCACTGTTGTTCCATGTAACTATGAATCTTGTTCTTCAAGAAGTGAAGTTTGGTGGTTGATGTGTGCCCCAAGTTGAGGGCGAGGGAGGAATAGAATAGATGGAACATGGGCCATTTTTGGGGTGATAGAATTGTTCTATTCTTTATTTTCCAGGTTCTGTGGACTTCTGGCTCTACCTTCCCTTCATGGCTTCTCCTCTGGTGTCCAATTTCCTTTGCCATATTGGATTAAGGCCCGCCTTCACTCAGTTAGGGCATACCTTCACTTATTACATATTCAAAGTTCCTGTTTACAAATGGGTTCACACCCACAGGACTGGGGCTTAGAACCTGAACTTGCCTTTTGTGGGGGACATGATTCAATTCCCAACAATAAATAAGCAATATATCATAGCAGCAAATTGTAACTTTGCTTTTAAATTTCCATGAGGAAAGTCATTGTTAATAATCCAATATTGTTTAAAATACAGAACAAGTTGTGTTAATGCCATTCCAATTGTTAGAGGCTGGATCTAAATTAGGTTGCAGTGATTTAAAATACATCTGATACTATTTTTAACTCTTTTGTCATTTTCCACTTTGTTATTGTGCATGTCTGGAACACTGACAGAAGCCAATTGTGCAGGCTGAGCATACCTAATGAAGCCCTGGTACATTTTCCCGGTCTCTGAACTTCTGCATCGACTCAACCCCTTAGAGGTACTATTCAGTAAGTGCTGCTGTTGGGAAACAGGGCCGTTTAATGAACTACATTGAAAACCTTTCCTATTGCTTGTTTTTATCTCTCTTTCTTTCTTAACCATCACACTCTTATTGTGAGATAAAAGTGAAATATGCTCAATACCTACAGCTGAAAGAAAGGCTTTGAGGAGTGGATGCTGGGTCTGCTCACTGGTACTTTTAGAGGGTGTGGATGGAGAGGCTGTAACCTGTTCAGAAGTAAACATAATCTCGGTCACAGTTTTTCCCCTGCTGCACCGTGATATTGATTCTCTACTTCCGTGACTCTTTGATGTCGCCTTAGAGAGTGCATGCAGAAAAGAATATATATTGAGAGATTTTGCCAGGCAAACAATACAAGGTGTTATTCTTGGTGGCAAAGACCTGTAGAAATGGAATTTTCTTTTCATCTCAGTATTGGAAACTAACCTGTCCGCAGAGACTATATGGTTGCTTTAAATGTTGTTCAAATTCTAGGTACTGTGAGAATCTGTAGAAATCCGAGGAGTAACCCTTTCCTAATAAGAAGTTTAATTCTTTATCACTTCCAGGACTTTAATAGTGGATTTTTTTTTTCCCCTCTCTTCACCAAAACACCTAGGAGAAATTTTCATTGCCTTGAGTGTTTCGATGTTCTTTAAGAGCAAATATGGTACATTTGGGCAGAAGCCCTTGAAAAAGTCTGAATTACACAAGAGATAACTCTTTCGTCCATAGTTCATCTCAGTGGGGTGCACATTTCTGCTAAACTGCATTAGGATTTCTGACTTGTTTATGTTAATAAAAATCTTTTTACTGCTTCTCATAAATTTCGCTGTCAGGCACCCACCTATAATCTTAATTTCTCAGAAAATATTTTGTCAGATAAGCCTGAAAATGTATTGATGAACTACTTTTTGCAGATGGATTAAATCTTACTAATGTGCCTTTATTTTCAGGATACCATTAACTCAGTGACATGTCACAACCTTTGTTAATCAAAATTGCTTTAGCTGTCTTTTTTGCAAAACAGAAGCAAATGCCATTCTTTTGTCAGAACAAGATTCTTACGAGATTTACATTTTCTTCAGTCAAAGCTTAAAATCAACTTGAAAGCTAAGAAATCCATAGAGGGGAACATGCAATATAAGCAAACTTGGATTTTTTTTTAATAATACTAATTTACTTCTGTTTTGTCCTGACTAGAATTTATACCCTCAGAAATAGTGCGTTCCTAATCTAGCCAGTATATGCTTTAAAATTTCCCTCAAAGCAACATGGTTTTCCACTTTCTTCTTGCTCTATGACATATTTATTTCAACAGAAATTTTGGCTTCTAGAATCATGTTTGAAAGAAATCTCATGATTTTCAGCTCTAGATCACAACTATTTGTTCAGCATTCAATCATACACAATTTTTCCTAATTACAATTTAACTATGTATTTCTGTGATACTTTCATATTTTTGTCATATCCACACTGAAATGGTTTAATATTTGCCAATGTTTTCCTCTTTATATGCTGATACCATGCTGGAAGCACCTGAATTATATTTGAGTTATCACATAGTAGTAATAAATTATCAAGCAACAGAAAATAGCTTGCAACCAAACATTATTATAGAAACATTCCTTATTATGAATACCAGGAAAAAAATAAATACCCCAATGAGCTGCATCCCTGGATTACCCAAAATGAAATTAGATCATAATAATTTGGGTTTTCAGCCTCTTTTCTCATGACTCGTTTAAGAGTTGCTTTGAATAATTTGTTGGGGAGTAAAATTTTTACAGAAGTATATTGGGCCCCATGGATCTGAATACTTCTAGACAGTTTACTAGAAATGCCTTTTCTTAGCTGCTCTTCACTTTCTTTTATAAAGATGATTGTTCTACTTCCTGACTGCTAATTTTGAAAACTGTTGTGCTGAGAAAATTCCCTGACTTTGTAAAACTCTTCATATTCTCTTGTCAATAAGAAAAAAAATATTTGTACAGTCAGTGCTAGAATTTATAGTTCATCATTGGGTGGGCCATGAGGATTGCCATTCTGAAATGTTCAACTATAATAATGGATAGCAGAAATGAACACAGTTGCTATTCCAATACAGAATGAACTATTCTACTTGATGACCAAAAATTAACTATGATTTCTTAACTGGAAGGCAACTTTGTTTACTCTTTGAAAAAAAAATGCTACGTGTTTTATTTTTCATTGAAACAGAATATCAGGTGTTTATAGATGATGATGTAAAGATATGACTTATCCGGTTTTATAAACCATAGTTATATAATCATGGAGGGAGCAAATCTGAGAATCATGTGAAGAATAAGTTCTGACTCATTTATGGGCAAGGTAATTGTTCTCCAATATTCTTGTTTCTCAAAAGATTAAGAAACTCCCTAGATGTCACTAACTCAGAATTGTAACCTATACTTTATAAAATAAGTGTCAGTAGATGTTTACTGGAAAGCTTCATTAGTTGTCTTTGATAAAGTTAATTTTATGTATATGTCACCATGAACTCTATTGATTAGGCAACAATTATAACACAAACTAGAGAATTCTTTTTAATAATATTTGTCACATTTCATTCCCAGCTTGTACAGTGCCTGGGTCTTTGAAATTTGAGTTTTTTTTATAAATTCAAAATTTATAAATTAAGCAAAAAATCTAAAAGTACTGTAGAATTATGGAATATCAAGTAAAGTTGAGTAACAAAATGAAGAAATGTAGAATTTAAGAATACATAAGCAATGTTCTAAAATGTCTATAATATAAATACAAATTTATGGTGATAAATGGGGAAGAAATATTAATTATAATGTGAATTTGACATTTCCTAGACCATTGATTATAGACATATATGTGTTTTTTCACAAAGTAGAATTCACTATATGGGAGAGTAAGGAAAAAATTAAGCTCCTTCAAAGCTGACACATAACACAAATAATTTCTTCTACAAAAGGTTGAAAGGAAATGTACAATGGCTAAGAACACTGAGCCAAGATTCATGAATTTTTCTTTTGATTTTGCCATTGGCATATTTAATCAACTAGGTAAATTCCTCAAATTCAATTTTCTACAAGGTGAATAGACATCAGTATGCAAGTGGAAATTCTAATCTAAAAGCAGCTAATACCAATGTATATCTCATATTTAGGATTTACAAATAAAGTTTAAATTTATAATTGAAGATAAACTATGTTGACACCACCCAGGATTTCAATTTGATCTAGATGAAAACATACATCAGAAAAGTGACTGAAGATGTGTCATGATTATGTATGTTTTTGAAACAAAATAAAAAAATAAAAAAACTACATTAAACAAGTCAATTATGGGAGGATGCTTCCCCCTCTTTATATCTAAATAGTAAATAAGCAGATCCATGACAAAAAAATGATTAATTTTATATTATTCAGATATAATTGATTCAAAACAATATAATACAGGATTTGTGGAGTCCCAAGGATGGATTTTTAATGCTAATTTTCACAAATATATTAAATCTGCAAACTAAAATGGAAGAAACATTTTTGCAACAGATTAAAAACAAGTCCAAGAACTTCTAAGCTCTAAACTTCCTTATTTGGTCTCTTCTGGGACATTTGTGTAGTAAGGAAAATTCTAAATTCCATATTTGAGATATTAAACATATATTGTGAATTTCTGTAATTGTGTAATTGGCTATACAGAAGAATACTTAATAATTGACGCCTTCCAATTATATTTTTTACAAGTCAGATCTATTGTACAGTGCCTTCTTATGCAGTAAAATTGACCTTAATTAGGTATATAGTTCTATGAGTTTTTGCAAATGGGCACAGTCATATAACCATATTTCTATCACCCCAAATATTTAGCTCATGCTGGTATCCCCAGACACTGGCCACCATTCATCTGTTTAATGTCCTTACAATTTTGCCTTTTCCAGATGTTATATTAAGGGAATCATATTGTATGTGTGGCAGCTTGGAATTATGTACCCCAGAAAAATATGCCCTTAATCTTAATACATTCCTGTAGATGTGAATTTATTGTAAATAAGACCTTTTGATGAGGTTACTTCAGCTAAAGGATGGCCCAGCTGAATCAGGGTGGGTGTTAGTCCTATTGCTAGAGGCTTTATAGAGAAAGTCACAGAGGAATAGCCAAGGGAAGTAGCTAGGGGCGCAGCCAGAAACTGAAAGTCTAAGGAACCCAGAAGAGAAAGAGATGCCACCACCACCTGCATTGTCATGGGACAGAAAAACCAAGGAACCTCAAAGATTGCTGGCCAGCCAGGAAAGTCCTGATTCTGGGAGGAAGCAAGCCTTCTAGACTCTGAAACTGTGAACCAGTAAACTCCTGTTTTTAAGTCAATCCATTGCATGTATAGGATTGCATAGGTTTCAACAGCTGGGTAGCTACTACAGTATGTAACCTTTTGAATCTCTGGAGTCTTTCATTTAGGACATTGCTTTTGAGATGCATCCATGTTGCACTTACCAGTGTTTGTCTCCTTTTATTTCTGACAAATATTTTATCACTTGGATATCCAACATAGATAATTTTAGACCAACTTTTATTCCTGTTCTATTTCCCAAACTGACCCTGAATATAAAATAATGGTTTAAGAAAAAACATAACACTAGATTTTTTTTTTCTACTCTATATGTTTTGGAGGATCTTTAGAATTGAGAAAATTGCATGTTTGTTCACTCTCTAAAAATATGAACATTACTACTTTTGTAGAAGAGCTGTTCAGTAAGTAGAAAGTGCACAGCGTTTCTAATAAAATCGGAATTCTCTGTATGTTTAACTTAGAGTCCATAAGATATAACTTGGCCACTGCCAGTAAAAATAAGTAATCTAATTAGAGAGAAGCTGATTCAGCAGAGACAACTCCAGAAAAGACTGTCCAAGGCCTTTCTTTTTCGTTGTAATCCTCATAAGTAACATTTATTGGCTCAGACTTCTCAGTACTCTTGATTCTTCCCAATGGCATTAGTCCATTGGGAAGAAGAATTGTTAGTCCTTCATTTGAAAATTATTTTTCCAGTATCCTCCTGTGCTTATATCTAAAATGTTTAACCCAGTTACCACTTAACTATGGTTAAAGAAACAGTCATCTATATAATGACCTTTTTATACCATAAAATCTCTGAAAAATATTAGAATTTACTGCCAAATTTGATTCCCTCTGTAACTTATTGTAGTAATGACCAAGCTGACGACTTTAGACTCCAAATTAAATTCTCCAGCTACATTGTCCATGACTAAAGAGATTCCATTTACCTAGTTCAGCTCTATGCCAGTTTCCTTTATGTTCAATTACACAGCACAAACATAAATCTTCCCCCTATAGCAACCTTATTTAAAGAAAGATTTTTCTGACTATTTGCAACATTACTATTATTTTTTATTAGACCTTTGAAAGGCATTGACCTTGATCTGGTAAGAGTGGTTTTGTGCATTGTATTGATTACTGTAAAAGTTTGTTTATTTATGCCAGGGATGATAGAGGACATCTATCCACACACACCAAAAATGTGACATTGTGTAATTTCATATTAGCCCTGAAAAGGCAAATTACCTTTAGACACCATTATTTAAGTCATGGAATTAAAGACCCCATAGGTTTAACATGAAACTATGGCTAAATTAGAAATTCTCACTGGATTGTGGCCTATAGTCATTAGAAAAGCCAATAATGCCTTTAAAGCCAAGAAATAAATCATTAGGAGATCGATGATTAAATAAACTCTTCTAATGCTCTAATTTTTTTAAACAATACACCCAATCTTCCTAATTATATAGAGGTTGGCCAATTATATAATGAAATCACTAATATCAAATAACAATCAGGTAAATTTAAATTAAAAAAAATACTTGCATGCCAGTATAAACACGGGATTTTCTTTATATCGGCAAATGATTTTCTGCTCTTGTACTATGGTTTCTTGCAATTCTTTCTATAGATGACTCTGATAATTCAACATTCTTCATTAGCTGAATTGGTATTAACTGCTGAAATGTACTTATTGCAAGACCGGGTACATAATGAGAGGAAGCCCCTCATAAAAATGAGAGGATTTAAAAAGAAAATATGGGTTTTGCTCATGGGTTAGCCTTGGCACAGTAACTTTTCAGGGCATTTCAGTACATTTTTAAATATATCATTTTACAAATATTGGTCTGTAATGTGAAAATTTTGATTTTTACCCACAAGAAAAAAAAATAAATAAATAAAATACAGAGGTTATACATGTTATGTTATGTATATTGCTCAATTTAGCGAATAACATAATATCACATTTTCAGAAGATTTCTCAGAGAAATAAGAGATATAGCGAGCACAATAATTTCAATGTAAGTATTTAATTTTGTGCTATATCCATACATTGGAAAATAGTCAATAAAATAACCATATTTAATTTTGTCATACCCACAAAATTAAATAGAGCATAATGTTCAGAAAATATTTTGCAAACTTATAATAAAACCCAGTGGTTAATGAAAAAAAATGATGAGTATTATTTATCTAAAATACCATGGTTGGTAATTGGTATTAGTGACTTCATTATGTAATTGCTCGGTCTTCATAGTGTCAAGAAGATTAGATATTTTATTTATATTTTCAATATAAAGTTGCTTATATATGCATGCACAGCTGGAGAAATTTTCCGAAGAGGAGCTAAAGAAAGCCATCTTGTAAATAAGCTGATTCAGCATATTTGCATAAAGTGATTTGACAAATTGCTGGCTGAATAAGGAACAGAGGATTGTGAATTTAGATCTAAGTAAGGCATACATAAATATACCAAAGGAGAAATCAAATAATAAAACATAGTTGATATGCACAGAGGCATGCATATGCTAAACAATTTCAGGAATTACTTGGGTACCACACAGAGCACATCAACATTTATGTGATATGTCATGCAGAATGCTTTACATATAATAGTAACACTATTTTTGTGTATATAAAAATTGCATTTGGTATTTTGGTCATATTAAACTATTAATCATTTGTAATAACATTCATTGTATTATTGTTGAGGGTTAACAATGTTATTATTTTTCTTATCTCGAATAGTCCCTAGTTTCCATATTTTATTTTATTATATTTTATTTTTTTCTATCAAGTCTATTAATTAAACATGATTTTACAATTAGGTATTTTAAAAAAAGAAAACTACTTTTTAAAGAACCAACTCATTTTCTTCACTTTATACACACACATACATATACACACAATTAACAAAATTTATTAGGAAAAATGACAGTCACATCAGCATTTTTGTTTATTGAATTCAATTTTATTATTTATCATATACTAATTCAAAGTAAGAACATATCATGGTCATCTCCCAAACAGGTTCTGTAATGTACGAAAAGTTGTTTTTTAAAATAATTAATTTCAGCATTTTCTTGTAAAATTTATTTTAATTACATAAAAGAGATTACATTGTGCCCCCAGATCTTAGTTTCTAATACCATTCTCTAAGGGAACAAGGTTCCTTGGAGAAATGGCTGATAGTAGGACTGAGACAGGAAATATAATGAGACTACAGCGTCAAAATCTAAGACAGTTGCACGAAAAACAAAATCACACCATAATGATGTGAAAGGAGCACAAGAGTCTACTGACACAGTGGCCGAAGCCAGTAGAAAATTTGAACAACAAAATAAATAAATCAGTATTGAATAATAACCTTAGTTATTTAAAAAAAAAGCATGAGTCTATACTGATAAAAATAAATGACTGAATCAATCAATCAATAAATAAATGGGGAAAATGGATAAATCTTTCAGGCAGAAAAATTTCAAATAATTTATGTAGATACTCTGCATTTAAGGAGGTAGAGCATAACTCCCCCGTCAAGTGTAGGCTGACCCTAGTGACTTTCCGCCAAAGAGTAAAGTATGGAAAGGAAGAAAAAATAGAGTGACTTTATAGTGGAGAGATCTGACAAACTTCCTCAAGCCAGGTGATCAAGGTTAACAGCAACTATGATAAATCATATTTATAGATATGATAGATAGGGAATAAAACTACTTTGTGGTCTCTCAAAAATCTATAACCCCAATGTAAAAGTGAAAAAAATACCAGACAAATCTGAACTGAGGCACGTTCTAATAAATATCCAACCAGTTCCCCTCAAAACTGTCAAAATCATCAAAACAAGGAAAGTCTGGGAAACTGCCTAGAGGTGCCGAAGGAGATATGATACTAAATGTAATGTGGTATCTTGGATAGGATCCTGAAACTATAAAAGGACATTGGTATGGCATATACGAGAACTCTCTGTGCTATCTTTGCAACAATTCTATAAATCTAAAACTCTTCTAAAATAAGGCATTTATTTCGAAAACTCTATTAAACACTAATAGCTGTTATTAATTTATAGTAACATTTTAAATAATTATTTTATGACATCTGAGGATGTCGTAACTTCTCCCAAGAAATCACTCACAAGAAAAATTCATGTTCTCAGTCAGAATTTTGTACATTATTTTTCTGAGGCATTAAGTTGATGTATGTCACCCAGGCAATGTTTATACATTTAAGTTTGGGATCTTTCCTTATAAATTGAATCTGTAAATAGATCTTGAATTCATGATGGCATTAAAGATGACATTGATATAACATTATAAAAGTATAGTTGCAACACCCTTAACATTGTTTGCTAAAGAAATGTACATTAGTCAATGGCAATTGTGGCAACACTACACCTACAGTGAAGTTTTGGTCAACATTCAAGTTAGCCACAAGTGTGTTTCTCTGTGTCTTTAGATGTAGAGAAATTATTTGGTCAAATATTAGATGTAAACCAAACAATGACCATCTCCCAAGCTAAAATGATTAAAAAGCAATGTAATTACAATATAAAATACCAAGGTATTTCAATATAACTTGATAAGACATTTACAAAATTCTTCTAAAAGAGAAAATTTACAAAAATCACCAAGAATATTTTGACATATAAGAACAAAAATAATTGCTTTATCAGCTTCCTATAAAGCTATAGAAATTATCTCAATGAAATATTCTATAATATTTAGGTAAATAGATACAAAAAGGATAACAGGAACACCATTTTGAATCAGAAAAGAAAATAGAAAATAAATGATGTTAAGATAATTGGTTATGTCCTAGAAATAGCTTACCAATCCCAATTTATTAGCCTAGTTAAAAATAATATCTACATAAATTAAAGAACTAAAAAAATTTTAAGTAAAATAATCAAAATATTAGAAGAAAATATATGTGATTAAAAGATATTGGGATGGGTAACATCTTCAAAACACACACACATTCTAGAATGATAAAGAAAAAAAGAAAGATTTATTTATATAAAAATGAAAAAGAAATTGAAAGCTAACAACAAATCAAAGATTCCCTAATCTAAGGAAAGAAATAAGCGACAGAGAAATTTTTATAACATATAAATAAGCAAATAAGTTTGAGTTCCAGAATTAAAGTTGTTTTGTCCCCTTAGATTCCCTCTCACATACAGAGACACATAGACACATACAATATGCAAAGAAAATAAGGTGTAAAGAAATGGCCACTTAAAAACACTATTGCATCAATCATCAAACGATTCAAACTTTCTAAGAGCAATTTGGCAATACTGATGATAATTTTATATTAAACCTCTTTCTAGCACTCTATCTAAAGAAATATGAACTTGATGCATGGTCATGGATAGTCATTGCATCATTTTTTTTACAACAGATAAATTAAACACTACCTACATGTTCATAATTTGGAATAGAAGAGAGTAGATAAGGGAAGAATATTTTGTAGCTGTTAAAGTATGATGCAGACTTACATGTCATGAAAAGAACTGTTATTAAATGAAAAAAAAAACATTTTGCAGAAAAGTATTTTCAGTGTAATATTTTATATAACAAATAATGGCAAAACAGAAAATCTGTGCATGCAAATGTAAAGAAAACGATCTACAAAGAAGGAAACTAAATTGTTAATAATGGCTACCCTGTGGAGAGATGTAGAATTTTGTGGGTTAAGAATTCATAGAAATTCACTTTTCAGTCTTCTACTTCTTCTGTTCTTGAAATTGTTTTTATATTGCATATGTAATTAATAAGCTAATGAAATAAAAGTAAATTATTATATAGTTACATACCTAGTTGTCTTGCATTCACCTGAACAACAATAATGATAAATATTTAACTTGTTGATAGTTAACATTTGTTTGTATGATCTAATTTGGATGAGCATAAGCAAAAAAGGTGAAGGAGGTATCAGCTTATACTGTATTTCACCTTTTGGTACAGAAAATCATATACTGTACTTGTCAATTGACTTCAGATGGGGAAAACTTTTTGTTTTAGAATAAAGGCTCTAAAAAAATAAAGAACAAAATAATGGCTCTATAATTTTATGTTAACCAAATGCTGGAGTCTCTAAAATTTTTTCAAAAAATTTTAAAACTTGCATATTTTAAACAAAATGTTCCTACTGACAGTACAATCTGGTATCAATCTATCTCAATATTTATAAGAATCACATATCCAAACAAACAAGGTTTGTGTGCATATTGAAATAATTTTGCCATTCTTAGACTAGATAATTTCTTGTCTTATCTGTCTTCAACATGCTGTGAAAAATATGAATCCATGCTGCTAATGACATAGAGTTAGGCTATTACAGTATACAGGCTGATATGAAGGTTTCACAAAAAAGAACCTTGAAAAGATTAATAAATGCTTAGTCCAAAACCCCTTACTCATTTATGTAGCTCACTGTTTATTTCTTCTTTGATTGTTAAGAAAGTCTAAGGTAACACACTTACATTAGGAAGATTAAATTTTAATTTGTCAGTAAAGCAATTATATCCACCAAACTAATGAACACCAAAATAACTGGGGTAAAGATCTCCTCCAAACAGACTCTGGTGACAGAGCAGAAACAACTATCAGTTACTCATCTGCAATTACAACCTGTGCCTTTCTATATTCAGGGACCTCACTAATGTTCTACCTAAAATGCACATATATGATATGCATTATCCATTTTTACTTGTAGAGTCTTGGCAATATATTGCACTGAAGAAAGTAAATGATAAATATACATAGAATAAGGAAAAAGATTTTATCAAAGGCATAAGTTACATCCTTCATGCTTTTTATTTTGATTTACTGACAACCCTGAAGTATTGGCAGTGCCCAGGAAAGAAAATACACACTAAATTAAAAGCAACCTTTGAAATTAAAAGCATAATGACAAAGACTAATAGATTTCATTTCTGTTTGATCTCTGAGCTGACATCACATTCAGCTTGGTAATTTTAGACAGAGAAATTGAATCAATAACTCAATGATCTCAACTTTGTTGATGTACAATTTTATCTTACATCGTCTATAAAACATTTATCAGCAGCAATTTATAATATGAATGTTTGAATAGGAAAGGTTTAGGTACAATATGTTTTGAAATGATAAACAGTTATTGGTTCATATATCTCTGTCAAGTGATGTTAAAAGGGAACTCCTAAGTGGATGCTGCAAAATCATTCAACGCCACAGTCAGAGTATATCATTTCATCGTATTTCTAGCATTAACAATACCAGGCTAACTCAGATTTGAGGTAAGTCAGCCACACGTCTAATTCAAAACTCAGTTTTAAAATATTGGGTTATTCTGAAAAAGAAGAAGAGAAAAAAGTAGTAGTAGGAATAGAATCATTTTATACTTGTAAAACTCTTGAACATATTGCATTATGATTCTAATTTACACATAACTTGCTTTGGACATATTTATATGAATTGAAAATTCAGTGTTTAATGATACAATATTATTTCCCATCAGAATACAGTATTATTCCAGAGACGTATATTTTCACCACTGGTTTATCTTAAATTATCAATTATTCTTAACACTTTTGCTATAAGATTTGTTTTTCTTAAAACCAGTTGTAAATGTTACACACACCACAATTTTTTCTAAAAGTTTTTTGAAACTAATTTGCCCTATTATAATTTAAAAATATATATTTCTGCTCATATACTAAAATAACAGAATTGGACATTTAAAATTATAAATGTAAAACTGCACCTGTAAATATACTGCAAATGTATTGTAAATGTATTTGGATTTTTATCCTTTGTTTGGACAAAATTATTTTTTGTACTCCTGGTAAACATAAATGGGAAAAACAGACAAGGATAGACCTCTCAATAATGTTGCTATTACTAGAAAGAATCAAATTGAGTGACAGTTTTAAAAAATCTTTATAATGACTTTATAATTTTAAAAAAATCATGCTTTAAAAAAGCAGGAGAAACAAGATAATTGAACCGAGGGCTATATCTTTTATACAAATTGAGGCTGTAGGGCAATATAATAAATTGAAGAAATACTCTAAAACCATATAGGTACATGGAACGCTTTCCAAAGAGTTAGAATTAATTTAGGTACAGGATTTTTAATAAAACCTACTAAATGAAGATAGAATCACAGTAAGAGCCAGCAATGTTGTCTAATAAATATTGTACACTCATTCATCTGTGTGTCTCCAACCTGCTCCTAGCCTTTACCGATGCTCAAAGAATAATTTTCAGTGGCAAAAGAATGGTCTCAGAGCAGAAACAGATGCAAAGTATCATTCACAATAAATCTAAGCAAATTCATGATTATTATGCAAATAACCTTCAAAAATTAAAAAGGCAAAGGAGAATATTACAACAAAAAATTAAAAAGCTTAACCCAGAATTTAATATATCCCCCCAAAAAGAAATTTCTCACAACTCTTTCAGTCATAAAACTAAATAAGGACAGCATTTTAAAAAATGAAACATAAAGAAGAAAACAAAGGAAACAAATATAGAAACAAAGAATAACAAAATTCACATAATTTTGTAATTTAAAAAATCCAATAAAGCACCAAGGAAAAGAAAAACTGGAGAGAAAACAACACAAAAATACAAGCAGTTGGACAAAATGAAATAGAGATTAAGATACAGAGAATTAACATGACAGAAGATAGGAGGACAGAATGAATCTGGAAGACAAACAGAAGACATTCATATTATGTGGTAGTAATTCTAAACATTGTCTCTATAATCAACTATACTATTATTACTGCTAATAATAATAATAGCGACAATAGCAATAGCAAATTTTAGGGTAAATATAGGACAGAAATAAAATACTGGACAAATATAGCATGAAAAATGGATGCTGAGAATTAAGTGGCTCCAAGAAATTTATATTGTTTGGAAGAAAGATTAATGCCATAAGTATGAACTTTTTAAAATTAAGTGGGCATGCTCTAATATCAATGATACCCACCAAATTAATGTAAATTAAACATAGTAACTTGCAAACTGGTATAAGAGGTGTGTACGTTCTGGGAGAGGCAGGCAAGAGAGGGAAGAATATGGATTAATAATCTAAATTAAAAACAAGCATCAACAAATTAAAAATAAGAAGGTGAATGAGAAGTCTGAAAATAAAAGTATAATTAAATGAGGTAGATATAACACAGAAGATAAATTGGTAAAAACAAGCTTAAGAATATCAACTTTATACAAATATAAAAAAGGAGGAGACTTGCCAATTCAAATACAGAGAATATCATATGGGATTTTATTTGAAAAAGTTAACAAAATCCACCTCTCTGTCATTTATATGAGATTATACTCAAAACAGGAGAACATGGAAAGTTTGAAAGAAAGTATATATCAGAGAAACACCAAAGAAAATCCAATGACATCAATTTTAAGACAAAAAGCACTCTTCCCTTTAGAAAGATTCACTGCATATAGATGAAAAGTACAATTGACTGGGAGATAATAACAATTTTAAAATTATAAACACTTAGTAATATAACTTCAAATATACATAAAACAAAATTCATAGGGCTACTAGTAGAAATTTAAAAACATACAATCACAGTGGAGATTTCAACATGCTTCAAAAGGTAAAAAATTGAAATAAACGAAAAGGATATTAACTAGTGCATGTGCATTCTTCATGAGGAAATTGATAAAATGAGGTATTTATAAAACCTGATCATGTATTAGACCCCAAAGCATGAAAGCAAGTCTCAACAATTCCAAAGAAGTCATTAAATCCATTCCTTGACTGTGAGTTTTTTGGTCAATAATAATTGCTTTAATTCCATACATTTAATAATTCTATAATACATTTCACAATAATTTCATGCATCAAAGAATAAATAATAATGAAAATTATAAATATTATTACTATAGAAATGACTAAAAGCTATACAATATAACTGTAAGATGAAACATTATTATTACTAAAGGGAAAAACTAACCTTGTATTTTTACATTAGGAAAGGAACAAAGATAAAATTAGTGAACTAAATATTTGTCTGAAGGAATTAGTAAAAACACAACAGACTATTTCCAAAGAAAATTAAATAGGAGTAGTTAATAAGAATAAAAAGAAATACATTATATTGATTTGTTTTTTTTTTTTTTTAAAGAGCTATGTCTATGAAAAAGAAAACACAATAAGAGTATGAGTTTTGTGGGTTTTTTTCCCGTGAAAATGTTAATGAAATAAACAAACCTCTAGAGAGATTATTCATGATAAATTATAAAGTATATAGACAGCATAAACAAATAACAATAGGGAAAATATAAACAAGCTACAGATACAACATATATAAATAGAATAATAATAATATACTATGACAACATTTATGCCAATAAGTTTAGATGCAAAATGATCAAATAACAATGAAAATATAACATGCCAAAATAACAGGAAGAAAGTAAAGTACTAGTTTTATAAGTTAATGTCAGAGAATCAGATTTTAAAACTTATCTCACAAGTGAAAACAGAAGATTATTTATCAAATTATGTTTCTATAATTTCAAGAAATGGTTCTTTCTAATCTTAGAGAACGATTTCAGAGAAAAGTAGAGAATAAACACAAACTCATCATCTAAGGCCATTGTAAACTTCATCTAAAACCAAATAAATGCAGTACAAAATAGAATTGAAAGTCAATCTCACTCATGAGAATAGCTGCAAAAATTTAAAAATTCATACATTGACAATGCCACCACAAAAAAAGATGTATAAAAAATGTATATGAGCATATTGTGATTATCTGAGAAATGAAAATTTTAGAGTATCAATTATTGTAATTAAAATTTAAGATATTGGAAAAGAAAAAGCTTCATTTTTTCAGAAGTTGATATTGGAAGAGAAAAAGCTCATTTTTTTCAAAAGTTGTAGAAAGAGTTCATGATAAGATTCAACGTTCATGTTTAAAAAAAAAAAGCTGGTAAACTAGCAATAGAAAGATAATTCCTCAAATGAATATAATTACTTGAAGTATTTTAATTTGAAATTCTGATCACAACTAAGGTTCCTGCTATTTTAATTTGCTGTCAATACCACATTTTTAAAAATTCAATGCATTCAACAATTCTGGAAGGAGATATTGGTGAAGGTTACAGTGTATTGTTAATACACTTAATGTCAAAGAATTGACCATCTAAAATAGTTAAGGCTCACTCTGCCTAGAGAGGCCTGCACCAAATCTTGGTATATATTACTGTCTTTCTCTCCCATTTCTCAGTAAGTTCTGTTCTTTTCCCTATTTCCCAAAGAAATTCATTTTATTTCCCTGACTAAAAAAAATAAAAATAAATTAAAAAAATAAAAATAGTTAAAATAATTTTATGTTATGTAAATGTTATCACAACTAAAATTAAGTAAATTACTAAAAATTATACAATGAGTTCCTAAATATTCTTTATCAGAGAGAAAATCATATTAAAAATGTTGAATTTATTAGTATGAAAATAATGAAAATAATACATGGTACTGGATGTCTTCCTCAGTGCAGTAAGACAAAAACAAAAATATGCATTGTTTGCAAAGAAAGAAAGAAAGGAAGAAAGAAAGGAAGAAAGAAAGGAAGAAAGGAAGAAAGGAAGAAAGGAAGAAAGGAAGAAGGAAGAATGAAAGAAAGAAAGGAAGGAAGAAAGGAAGAAAGGAAGAAAGGAAGAAAGGAAGAAAGAGAAAGGAAGGAAGGAAGAGAAAGGAAGGAAGGAAGGAAGGAAGGAAGGAAGGAAGGAAGGAAGGAAG
>JAKSZT010053783.1:9298914-9473272 GCA_026826555.1 Tolypeutes matacus
AGGAAGGAAGGAAGGAAGGAAGGAAGGAAGGAAGGAAGGAAGGAAGGGAGGGAGGGAGGAAGAGAAAGAAAGAAACTGTGATTATTTGAAGATAATATAACTGCATAGTGAATCCAGAAGGGTTTGTGGTCTCTTTTCCATGAACATTATGAAAGTTAAGCACAATGACAGGCTTTAAAATCAGCTATTAAAATATCAGTTGCCTTTCTATTCATCAGCTATAAACCAGGAATAAAAATAATGAGTAACAGAAACTAAAATATCAATCACCTAGAAAGGAAACTCCCAAACATTACAATAATTTTGTGTAAAAATTATAAAATTTGTTAATAGACACTGAAGGAAACACACACAACCAGAAAATCTTACCATGAACATGAAGAGGAAGACTTTGTATCATGAATGTATTAGTTTTGTTAAAATGATCTAAAAATTCATGAAAATTCCAATAAAAATCCCAATAGGGCTTAGGGTGGAACTCAACAAGCTAATTCAAAATTTTATATGAGAGCACAAAGATCCAAGAATAGTCAAGACCTTCCTGAAAATGAAGAAGAAAATGGAGGAAATGGTCTACAAGATATGAACTTTTTAAAAACCAGTACTTATTAAGACAGCCATATGTTGGCACAAGAAGAAACAAATCAACAGATAGAAAAAAGAAAGGAGGAAAGCAAAGACTTTTCCATATGTGGGCAATTAGTTTTTTATTTAGGAAAATAACAGATGCCCATCTAAAGAGACTCTAAATATATTTATTACTTAAATGTAAAAGGCAAAATTGTAAATAAGAAATAAAAGCAGAAATTTGGAAAATTATTTTAAGAATTTTTTAAACAAGATAGATTAAGAACACATTACCCATGAAAGAAAAGATATAGAGTTTCACTGTATTAAAATAATGGTTTTTATTTAACTTAAAAACAGTATAAACATTTTCAAGAAACTGCATATTGCAAGCCTCTCCTTCATTCCCTATCTTCTTTCCCTGCTTTGTTTCTCCAAAGCAGTTATCACCTTCTGATTACCATAAAGTTCACACATTTACTTTGTGTATTATCTATATTCCTTCATGTAAGGACTATGAAGAAGGCATTTTTGTCTGTTTTTCCTATATTGTGTCCCAGTGACTAGAAGAGTGCTGGGCAAATAGTACACACTCAATAAGTATTGTTGAATGATTACATTGATGGATCAATGCAAAAAATATAAAAAAGCCAAACAACCTGTATTAGTCAGCCAAAGTGGTACTGGTGCAAAATACCAGAAAAATAAAGGGTATTTATTTGGGGTAGAAGCTTACAATTACTAGGCCATAAAGCATACATTACTTTCCTCACCTAAGTCTGTTGCCACTTTTTGGAGCAAGATGGCTGCCGACATCTGCAAGAGTTCAGGCTTCCTCTTCCTCTTAAGGCTCCATGGTCCCAGCTTCTTCTAATCTCAGCGGTAATCTGGGATAAGTCTCGTCTTTCTCCTGGGGCTCATTTCTCTCTGGGTTCAGCTGCTCTGGTCTCTCCACAAGGTGAGCTGTAGACCATCAGGCTCTTTCTCTTCCTGAGGCCTCTGCCATATCTATGCAGCCATCTCTATTCCTCTGTGTTCTTCTCCTGTTTGTTTACTTCCTGGGGCTCCAGCTTGAACACTCCAATTCTCTCCTCTGCCATGTCCTTTTCTCTGTGAGTCCCCAGCCACCATGAGGGCAGGGACTCAACATCCTACTGATTTCACCCAATCAAAGTCCTAATCATAATTTAATCAAGTAAAAGTAAAACCTCTGAAGTTAATAAAATCTAATATGGTAACACGCCCAGGGGAACAGACCAGTTTACAAACATAATCTAATATCTATTTTTGGAATTCATAAATAATAGCAAACTGCTACACAATCCAACAGAAAAATAAACAAAAAAAAATAAACTGCATTTGATAGAAGATGAAAGGTACAGGGCATATGCATCAACAAACAGAAAGATGCTCAAACCCATTAGTAATCAGAGAAATATAAATTGGGTTGACAAGTATGTAACACTGTACACTTATTAGAAATGTGAATTTGCTAAAATTAAGTAGCTTATTATTATCAAATATTTGTGAGGAAGTGGGTTAATGGGACTCACAGGAATACAAATAAGTGCAACACGTTGGTGACTAATTTGACAAATTCCTGAAAAGCTGAACTATCATATACTATACAAACAAGCAAATCCATTTCAGAGCCTGTACCTAAATGCAATATCTTGCAAATGTACAATAAAGCAAAGTACTATAATAGTCATAATGCCATCGTTCATAATAGTAAAACAAAAAAGGGAAAAAAAAGCAAATACTCATTGATGAAAGAATGGATAAATTATTTTTGATATGCACACAATGACTAGACAGCTGTTACAATGAACTGTAGCTATATCCAACAACATAGACTAATAATATAAACAAAATGTTAAGAGAGAAAACAAATTGCAAACAATGATATATGATTAAAACCCACTTTTTTATAAAGCTCAAATTAAAGGAAACTTAACCACTACTCACTTTAGAAAAACTTTCAAGTCATAAAACTATAAACATAAAATCACTGCAATAATCAATGCTAACAAATAATGGACCAATGCATACACAAATCTGAAGAAAATAAATTATGATCCAATTTTAAAAGGAGTACAAGGAGCACAGGGAGTACAAGGAGGGAATATTATACTGTGCAAAAATTAAAAATATATTAATTTATAAAGGAAGGCATTGATGCAGTGGTAAGTGAGAGACTAATGGGACAAAATGTAAAACTCAGAAAGAAATGAACTCATATGAAGGAACCTGGCAGCTTCCAAATATAATATAATTAATATAACATAACATAACATAACATAACATAACATAACATAACATAACATAACATAACATAACATAACATAACATAATATAATATAATAAATATATATATTTAATTTATTTATTTTTGTCCTCCCCTATTAGGCACTGCCTATGTTCTCAAGAGACTCCCGCCCCTCTATTTGATATCATAGCAGAATTCTCCAGGATGGGAGTCCAACTCCTTCCCACTCATTATGTTAGTCTCCACCCACTGATACAACACACTATGACAAGATGAACTCTACACACTTCCTAGAAGCCTGCCACAGGTGCTCCCTGTCCCGCATGCCGCCCACATCCAACACTTCCACCCACATCCATCAGTGAGGCATGACTCAGGCTGGATATCTACCCTTTTACTGGATCTTATATAAA
Source organism: Tolypeutes matacus (assembly GCA_026826555.1). NCBI lineage: Eukaryota > Metazoa > Chordata > Mammalia > Cingulata > Chlamyphoridae > Tolypeutes > Tolypeutes matacus. The sequence goes on from JAKSZT010053783.1 coordinate 9,302,164, forward strand.
CAGAGACACAGAGAGAAAGAGGACACAGGAAATAGGAGATCTGCCACTTTGATCTATCTGGCCATGTGAGAGGAATCCAGGTTCACCTACAGCTTCGGAAAGGCAGAGAAGCCCTGAGAGATTGAGAGAGGTCTGGAGTCTGGAATCAGCAGAGCCTAGAGGCATGGAAAGAGGCTCCTGAGGGGCTGGGCCCAAGGAGCAGCTTAAGGTTGAAGAGATAAACCATATACCTGATAGCCCACAGCTGAACTTGGGAAGAAAACTGAGCAGTCAGGACTGAGAAATGAGGCCCAGAAAGAGACAAGCTTTATTGTAACCCAAGGCTGGGCTCCGGGAGATGGTGAACCCAGAAAGAAAGGCAAGGACCTCGGCAGAGACAGGCCGCCATCTTGCTTCCCCATGTAGCAGGACACCAGGATCACCAGAAGTTGACTTTGATGAGAAAGCATTTCAGATAGTGCCTTGATTGGGCATCTCATGGCCTTGGAACAGTGAGCTTTTACCCCAAATGAAATTCCCATTATAAAAGCCAAGCCATTTCTGGCACTTTGTATCAGCAGCCCTGTGGCAAACTAAGGTAGCATCATACTGTTTGGGAAGAATTTTGTCAATAACACTCTGAAAATAAAGTAAAAAGACTAGTTGTAGTCACTTAGGTAATTTGATATGAATGGGTATTATTACATGTGGGAAAAAAGAGATATTACCCTTGAAATAAATTATTTCCTTCAGATCATGATAATGAGTATACTGTGTATAAATACTTTCATAAAACAGCTATTTGGGTATTAATATTAAGTCTCCATTCCAATATAAAGCATGAAGAAGCATGAAGCCCTGATTGTACAGTTTTGTTTCAAGGAGTTACAATTATGATAACTCTGTGGGGACATAAAATGCTTTGTCATTGATTAGTTGCTTTTGATGTCAGACTACATTGGATACAAGACATTTCCTATAAACTCTATTTGGTATTTGCTGTTAAAATGTTGCCCTTGTGATACAGGAGTTAAATATTTAAACTGTATAAGAAACACAGGCCAGAAAACAATGAAAAATCGAAAATCACAAAAACAGCAAAAAAAATATTTAAGGGAAATAAGTATAATCCAAGAACAAAAGAAAATATTTCCTTACTTATGAGCCATATGTTTGTACATGTGCATGTATATAAAGTGATATAAACCCTGCTGATTAAAGGTATTCGGGTTGTTTTGTGATTAATCTACACTTTAAATCTACTTCCTCATTGTTGCAATGCTAAGATGCTTTTTGATCAGCCCTTTCCTCATTTGTAACCAAAATGTACATGATCAATACAGACTTATTTACCATTTGAAATACATAAAAATATAGCTGGCCTCAGAATATCTTTTGCAAAACATCATATATTTTTAATGTAAAACAAAATGACAAACATAGGTCAAAGAATAGCCTTAAATCAATGAGTGTAGGTATGTGAAGATAGAAATACATATAAATGCACATGTAGCTTCTTGTTTTAGGCAATTCAAAGTGGTGTTTGTTTATGAATCTATTTGCTTTAAAGTTATTTAAAAATTGTGTTTAGGGTTTAATATTTTCCAGGTGATGTTGTCTCATATTACTTTTAGCTGGAACTATTATTATCTTCATTAGATAGGGGATAAAACAGAGGCATGGAGAGATTAAGTAACTTTCCTAAGGTTGGACAGTGTAGGGACTACCCTTCTAGCAAAACATAGTTTAATTCTTTGCATGTAGCATTTGTCCGTTAAACACTAGTTGAATTTGAGTATAAATAAAAACATAAATTGCCAATAGTTAGTATGGTGGTTTGGAACTATGTACCCCAGAAAAACATGTTCTTAAACTTAATCCATTCCTGTGGGTCTGAACCCATTTTAATTAAAACTTTTTGATGCAGTTACTTCGGTTAAGCTGTGACCCAATTCAATCAGGATGGGTCTCAATCCTATTACTGGGGTCCATTATAAGGAGAAATGGAATTCAGATATAGGGAGAGAAATCCACAGGAATCAAGACGCTGAAAGTCAACAGAACCCAGAAGAGAAGGGAAAGGCCAGGAAAGGCCACCATGTGCAATACCGTGTGACAGAAGAGCCCAGGACCATGGATCATTGGCAGCCAACGGCCCTATAATGCTAGTCTTTGGAGAGAAAGTAGATGCCCTGATTTTGAACTTTCTTCCTAATTTCAAAATCTTGAGCAAATAAAATCCCATTGTTTAAGCCAATTCATTGTATGGTATTTGCTTAAGCAGCCAAGGAAACTAAAACTATTAGTTTTAAGCGTCATCAGTATTTATACTATAAACAAATCAAGGCACCAACCAATAAGCAAAAATAAATAAAAGTCTTTTTAAAAAATTTCTTCAAATGTCAAGCTAATAAATTCAGACTTTATGTAGCAAAAATAGAGAAAAACTGAAATATTTTGAGCATATTAAATCAATAGTATAAATCAGCTGAACAGTTGTTTAGAGGCATGGTTTATTATAATTGTGAAGTATCTGACCATATCGAATCCAATCAGAATTAAAAGGAAAAAAAAATCACATGTAAGAGGGCACTAAGAAAGTCTTCGTGATTAAACATAAGTATATAGAAGAGTCAAGATGATTGACAAAAAGGAAGTTGGTCATTTGGCGGTGGTCTATGTGAAAACAAAATACTTCCAAATTTGAATTAAGGTTCTTCTTCCTTTCTCGGAGTCCCAGTGCATTTACCAAAGCAGGCTCTTGTTCACAAGTGGCTTTAAGTATAGGGGTTCCTCATTGTTCCAACATTCCTTATCCAAGCTCTACCATTATAATAAATTGAAGTACAATATTTATTAATGAACTAATCATCTAAGAAAGTTAGATCTCATGCAAATATTTCTCTTGGTTAGTAATGCCATTTATTCGTACTCATTATCCAATATTCTTTGCCCATTCTTTTGCTGATGGTTAATATTGTAATCAATCAACAATACAATACCCAAATTTGTGCCATGTATATACTGACTACTCTCAAAGATTTTTCACAATCCTATACCACTCTTTTGAAACCCAGAATCTGGTATCGTTTGCACATCTACTTATCATAGAAATTCCAAATGATTTTTTACTCCCCAAATCTATGCCTCTTCTGCTTTTGCCAATTGTAGTGAATCGAGTCATTTTCAACACAATGACTCATGTCAGAAACCTAAAAGTCATATTTTGACACTCCCCTCTTTCTCTCGACTCCCCCATCTAATCCATTGTAGAGTTTTACATAATTGCTAAAATATTTCATATATATATATATTTAATTATATATAAAATATTTAATTAAATATATATGATTCCACTGCTACAGCCACAGTGCTACTCCAAGTCACATTATTCCTTCTCTAGACCTTTATGATAGGCTTATATTGGATCTCCTCACATCTACTCTGAATTTCTCTACCCCAAATTTCCAAAATAGAGTGACACATTGAAAACACAAATTTGATCATGTAAACCCTACACTCTCCCTACTAGCTTTTCAATAACTTATAATTACACATGGATAAAATATAAATGCCCAATGTGAATGGCAAGACTATTCATCTAACCCTTAAAATTCATCTCCTTCTCCTCTCATGCTTCAAACTCATAGACCTCCTTATATTTTCTCCTCATACCTGTGCTTTTTAATATTTCAGAGCTTTCTCACATTTGAAGTCCCTGAGCCCTTTCTCACAAAATATCTGCTTGTACTCATGAACTAGATAGTTTCTATTCTGGCCTAATCTTTCATATACATTTTAAGAGAAGAATTTTCTGATTTTGTATTTATAATACAAGTCCTTCCTGCTATGCGTTTTCTCTTTTTTCTCCATTTATTTTTATTGGTAAAACTTATTACATCTTGTAGTTATATAATTTTTGTATAATGTATTAGAAATGTTGCTGACTGTTTAAAACAGTATGTCTTCTAAAAGTTAATTAAAATATAAAAACATTTACTGTTCACTTAACAAGAGTCTGAAAGTAATGCGTCCTAAGTGTGAATTGGTAACTCAATAACATCAAGGCTCTGGGTTGGAATTTCTGCAGTTTGGTTGACTTTTCCCTCAATTTCCAAGATGGCAGCCACAATTATATACACTAAGGCCCCATATCACCTACCAATATGACAAGAAAGTAAGGTTATTTTTGTGACAAGACTTTCTCTTTACCAGGGAAGAAATAACTCCTAAAGCCTTCTATTTATGAAATATTGGTGGGGACTTGGCACATACTCACCTATAGACCAATCAGTAGTAAAGGGGAATGAGATTGCCATGACTGGCCTAATACCAAATACACAGAATCATGTAGGGAGTTCACAAAATGACCACCTGGCCTTAAACACCTCCGTTATTACTCTGCAACTGCAAAAATTCCATGTGAAAATTACCCAAGAGGAGAAGAAACTGATGTAAGAAGAAAGATTGTGAGATAACTGCTTGATATATTAAATTTGAGAAGGTGGTCATGGATTAGACAAGTGAGTAGCATTGAAGAGGACTTGAGTTTCTTTAATTCAATTCCAAGTTCAGTAATTCATTCTACAGCATTCATTGACAACAGCTACTGACAATCATGTATTTTTTGCTTAAGACATCCAGAGATGGGAATCTTATAATTTTTCCATAAAACTGAATTAATTGTTTTAAATTTCTTTCTTATTACTGTACCTAAACCTTCTATATTTGGTAATGGAATTTCAACACATAACCCTTAACTACTTCTCATGTGATATAGATTCTAGAAAGCTCCTTTTCATCTTAATGCCTTTGCTGTATGCTCTAGTCATTTTATTCCCATTTTAAAAAGTATTTCCCATAATGCGCATGATTTCCAGATAGTGTCTGTAAAGTGTAAAGAAGGTATTTTTTCTTGTATCCTAAATATTTTATATCATGAAGCCTAGGTCCTTCATCTACATATTTCCGTTTCTTTGAGTTTAATAGATGTTTTTCTCTAATAACTTACATTGAACTTGTACTCAACTGAACATATAGCCATCTTTTACATAAACTACTATTAGTCAGGTTTGAGATTTATTTTCCATTATTTTTGTTTTGTTTATTTTTAGTAGATATTTATACAGTCTATGTTGAATTTATAGTCAACTAAGGTCCTACCTTTAATAATATCCTCTTATACTAGTTTTTTCATTATTAGCACTTTGTTGCTTTTTGACTAAACTTGGGATTTCATTGTATGCATCTCAAGACTCTGAAGAGCCATTCAGAATGCAGAAATTCATCGTTCAGGTGCTTGTAATCCAGTTTTGAATAAAATGTGAATAGCACCAACTGTTTAAATATTATGGAAATTATCAAACTTGCTGACAGGAAAGGCAATCATCTGTGGTAAAGAACTAGAGACCACCAAGTGACAGAGATTCATTAATTGATACCAATGGATACTGTTTTTCAGTAAGCTCAGTAACCACATATCTATACTACTAATCATCTAACATTTTTTTTTCCCATTTTGTCTATCATTATTAGCAATATCATTAGGTCTTTGGTCATTTTCCTTGCTGAAAAGAAAATACAAACTTTAGAATATTCCTTAGATGTTTGAGATTTAGAAAAGCTACTGAAACTAAGAAGAGAATGAAATTTTTCTTGGCACAATGTTAAATAATTTCCAATTCATTGTTCACTTTACTAATTCTACCAGAGATTCGTGTTAGAGCTAATGATTAGAAATTTACAGAATTTCCTTCTTTGGCATTGAGAGAGAGAAGGATCTGCCTGTCCTAATTTTTCTGCTATAGTTCTAAAACATTGCCACTCTCAAAAATTGCTGAACCAAAGGCAGACACATAGCAGCATTTTTTGGAAAACAGATAATACAGCAATATTGCTTACCTATAGTTTTCTTGACTGTGACCAAATTCAACCACTGCCAAAATATATTGCATGGCTGAAAGCATACTGTAGTATTCATTGGGTTACAAGCACTTCTAGAACACTAGCAAAATATAGAAATGAACTGCAGTGAATTAAGTGTAGAGAATATGAGTCCTTCACAATTTGTTGTTCTTCAGGAATGAAAATGAAATTCCAAAAAGTACTAGAGTCAGAGGACTTGTTCCTAACTTTGGCTCAACACTAACGTGAGTATAAAAGCAAATATGACACTCTAAGGCCTCAGTCATTCTATTTTTAAAATGAGAAGTCTATAAATAAATGCTAAGCTTCCTTCCATCTCTAGAATTTGATAATTCCGAATACTCAGTTCTCTTCACATTTAGTTTTCTGATCTAGTTATTGAATTTTATTAACTCTGAATATATATATATGTATAGCTGATTAAATATCGTGTATAGAAGCATCCATACATCCTGTTCCTGACGTTCCCCCCCCCATATTTGATCACTGCGTATCTGAACTGATGAACTGAATTTAATCTACAGTGCCTAACACATTCTTGCAGTAACTAGTCTTTATCAATTGCTAGAGTTTGTTGTGCTAACTTTGAAATAGCTATTGATAGTGTAGTTATTTTATCCAATTGTAACAAAAAGAATTTAATATGAGTGTTTGAAGTGTGTGATTATATTATCTGAAAATTATACATTTTCCAAGATAAGGATTAAACACAAATCAAAAGTCAACATTTCACTGTGAATGGAGGTGATTACATGTAATCGGCAAACTTTGAAGCTTTCTACACGGGGATAGGGAATAATCAACTCTGTTTTTTTGTCACTATCAGTAAGGTTACACTTTTGTAGCTTTTTAAATGCCTGCTGTTTGCATAGTTGAAGGTAGAGAAGAAAGTTTGTTTTCCCACTAGTGTTTCATTGATTGTTTGCTTTTCATTGATAGTTTGTGACACTTTATCTCCCAGGCAGCTGGACTTTTTACCTGGCTTATATGGAGTGGTTCCATTAGAATGGAGTTGATTTTGCAATTGATGAACTCAGTGCTGGTATATGTCTCTTACAAAGTATTTTCAACATTTTTTTTCTGTTCCTAGTGATCTTAGAATAACCAGTTCAGTATTAAAATAACAACATATTAAAATAGTAAAAAGTTATTTTGAGCAACTTTTGAGATATTTATTCCTTATCTAAAGTAATTTCCTGCATCACTCCTTGCCAAGTTTTATCTTATGAAAGTTGATTATTAAAAGAAGTATTGAAAATTTATGTAATTCATTTTAGATGCCAAGCACTGGCTTTGCAAAATAAGAGACAATTCTATATCATGCAATCTAAAAATAGACAATTCATGAGTTTTAGTTGAATTGGTTTTCAGAGTTGAAACACAAACTTTTTTACTATGTATTACTTCTGAATATTAGTTTTATTTGCTTTTACGTATGTGTTTATTTTTTTAAGTGTGGACTTTGCCTTCATGGTTTTTCAGAATTTAGACAATATTTTTGGCTCTTTTCTTTATGAAAAATGTTTTTTAAGTTAAAATTACCACCTGAAATATGTGGTAGTTCTTTCATCAAACTCAGTATACCTACTGGCTTATTGTAAGAAAAATACAGCATGCTTGACTTTTCATAAGAAAACCCTAAGACTTAATGAGCTAAAGAAAGTCCTAAGTGAAACCCACTGGCCTATTATTTTGTTGTCCAGGGGATTTAATAACCATGTGGAAAGCATTGTTCAATGTATTAGAGGGTGGCCCCTTCAGGTGAAATCTTAAATGTACAAGCAGAGCAGAATAGGGACCTCTTCTCACTATTCAGCTTAATCTCTTTCTTTCTGGGGCACTAAATTCATAGCTTCAAATTGATTAAATTAAAATTAAATTAAATACATATTTTAAGTGTATACACCTGCTTTGAATAGAACATGTTTTGAATTACAATCAGTTTTCAGAAGTAATATTCATCAAATAGAGACTTTACTATTCCTATAAGAAATTATTTATCATGTTTTAATTTAGAAAATTTAATATGCATTCCAAAGATCAAAGGATCAATAGTTAAAAGCTAAATAAGAATATCTTAGTGTAATTTTCTATGATTCTGTTACATGGAGGATAAAAGAATATCCAGAATGTTGTATCCAAAGAAATATCCTTTTATCATTTCTGTATTTTTAAACTTTCTCCTGGTATGAATTATTCAGTAATACTTGACATTTATTTATTTTAGATCAAAGTAAGTGATAAGTAATTATTTAACAAAATTCTTCATCATAGGAAAAATCCTTTACTTCCAACATCAAGAACTGTGTTAAATCTAGCTGAGCATTGCCTTTAATAGACTTATCATGGTATCTGGCATAAATATGCATGGGGAATGGGAAAAAGGTCTTTGGAAAAAACTTTAATAGGTCATAAATATACCTTTAGCATCTTAGAGAAGAAGCAGCTTTTAATAAAATGTATTATATTTGAAACTGTGGAGGTTATGTTTTTCAAAGATGTAAATTAAATGTGATGCTTCTATAATTAAATAGATAACAAAGAAGCAAACAAAAATGTTAACATTGAATTTGTTTTAGCGATATGTTCCCAGAGGAATAACATAAATTTAACTAAGGTTTTCAGGTGGATGGATGAACAAAGGGTGTCCTCAATCAATCACCTCCATCTGGGAGATGGAAAATTCCAACTTTCATCAAGCCCTGACAAACAACTTGGTTTACTGAAAAATCTAGATTAGATATAGTACAAAGGCAACACCCAGAAATACACAGAATTTAGTCATTGAGATTATAAAAAATTGTAACTAGACCCTGAACTATTTAAGGATAAGAATTATTTCCTATATTTTATTTAATTCCTAGCACTTAGTGTAGCACATAAGATTTGCTACGTGGTGAGTGATCATTAATTTTTATTATATTTAATTGTTTTTGTTGAATTAGTTCCTGATTTCCATAAAGCAATACTAAATCAGGCTAAAAGGAAGAAGTGAAGTGCATGAAATTTCTTTGAGTTTGTGGCTTATTTTATTATGTACAATATGATGTACATTTAGTCCTGGCTAAGTGGAGCAACACATATTTCTGTATTCATTCTGATACTCACAAATATTTATTATGTTTTTCAACAATAATGAGGGAGTATCTTGGCTAATATTTCAATTATAAAGATATCTATACCATCTTGTGGATAAGTTTATATTGATATCAAATCCAATCATGGGGGCCTGGACCTATAAAAAGAAGCTGAAAGTCAGAAGACTTACCTATTTGTAAATTAACTCCTTGGTTCTTCAGTATCCACATACCCTAAAATGGGATGACTTTTAACATAAGTTTCTTTCTTCTTACAGGTGCAAGAAAGATTTCCTTTTACCTAGGAAAAAGGAAGCACTACAAATCTTGTTCAAGGCATCATTTAGTTGAAAAAGATTAAAGTATAAAGTTTAATAATTGATATTTATAGTTTTTAAAATACTTATAGATGAAATGAAAAATCAGTACAAGGAAGTTCAGTGCAAAATAATAAAAAATGCTATATGTCACTGTCATTTTTGAATATCTTCTTTTAGCATTATATCTACCAACATAATGCTGATGATGTTATAAAATCAAGATAGATTTTTATATTCTCCTGTTATTTCTTGTCATGTATTTTCAGAGCAGAAAAACTATTTTCTTCTTTCAATAGCAATATTTTAATAGTATTTTCCTATCTTAATTCTTAAAGAAATTGTTCACATTAAGTTAGTGACTCTGTAACAAAGAGAAAATATATTGTTTTAACTTTCTTGAATATTGCTGGCATTTAAGAATTTTTGGCTCTTCAAGACTTGATTTCATCACAAAATGCAAACTAAGAATTATTATACTCAGAAATGTATCTTCTGAGTGTAAGTTAAAATAAGCAACCATTTTAAATTGGAAATAATTACATTTCTAATTTAATAAGATAATTTAAATGTATGATCAATAAAAATGGTTAAATTTTAAGAGCATAATTTCTCAAATTTATTTTTTCTATAAAACCAATAATGTATCATGTATGATTGTCTGTTTGTATAAATGATATTTGCTTCGGGTTATATTCAATATCTTTATACAAATGTACTGATGTACATTTCTTATTTGAATTTAGACATCTGTTTAAATATTATAATTTTCCTTCAAAGACTTGCATTTCCTCAAATAGATATTGTTTCTGACAAAAAGTAGTAGGTATACTAATTATAAATCAGAAGAAAATTGTACCCATTCCATTCAAGGCCACCACGTAAGAGCTTTATCAAAAGGTTTTATCTAAGAGGGAAATGTTTTAACTTTTAATATGGGAAATACTTTGCTAAAAATTCATTGATATTCATACAGCTAAGTTTTAGATTGAAGATATCTTGATTTCCTGAATGTCCAAATTATTTCCCTTTCTCAATATGCCCTTTAATAGGGTTCTAACAGTTTTTATTTTTGATTTAAATATTGACATGGAAATTAAGTAGGAAAATAATTTAAGAGGTCAATTATATAACTAGTAATATAAATAGCTTTTTTTCCAACAATTACAAATGTTATAAGATTGGCCTACAAAATAATCTTTTCCCTGATTAAATTCATTTCTGTTTATTCAAATTTAGGGAAATAAATTATGGTCATTTTCTATCAACTCTTTTCAATCCAATTTTTATTCAGAATTTAAATATCCTTTAGAATGTGTTTAGTACACAAACATGAGTGTAATTAATTAAGTAAAGTTCTTTGAAAATAGTTTTTTGGCAGGTAAAGAAGACCTTCAATTTGAAAGGCACACTTGAACAATAATTATAAATAATGGTTTAGTGTCCCAGAGGGTCTTGTCAGTGCAATCATTTATCTATGTAAAAGTCTGTCGTAAATTTTGAATGAAAACCAAGGCACTAAATGTCTGGATTAAATGCTGACTTCTCTGAAGCTAAAAAGGCATGTCTACTGATTTTAGCTGCCTTTCTTTGATTTGGCATTCAAACACTGTTTCCCCTTAATGTGACAGTCTAAAGCAGACAAAGAAAAATAGGCACTACACTTTTAGAGAGCACAAGGGACAGACATTAGGATCTCTTAACTGCATGTTGTACAGTCAGGAGTATCCAGTAGTGCCAGGTGGGCATTCGACTGGCCGGGGAACATCTGCTTTGCTATGAGTTCCTGATGGTGCTCCACATTGTCCTGTAATAAGCCTACCGGTTAAAAAAAAAAAAAAAAAAAAAAAAGAGGGGGAAATCTGTGGTGATTGCTAGTGCCAGCAGTTACCTGCAGCCCATTCTGTGCATGAAGAGCAACCCAAAAGAATAACTTCACATTTTATTTTCAATTTCCATGCAGTTCACAAAGATGAAGGGCAAAAATTGTCATGTCGGACTGTTGGATAAGAACACAAAAAAGATGGAAGTAAGAACCAACCTGAAAAATGCTAGGTAGCACTACACTATCACTTTTCAGAATATTATTAAATGCCTTATTTCAGTTAGGCACTACTGAGCTATCACTAAAGTGCTGCTGTACACAGGCTTATATCATGCTTACTTAACACATCCATTACAACTAATGGCAGAGACCTATCTCAGAAATTTGAAACGGTATGTTGTTTTCTGAACATTGTCACCTCTTAGCATTTTTGGTTTATATATTGGTCAGATTCATTTACTGTGACCCATGCAGACTTCTCTTTCTAAATAGACCGTGGGCACCTTTGAGGATGGGAGGGTGTTTTGAAAACTTTAGTCATTAGCATCAATGCCTTGCAATAAGTATTAGCTAAATGAATCTAACAATCTTACAAGAAAATGATCATATTTTTCATTTGACTTTGTTCATCAAAAAGCCAATACAAATAACCTAAAGCGTGAAACTTAAAAGATTTTTGTTTATTTTATTTGATTGGAAAACTGAAGGCAAAAACAGGTTTAAAATTTAATTTTATGTAAATATGGATCTTTTGTAATATTCTTGTTACAAGTAATTTGGTTTCTATGAGAAGGCAAAGAACACAACATTCTAAGCTAGAATGAACTAATTATCTGTTGTAATTCTAACAATATGATAAATATACTCATAAAAATTGATCTTATAAGAGTTCATTCCATGTGTTTTTGAAAGGCATATGATATTCTGGTGAAAATCACCAATCCTACTTCAATTTTCTTGCACACTGATATAGTATAAAATGAAGCCTGAATGATCTTCTCTAGTTAGATATAAATTCATAAGAACTCATTATACGTTTTCAAAATATATTGCAATTTTCATCCTCAAAACAGGATATTTAAGTATATTAAATTAGGGAGCATAGCAGCATTTGAATTTCTACACTGACAAAAATATCTTTTCTCATATTAAAATTTCATATGGAGATTAGATGTGTATTCTCTCAATGCTATTATAAGAGCTTAAATTATATTAAACTCTTTAAGACTGACCAATAAGCAAAAAAACACAAAAAACAAAAAACCAACAAACCAACAGAGATCTGCATCTCATCCTCATGATAAACTCATAGACAATTTTCCCCAAATAGAAGGTAAATATAGGATATTTTAATTTAACTAAAAATTGTTGTATATATTTTGATAAATGATTTATAAAGAACTGTCTTTGTACAGCTGATATTTTTAAGTTAGATTTTAAGAATTATTTTAACTCACAAATATCTTTTTTTTAAAAAAACAGATCTTTATTATTTTGCATGATGGGAGTGCTGATTCTGAATATTCTGTAAGGTTTTGTACATATTACAACTGAAACCGTACTGAAATGCATCATCTGAGTTTTTAGGCCAATTATAAAATAAGGAAGTTTGTCTCTGCTTCCTGACCAAGATGAAATCCACCCAAGTACATATTCTAACTCATAGAGAGTCATTTTTCCTTAATGGGTTTTACTTGAGTGAAGCATACTGATTATATAAGACACAACACAATTAAATATGCTTTTGTGTGGCTTTGCACACATGTACATGTGCATTGGAAACAATGCAAAGACATTTGCAGTTGTTTCCTTAAATAGCCTTAAAAGAGGAACAAGCAACAGCATACAGATCACCAAGAGCCACTTTAGTGGTGAAGAGCAAGAAAGGCCGGATAGGACAAGAAGAACCTTAGCAGAGGGAGACGGCAAGGCTCAGAGAAAAGAGGTTGATTGTTTCTTTAAGGTTAGGAGTCATAAGGCAGACAGGAGAGATGGAGGCTAGAAATGCAATTTGAAAAGAGTCAATTAAGTCCAGAGAGGCAGGGAAGTGGTTCCAGATGGCAGGTAAAACAGGAGAATGAGAAAGAGGTGGAGTGGATAGAGGTGAAGAGGGTGAGGGGGTGCCTAAAGAAGGAGGCTAGGGAGGCTTTTAAATCTGAATTTAATGATAGAATGAAATGAGTACAAAAAGCAAATGTTCTGAAACAATTTTCAGTAACAATCTAATGTAATTCAAGATCAGAGTTTTAAGTATATTTGCAGCTACCAAAGGGCTCAGTAGTATAAGCCTTCACAGGAACCTTCTCCCTTCTGCCTTAGAATCACTCCATCTCTACAAAAACCTATGAAATATATACAGAGAATCACAAGGTGTATAATCTGTCTTTTAAAATAGCTCAGTATACTTTTCAGAGCACATTTGACTCTATAATATCATTAAATTTACGTGAGTTACCAGGAATCTGAAAATCAGGTTATATACTCAAGTTGTCTGGTTGAACTGAATTTCCCATACCAACCTTACAATTTTCCATAGGGGGATTAATATGTAAGGGAGGAAGAACCCTCATCTAGAAATGCCCATGATCTCTACACTGTCCAGATTATGGAGATAGCACCTTTTAGAATGGCAGATATTTCAAAGCAATAAGTTATCCTCAATATAACATTCAATCTGTTATTTCAAATGGCAGCTCCCTTCAAGTAAATTTCTGTTTGCTCCTGATTTTGACTAGGGAGCTGCTCTCAGAAACAGCAAGCAGTGGCACTGAATGAAGTTGGGTCTCTTTGAAAGCATATGTATTTATGACATATTTATCAGCTTATTTTTTTCTTTTTTATAGAGCACTTATTATGTGTTATGTTCACTGATATGTACTAAGGATACAATGATTAATGGGGGAAAATCTCTACCCTCCAGAACTGAGTATACAAAGTGAGCACATTGAATTCAGAAGATAATTACAAAAGAAAATAAGAAAATGACCAGAGAAACACTGAATAACATGTACAATTAGTAGCTCATTAGCTGTAGAGACATCAAGGATGGCTTTCATGGTAAGTGGATACTAGCAGTTTTAAGTAGCTATACTATGCACAAAAGCACTGTGATGTGGTTTCCCCCAAGGGTAGAAGCAATAGCTCCTAACAATTTCCAGTAGATGTTCCAGTTGTCTGGGTCACAGCAGTACATTTTAGCTCCTTAAAAAGTTTTTAAGACCTTGGCACCTAGTCAGCATATCTTATTAAACCATTCTCAGAATCACTACTGCCTCTGGAAGGCAGGGTGCTAGAATTTGGCTGAGAAGGCCTTGTGTAACAAATACAGTATTGCAACTAAGGTAACTGACAGTTTGAAGTTTTGTCAATCCAGAATAGATCATGTTCTTTGCACTAATCCATTCCTGTGGATGTGGGTCCTTTGATTGCAGTAGATTCAGTTAAGAAACCTTTTAATTAGATTATTTGATTAGATCACTTTAGGGCCTTGGGTCAGACTGCTTCCAATGCTGGTTGGGTCACTGCCCTCTCATCGGAGGCTTATATAAGTGGAGAACTGAAAGCAGAAGCACAGAGAAAGATAGCCACCGTTTTACCCTGCAATGTGAGAAAGGACTCCAGGATGCCTGCAGTCTCAGAAAGACAAAGAAGCCCCAAGAGGCTGAGAGAGAGTTCCTGGAGGCCAGAGACTAGAGTTTCTAGAGCATAGAAAGAGGCCCCCAAGAGGCTAGGACATGCAGCAGCTCAAGGCTGAAGAGATGGGCCCTGCCTTGTGCTTGATTGCCAACAGCTGAACTCAGGGAAGAAGCAGCCCATAGGAGAAGTCAGAGACCCATCTGAAGAGCCATTTTGCCTTGTCACCTGGCAGAAGTCCAGAATCTGCTGGACGGGTGAGAAAGCAGCTCTCATGGTGCCTTGATTCGGACATTTTCATAGCTTCGGAACTGTAAACTTTTACCATAATACATTCCCTTTATAAAAGCCAACTCATTTCTGGTATTTTGCATCAGCTGACTTAGCAAACTAAAACAGCAACTAAGGTTCCCTTAACAAAGATAATCTTTTTATAAGGCCTGAGTAATATCAAAGATTAAAAAGATTTATCAATTCTCTCTCAAATGTTCCAGTTTGGAGTTTCCCAAACTTGGCTTCAAAAGTATAAATGTCTGAGATATATATTTTTAAAGGCACTCTTTTGCACGTACATTCCAACCACCATACAAGCCCTACTATGTAGTAATGGCCAGTGATAAAGCAATCCCTATGTATATACATATATAAATTACATTCTGTATATATTAATATGCTCAAATGAGACTTATGCACAGGTGGTTTTGGGGTTTGGGAAACACTAGTTTGGGGGAAAGTTGGCATCTGGATCCAGTGGTAAGTTCTATATCTACCACTAACAAGCTGTGTTCCCTTCCCCATTTACTCGGGAGCCAGCATGCAGCCCTGGCACAGGACAGCCTTAACCTGAAACATTAGCTCTCCTGGAAAACACAGTTGAGGTTCTAGGGCAATACTTCTCCCCATTTCTTGCTTTGCGCACTCAAAACAAAAGGCAACTGCATCCAAATGCCATCCACAAAGGTCTGTGAGTTGTGCTGCTGCCAACATCAGAGATGGATAATGGTTCAGAGTGCAGGGAGGATTTGAGCGGAAGAAGAGCCTGGGTAAGAGAACAGACAAGTTAATTAACCTGTCAAATCATTCCTTTCAGAGGGCATAAATTTAAGAGAAACCCGCATAATGAAATATCATTTCCATTTTCTTGCATCTTTTTGTGTTCTAATTCATTATTCTAGAGGTACCTACAAGTTAGGGTGGTTTTTGCAAAAATCATATATAGTGTCTGAAGAATTTCACAAAATAAAATGATTCATGTTAGTCTTAAATGTATATCTGTGTATATCTAGAATGAAGTGTAAAACTGATTCTTTGCACTGGGAAATAGATAGCCATTGAATATTAGAACTCACTAGAGAACATATAAGAAAAAATAACCTTTCGAACAATTGTTTACATTCTTTGTAACAGTACATTAATATTTTGTAAGCTGTAAGCACAATTACATTTCAATTCTTTAATCTCTTAATTAGGGATTGACAAACTATGGCCCATGGGCCAAATTCATTCTGCTGCCTGATTTTGTAAATTAAGTTTTAGTGCAGCACAGCTTCACCCATTTCTTTTCTTACTGTTAATTGGCTGCTTTTGTGCTAAGGCAGGAGAGTTGAGTAGTTGTGTCAGGCTGTATGCCCCTGGAAGCCTAAAATCTTTATGGTCTGGCACTTTACAGAAAAAGTTTGCCAGCCACTGCTTTAGGTCATTATTTTGATAGAGCACAGAGTATGTGAAAATCTAGATAAAACAACATAGTATTCATGTTGAAATTAAGAAAAACAAGTAAATTTTATGAGAAATATATTATAATTCGAGTTATGCAGCTTTGTTTTATTACTCACCCAAGCAACCTGACCATCTAAATTATACTCAGACATGGACAATAATTTTAATCCCTCTCATATATTTCCAAATCATGTGAAAAGATAATTTTATGTTTAAAATTTTGTTTTCTTTTGTTTTAAGGTTGACAGGTTAATATGGTATACTGTACCTGTTTGCAATTTCTTTAATTATAGAATTTGTAACTATACAGAAAAATCATTTTAAAAATACAAGCGTTATCATATACCCCACTGTTGTTGACACTTTTTGATAGTGTGGCAGCTTTATTAGCATTGATGTATAAACATTAAAATTGTACTACTAACTATAGTCCATAGTTCACATTCCGAGTATTTTTTCCACATAAACCATCTTATTTTTAACACCTGGAATTAGTGTGGTACTTTTGTTTTAATTCAGAAAAGAACAATTTTATACTTGAACTCTTAACTATAGTCCCAAAGGTTTGCTTTTTTTTTTTTTTTTTTTTTTTTTTTAAGAATCTTTAGATTACATAAGAGTTATATAAAAATGTGAAGGATTCTCATATGTCCCACTCCCTCCTCCTCCCACACTTTTCCACACCAACAACATCCCTCATTAGTGTAGGACATTTGTTACAATTGATGAACAAATATTGAAGCATTAGTACTAACTATGGATTACAGTTTACATTATAGTTAACACCCTGTCCTGCACAATTTTGTAGGTTATGACAAATCTTCCATTGCTAGAATAATAATAAGTCTACTTTAGTCCATTGTTCATTTCCCAATCTTGAGGACTTTGGTATGGTGATGCCCACTCTGATTCTAATTGAGAGGCAGCTGAGATTCTATGGGGCAGATGGATGGAACTATCTTGCAGTTGCATTCTGTTCCTTGGGATGGGCATTGTCCATCATCATCTCCTTGTTAGTTGTCCATAGGTTTTGATATGTTATGTTCTCATTTTCATTCATTTCAAGGTAGTTACTGCTTTCCTTTGCAATTTCCTCCTTGACCCACTGATTATCTAAGAGTGTGTTGTTTAACTTCCATTTTTTGGTCCCTATTCTGGTACTTTGCCCCTTATTGATATACAGCTTCATTCCATTGTGGTCAGAGAAATTATTTTGTATAATTTCAAACTTTCTGAATTCATTGAGCATTGTTCTGTGACCTAGCATGTGGTCAATCCTGGAGAATGATCCATGTGTGTTAGAGAAGAACGTATATCCTGCTGTATTTGGGCGTAATGTTCTGTATATGCCTATTAGGTCACCAACCTCTAACATATTATTCAAGGTTTCTGTTTCTTTATTGACCCTCTATCATGATGTTTTGTGTATGGTGATAATGGTGTATTAAAGTCCCCCACTACAATTGTAGAGGCATCTATTTCTCCACTTAGTTTTTCAACTGTTTTCCTCATTTATTTTGGGGCACCCTGGTTAGGTGTATAAATGTTTGTGAGTGTTCTTTCTCCTTGATAGATTACCCCTTTTACTAATATATAATGACCTTCTTTGTGTCTTACAATAGTTTTGCATTTAAAGTCTATTTTGTGTGCTATTAATATGGCTCCTTCTGTCCTTTTTTGATTATTGTTTGCATGTAAAATCATTTCCCAGTCATTCACTTGCAACCTCCCTGCACCCCTGAGTCTAAGGTGAGTTTAATGAATACAGCATATATCTGGGTCATATTTCCTTATCCATTCCACCAATCTGTCTCAATTGCAGAGTTTAATCCATTAATATTCAATGTTATTACTGTCAAGGCATTACTTACATAAGCCATATTTTCTTTAGGTTTATATATGTTGTATTTTGTTTTTTATTTCTTTTTATCTTTTTAGTTATTTTTACTAATAATACTCCTTTCTACACTCTTCTCCAACCCTCTCTGTCCTGTTTTTTTCCTTTCAAACTGCAGAACTCTCTTTAGTATTTCTCTTTTTTTAATATATATTTTTTTATTTTTTTAAATATACTTAGATTACATAAATTTTAAACAAAAAAATATAAGGATTCCCATATGCCCCACTCCCCATACAGCCCACACCCTCCCACATAAACAACATCCTTCATTAGTGTGGCACATTTGTTGCAATTAATAAATGCATCCTGGGGCATTGCCACTGAGCATGGACCATAGTTCACATTGTAGGTTACTACACAATTCTGCAGGTTATGGGAAGATACATAATGGCCTATATCTGTCATTGCAAATGTCATTCAGGATGATCCCCAAGTCCAAAAAAGCCCCCGTATTACACCTGCTTTTCCTTCTCCCTGACCCCAGAGCCTCCAGTGGCCACTGTTTCCACATCAATGTTGTAATTTCTTCCATTGCTAGAATTACAGTAAGTCTATAGTAGAGTACTAGTAAGTGCACTCTATTCCATAGTTCGTTCCCCAATCCTGAGGATTCTGGGATGATGATGTCCACTCCACCTCCAATTTAGAGGGGCTTTGATCCCATATACCTGATGGATGGGACTCTCTTGCTTGCAGTTGTAGGCTTTCTCGTTTCCTTTGTATGGTGGTTGTCAATACTCACTTCCTTGTTAGTTGTCCTGGGTGAGTCCAATGAACTGGAGAGTAGGTGCTGCAACTCTGCTGAGGCTCCAGGCCTAACTGGCACATGGACAGCCCAAAGATTCAAGTCTCTTGGACATACACTTCCCAACTCCAGCACCAAGTATAGGTTCAAATAGAAGGGACAGGTGAGCCATGTGTAGGGAAGCCATAACTGAGTCCAACTCTGTCACTCTCAGGAGCACAAACTTCGAAGTAGGATCCACTGGCAAGGCACCACCTTTAGTAGTTCTTGAAGGGCAGGTTTCTTGTTGACAAACTCTACTAATTTCTGTTTATCTGTGAATATTTTTAACTCTCCATCATTTTTGAATGCCAGCTTTTCTGGATACAGAATTCATGGCTGACAGTTTTTTTTTTCTTTTAGCACCTTAACTATGTCATACTTCTGCCTTCTTGCCTCCATGGTTTCAGCTGAGAAATCAGCACTTAATCTTATCGAGCTTCCCTTGTATATAATGGATCTCTTTTCTCTTGCTGCTTTCAGTAGTCTCTGTTTGCCTTGAGTGTTTTATAATTTGTAAGTATATGTCTCAGGGTAGACCTGTTTGGATTTATACTGTTTGGAGTATGTTGCACTTCCTGGACATGTATGTCCATGTCTGTCAAAAGAGTTGGGAAATTTTCAGCAATTATTTCCTCCAACACTCCTTCTGTCCTCTTGCCCTTCTCTTCTCCCTTTGGGATGCCTATAATGTGCATGTTTGTGCATTTTGTGTTGCCTTTCATTTCCCTGAGTCCCTGCAGTATTTTTTCTCTTTTTATCTATCTGTTCTACTATCTGTCTGATTTCAGACCCACTATCTTTGATGCCACTAATTCTTTACTCTGCCTGTTCAAATCTGCTGTTAAGTTCTTCCAGTGTATTTTTTATTTCTTCCATTGTGCCATTTAACAACATCAGAGCCATTATCTTTCAATGTATGTTTATGATTTCTTCAGTATATTCCCCCAGTGTCTTCTTAATATCCTTCATCAATTCCTTAACTTCATTAAGTTGATTCATGATATTTGTTTGGACATCCTTTATTAGTTTCTCCACCTGCATCTCCCCCTGTTTTTTAGTTTGTTCATTAGACTGGGCCATAACTTCAAAGTATGGTGTATTAGCCAGCCTAAGGGGTGCTAATGCAAAAATACCAGAAATGGGTTGGTCTTTATAAAGGGTATTATTTGGGGTAGAAGTCCACAGTTACCAGGCCATAAAGCATAAGTTTGTTCTCTCACCAAAGTCCATTGCCATGTGTTGGAGCAAGATAGCTGCTGATGTTTGCCAGGGCTCAGGCTTCTTGGGTTCCTTTCTTCCCAAGGCTGTGTTTCTCTCTGGGCTTAGCAACTCTGTTTCCTCCACAAAGCCAGCTGTAGACTATCAGGCAAACATCTCGCTTCTCTTTTCCTGGGGCCTTCTCTCCAACATCAAAACTCCAACATCAAAACTGCTTCTCAAAAACTGCTCCCTCTGTCCTTTGCCTTGCCTTTTATATTCGATTCTTCCACCCACCAAGGGGTGGGGCTCAATTCCCTACTGACATGGTCCAGTCAATGCCCTAATCATAACTTAATCATGCCCAGATTAACAGATCAGTTTACAAGCATGATCCAATTATATTTTTGGAATTCATAATTACATGAAATTGCTCAATAGATACATACGGGTTTTAATTTTTTGTTGGTGTCTAGGCATCTTTTTATCTGGATGGTTGGTTTCTCTTTCTACTCTAAGGTTTATTTTGTTTGTTTTGTGTTTAGGTTACTTTCTTATACTTGGTTCCACTTATTCTATATCCTTGTAGTTGTTTGTGCTCCCTTGAAAAAATATTAAGACCACAGAAAAAAGAGAAAAAGAATAATAGTAATAATAAAAATAAAAGTTAGAAAAGGAATCATAAAAGAGCCAGGAAAATGAAAAAGCATTAAGTGTGTGCAATAACAAATACAAAGGAATAAAAATTTTAAAAGTGGAATTAAAAAAACAAGAAAAAAAAATAGAATAAAATAAAAGACAAAACAAGAAAAGGTGAAATGAAAGAAAGCCATGGAAGAGGGAAAAATGAATTAAAGGAAAGAAATAAAGAAATTAAGAAGAAAAAACAAGGAAAAGAAAACAAAGAATGAGATAAGACAACAAACAAAAAAAGAAAAAAACAACCCGGGATAAACAGGCTTACCTCTTAGGGCCCTAAGAACTGTCTCAGGCTGCCAGTGCTCAACAATAAATCACCGTGTAGCCTGCCCTCCACAGATAAGGTACCCAGTTTTAGTGTATAAAATAAAGAATAAAAAAGTAAAATAGAAATAATAAAAAAAGGAAAAGAACATTAAAAAACCTAAAACAAAAAAGAATCTCAGTCTATAAATTCCCAGTCATACGGTACCAGCTGAGTGCTTGACAACCCGGAGACTCACTTTCGGGAGCCCTTCTCTTAGGGGGTACCAGGAATTAAACCAGGGACCTAGTATATGTGAGGCAGGCATTTCTCCACTGAGCTACACCCCTCCACAAGTTAGGTAGGCTTCTGAAATCTTATCTGGCTCTCCCTGCCCCCATTAGGTCAGGTGAGTTGGGCTTCTATCATTTTGCTGGAGCCACTGGTTGGTATCTGTCTCTGCTCCCTTACTGATCTAGTTCCTCTCTTTCCCAGGGTGGTTGAGTGTGCCTGCCTGCCTGACGAGATCCACCTCCCTCCCTGGGAGGTGCTTTAGTGCTGGATGGGGTCTTTTTTTTTTACTTTCAAAGGGGTCTCAGCTGGCAACTCACTGAAGAGAAGTCACTCTCTGCCCTCCACCAGACCTCTCTTCCTTCCAGGGAGGAGAATGTTCTTTCCCACTCAGTTTGCTGCAGTGAGCTAGGAGTTTTATCAATGCTTTTCATCTTGAGGGTGGGGTATATGTGCCGTTCTCAGCCACAGGGCTGAGTACTCACAGTTTTCATTTGGCCTCTTTGTCTCTCTCTCTCTCTCCCTCCTGGACGATGCGCAGGACTCTCCTGGTCTGCAGATCCCCAAAGCAGATCCCTTAGATAGATTTTTGCCCCTCCTCCATTGTTTTCGTGAGAGGTGAGCTCTGTCTACCCACTTCGACATCATCTTCCTGGAAGTCTCCAACAGTTGTCTATTCTTTTCTTTCTTCTGACAGATATTTTTAAATTTGATTGTCCTGTTTTCTAGTTCACTGATTCTTTTTTTTTTTTTTTTGACCTGTTCAGATCTGCTGTTCTGTGCCCCTAGTATATTTTTTAATTTCTATTATTTTACCTTTCATCCCCATAATTCCTGTTATGTTTCTTTGTACATTTTAAATTCTTCTTTATGCTCACACATCGTCTTCTAATTCCTTTAACTCTATATTCATATTTTCCTTCATCTCCTGGAATTGATTAAATGAGTTGTTTGAACTTCACTGATTTGTTGTTCCACATTCTGTGTCTCCTCTGAACTTTTAATTTGTTTCCATGACTGAACTATATTTTCCTGTTTTACAACATGGGTTGTAATTTTTTGCTGATGTCTGGACTTCTGATTATTCTGATGTCTTAACTTGAAGGTCAGTTTCTCTCTCTTGCCTAGGGATTGGCTTTGTGTTAAGGCTCTTCTTTGATGCTTGGGTCAACTCATTCTGGACCTTTAGTGTAGTCCATATCCAGATCCAAATGGAAAAACTTCAGATTTTCTCAGCTCCGGTTCATCTGATCTTTGTCCTTGGTATGTTGTATGATTTTTAAGATTGAAATTTTGTGCAATTGTTTCATCTCTAAGTGAAAGTTTCCTTTCCTTTATTCATTCTCTGAAAATCTTGATCAGTTCCATTTGTGTGTGTGTAGGGTGTGTGTGTGTGCACACTCACAATTTTATCCCCAGCTCCTATGATTTGTTTAAAATTCTCCCTCACTTTGTGCCCCCT
This sequence comes from Tolypeutes matacus, assembly GCA_026826555.1. Lineage (NCBI taxonomy): Eukaryota > Metazoa > Chordata > Mammalia > Cingulata > Chlamyphoridae > Tolypeutes > Tolypeutes matacus. The sequence continues at coordinate 9,325,219 of JAKSZT010053783.1, forward strand.
TTTCCCTCTTTTCAGTTTGGGGCCCTTTCTTATCTTATAGCAGTTCAGTCCCCCTCTTTCTTTTCTTTGAGACTTTTTTGCCTCCAGTTTCTTCCCCATTGGGGTATCCCACCCCGGGGAGCCAGATGTGGTCAATCCAGAAAGACTGGTCAATTTAGAAAAGTTCATTTTGCATTTTGGTGGTGCAGCAAACAGAAACTGGATTGATTGTGCATACTTCTTTGCCAATAGTTCTGTTACAGTCTCTCTCTTCCCCCATCCCTCACTCTGGGGGCCTTTTTTATGCAGCACACAACACAGCTCAGTGGTTTGTTTTTCACCCTGGATCTCTGCAGCCTTGGGTTCCTGTGTCTGTATATGTGTGGGGTAATAACTCTTTTCTTTGAGTGGCTCTATAGTCTGCAGTCCTGGCTGGAGGAACCTAGAGTGTGCTGCCTCTGAGTGAATTCCCAAGCTGCAAGAAACCAAGTGAGTGGGAAGGGTCCATTACCTGTTCTTGGAGATTATTTTTCTTTTTCTTTGATTCAGTGTTTCTCAAGTCCTTCTACAGGCTCTATCATCCTCCAGAGTTCTCAGCAAGTGGGATTTGTCCTTTTATTAGCTGATTAGGAGGGGAGATTTTTCTAGGGGATTTCTATATTACCATGTTAATGACATCAATCCTGAGCTGAATCAGTATTTTAAATAAAATACTGTATTTTAGTCCATAGTTCTTCCCCCAATCCTGAGGGGACTGGGATGGTGATGTCCACTCCAACTCCAAGTGAGAGAGGGCTTATATCCCATGGATATGGTGTGTGGGATGATCCTGCCTGCAGATGCAGGCCCTCTCCATTCCCTGGGATGGCCAGTGCCCATCGTTGTCTCCTCACCAGGTAACTTGGATGAGTCCATTGAGCTGTAGGGTAGGAGTTGCAGCTCCACCGAAATGTTTGTATGTATTTTGAGAATTTTGATTTTTACCCACAATAAAAATAAATTAAAAAAATAAAAGAAAAAGGAAAAAAAATACTGTATTTTATTTAACAATGTGTTAACTTAGATTTTAACTTTGAAATATTTAGAAATTAGATAGATTCATTTGTGCTCTTACCTGGGCCCCACAAATTTTACCCTTGGGCCTCTGTACTGTACTGAATATTCCATTCTTACACCAGGATGTGCACCGTTGTGCAGGACACAAATCCAGAAAGACTAGTTGCAATGTTCTGTCAAGCCCAGAGAGCAAGATTGCTAAGTTTCCATGGCATTATCAAGTATGAACTGTTCTCCTATCTGCTCCAATTCTGGATGGTTCTTGAAACTTAATTCAGCAAGTTGGCCCACTAGATAAAGAAAGAAGTAAATGGTTGGCTCTGCCCTCCTCACCCCATAGCAGCCAGCTAGCCTGTAATAGGCGCTACTTGGGTGAAGGGAAGTAGACTCAACTTAAATCAAAATTTGAGTTCTGATTTTTACCTTTGATTGGGCATTTTAATTATTGAATTGAAACTCTAACTTAAAGTTTGTTACTCAGGATTGACCAGTGACATAATGGAGCCTTGTGGAATAAAATTAGTAGGAGACTGGGAGAAATAAGAAACTTTCTGATTACAACCCATGAGTCATGCTCATGAACTTAACATATCCAATAATGTGTTTATAATTCCCACTGACTTTCTATAAAGTAAGACATAGTATAGTGTTTATGATTCCAGACTCAGAGGTAATCTTGCCTGAGTTTGAGCTCCAGCTTTACCATTTAACTGTGTGAAATTCGGCAAGTTATGCATTCTGTCTATGCCTCAATGAGGCAAAAAACAGATATGGGCATACTTGTAACAGTGGATTATTTTAAAGGTTGAATAAGTTAATAAATGCACAGCACTTAAAGTAATGACTGGCACAGAGAAGTGAGTTGTAAATGTTTGCTATTTGTATTTCTTGGTTTTTACATTTTTATTGCAGTTTAACATATAACTTTTATACAATAAAGTATACAAATCTTAAGTGTACAGTTTGATGAATTTTTCATATCCATACAATCATGAAAATATTCAAATCAAGGCATATTCAAATCAAGGCTCCATGTTCCTCTTCTCAGTCAATATTTACTGACCAATTGTAAGCACTACTCTGATCTCTAAGATTAGTCTAGCCTGGTTTTGATATTCATATAAATTAAATCTTACAGTAATGCACTCTGAGTCTGGCTACTTTTACTCAAATTTTTAGTCTGTGTGATTTATCTTTTCTGATAAAAGGAACAGTAGACATTTGTTTCCATTGCTCTGTAGCCTTTCATAGTATGAACCACAATTTGTTTATATGTTCTAATGTCGATGGACCTTTATGTTATTTCTAGTTTTCACTTATTATGAACCAAGTTGCTATGAATATTCTTTTACATGTCTTTTGGTGTCACAAATATTAGATTTTGCTCTCTATGTACTCAGTCATGTTGAACTTTGCTGAGTTATAGTATTAGCATCTCTTAGTTTTATTTATATCAAACACTTTATCAAAGACACTGGACTAATTTACCCTCCCACTAGCAATGTGTGAGAGTTTCGGTTGTTCCACAATAGTCTCAAATTTTGGTATAGTTAGTCTTTTTAATTTTAGCCATTCTAATGCAAGTATAATGACATCTAGAGTTTGGATTTGCATTTCAATTCCCTGAAGACTTACAATGAATCATATGTGCTTATTGTCCATCTGGACTTTTTTTTAGACGTATGTGATTACGTTTTTGCCTTTTAGATTTTTGAATTATTTTCTGTTCTTTTCTTGATGTGTAGGAGATCTTTATCTATTCTGAGTAATAATCCATTTTGGGATATGCTTTGTACATATATCCTCTCAGTTCAGTGATTTGCCTTTTTAGTCTCTTAAAAAAATGACTCTTTTTGATGAAGAAATCTGTCGGGAATAATACAAAGCCAAATTTATTATTCTTTGCTTTGATAGTGATTTTCTCTCTTGTAAGAAATATTTGCCTACTTCAAAGTCATGAAAATATTCCCCCTTTTTTTCTAGACATTTTGTTGCTTTACTTTTCACGTTTAGATGTGCAATCTTTCTCAAATATTGCATATGATGAGATTAGGTCAAAGTTCATTTTTCAAAGTTCACTTTTATATCAATTTCTATCCAAATGATATAGCACTATTTATTGATAGATCACATTTGTGCCCATTGTACAGTGTCTTCTTTTTCATAATCCAGGGACCCTATATGTTTGACCCTCTTTCCAGGCTTTCTATTATGTATCATTATTTGTTTTTCTCTTTTCATACCAACCCACCCTGTCTTAATTACAGTAGCTTTATTTTGTGATGACTGTTTTGCTTACTAACAAAGGTTTATTCTTGTTTTACTTTGAGATTGCCCATTGCATAGCTATTCTTGTTTATTTGCATTATACACAAATTTAAGAATGAGCTTGACAATATTCACACACAAACATGCACACATAGGGCTTTGATTGGTATTGGATTGGATTCATATACCTATTTGAAGTAAATTGATATGTTAAAAATATTGAGTCTTCCAAAGAAGTTTCTATTCATTTCACCTTGTTTAGTTTCTTCATCAACATTGCCTAGTTTTCAGTGTTAAAGTATTACACATATTTCCTCAGTATTTATCCAAGACAAAGTATTTACTTTATAAAACTCTTGTAAACCACGTTTTTTTTTAAACATTCTATATACACAAAGTAAAAAGTTGCCTTTACTCCTTCCACCATCCCCTATATAGTATAATGACAAACTTGGCTGGTCCTTGCCCCCAGTTTCTGGAGAAGCAGCCTCTGAATCCTCTCAGTTTCCTCTGATTGGAGTGTCTTCTGTTCTTCATGGTGGGTCCAAGACCACATCTGAGAGTTGTAGGGTAGGGCCAGCCACACTTACAGCCTTAGGGTTGGGCTGGCCACACCAGAAAGGCCAATCATGTGATTAGGAGAGTAGGGCTTTGAACCACATCGTATCAGTCCAGTTCCCTGTCATCTAGGAAGGGACAGGAGGCTGCAGTTTGAGTTCAGCCACATGGATATTGAGTTTATCAATCATGCCTACATAATGAAACCATTTATAAACTCAGGACACTCAAAGTCCTGAAGAGCTTCCCTGATTGAAATGATACATCAATGCGAGAGGAAGCAGACTCCACATAGAGCGGATACAGAAGCTTGCATTTGAGACCACCCCCCCCAAGACATCACTCTATGCATCTCTTCTTTTCACTTATACTTATTTGTATCATTTTACTATAATAAAATTATGATCATAAGTAGAGCCTTTTTAGTGAGTGCCATGAGTTATTCCAGCAAATTAACAAATCTAAGGGAGTGGTAGGAATTCTTGAAATTGTTATCAGTTTGTTGGAAGTGAGAGTGGTCTTGGGTCCCTCCAAACTTGCAACTGGTACCTGAAGGGCATTGTTGTATAACCTGTGGATCTGGCTGATTCTGGGTATTTAGAGTGGGAATTGAATTCAATTTTGTTACTGAGTATTTGCAGTTGGTGTCAGAAGCAGTTGTGAATTATGACTTGGAGATAAAGTATATTGATAATTGCCTTATGATGTATTTATACAGTATTATAATATCCTCTTTCTCCCATCTTCTTTATAATTTAATTGGAGTAAAATTTGAGTAAGTCAAGATAAAATGATATAAAAAATATGAATTATCCCAATTATTGGTTATTGGATAAATGCAAAAGAAGTCCACAAAGTTTTGAGTATATATCACAATCAGCTCATTATGGACAAAGATGCCTGCAATTGTTTGTGTAACTACTGTGCTTTGTATCCATTAACCTGCAACCCTAACAAAACCTATGGGACCAGGAATTGACATTTGATCCAATAGATTGGACATGAAAGGAGACTGTTGCCTATGTTTGGTTTGATTTAAAAACTCACCAGCAAAAATTCTTTATTCTGGTGTGTAAATCACCAGTTTAGATAGAGCCTTTTCCTTGTGGAGTCTGAATATGATACAGAGAAGGCCATATTAATTAAAGTAGAAAAGATGGGATATGATGCATAGAAGCCCATAGACAGAAACCCTTGGAAGCAATGGTAGTGGAAATGGTAGTAGCAAATGGTAATGGAAGTAGAAGCAGAGACAAATAAAAGTTGACTCATGAGAATGGTGGAGTACATTCGGTTGGTTATTAAGACCCATCTGCTGCTGAGGCTGTAGGCATTTTCGTATGTCCCATGTCCTCATCCACTCCAAACCACAGTAAATTGAGCATTCATCTTTTTCTTGAAACTTAGAATAGCCCAACTACATATTGGACATATAAATACAATGTTTTATTCTGAAATTATCTAAAACATTTTGAGCACCAACTGAAATAACTGAAGAAATAAATGAATAACCTTACCTCCAGTCTATCAGCTAACCTTTTTATTGCTCTTCATTCATTGCTAAGAGATAGTTGGAAAACAATCATCCTTATGAATGGTCAAATTCAGTTCTAGTATATTTTAAATTTAACATTGAAAGAGGCAAACTTTCAAAGAAAGGATGTTCTAAATGGATATGATTAACTACATTACATAGATCCGTTTAGATGATGATGCAGGCACAGCAGGATAATTGCTAGCATTATAATAAATGGTGTGTTTTTATGATGTTCATTCTTAGGAATCATAGTGTCAACTCTAATCTTATAATAACAATTATAATGCTATTAGGAGTAGAGAAAGACTCCTGTGTGAATCAGGCTGGCACTAGTTAGTTTTCTAATGTATAGTAATTTTGTTGCTCTTATTTTAGAATTTCCTTGTTACCATATTTGTGGCTTGACCCTAAGGATATAAACTTGGTCTGAGCACCAAATGATATGAAAAGATATTAAAATTTTTACTTTTAATATGGTAAAAAGCCACTGTATTTCTAAGGTCTCATTTTCAATCCCTGGAGATTTTCTTTGTGAAACTTTTACTAGAAGGAAAAACTTTAATTGAATCTTCTCATTTACACCTTCCATCTGTTTTCATTCCAGCTGTGTCTCCTTAGATACTTGAGAAGCCGTTTAAGGTTTGTCCTTAATGGCTTTAACTGATTGCAATTGTAATTTAATAAAACTATAACAAATCAGAAGGAAAAGTGAAGAAATATGAATATTATACACTTTATATTTATATTAAATGTACAAAATAATTATTTTACCTTTCTTGAGCTAATTCTATATGGAAAATTTCAACCCAGCATATCCACTCTTTTTCTCTTTAGTTTATTTGATTATATGTTTCATGCAGACCAATAGAGTATTTATATTTAGTTTATGTAAGTCGGGACTTCTCAACTTTAGCACTACTGAAATTTGGATCAAAATTTTAAAAAAAATCCTCCACCACCCCCCACGGAGATGGCTCCCTCTTCTGTCTGCTCATTGTCTGCTTGCTGTGTCTGCTCATTGTTTCCACTCATTGTCTCCACTCATCTGCTTGTCTTCTTTAGGAGGCACTGGGAACCAAACCTGGAACCTCCCATTTGAGAGGTGGGCACCCAACTGCTTGAGCAACACCCGCTCCCCCTGGACCAAATATTTTTGGTTCCATGCATTGCAGAATGTCCAGCTGTATCCCTGACCTCACTGGAAGCCAGTAGTACCCACCCATGCTTTCAGTTTTGTCAATCAAAAATGTTTCTAGACTTTGCCAAATTCCCTGAGGGGCATAGTCTCCCCCAGTTGAGAATCATTGATATGAGTAAAGAAGGGAATGTATTACTGAAGATGGGTTTAGGTATTCTAGGCATTCCAAATAATTTGATAATATTTGTTGAGACAAGACACTAGAAACTCACACATTTTAATGACTTTTTGTTGCTGTTTCTGAAGTGCCCAGTATACAGAAAGTAAGTAAGTCTCTCTCCTGTCTTTTTACAGCTTTCGTTTCATCAAACTATAAACATTTCACTGCCCCATAAAAATACCTAGATTTATCTACTACTTTGAATAATAAAACAAGAAATATAAATATTTTACCAAGAAAAATGAATCACTGCCTGGCCCATTGCTTTCCATTCAGTAGACGTGTAACAAATATTGTTGAGTATGAGTGAATGATCATAGTTCTCAAAAGGCCTTATAATAGTTAAACTCAGTTGAATATAATGTCAAAACTTTACAGATTAAAAGATTAATGAGAAAACATGAGTGAACAAGAAACTTTCACCCCAGAGATGCTCATAACAGGAGTAATTATGGCAGGTTTGCCTTTAAACAATATTCATAACTCACATTGTGATATCTGGAAGATGTACAGATGATATCACATTGGTGCAGGTGACAGGAGGAGAAAAAATATGATTGCCCTAGACTCCTGATAACAGAGAGTAAATGTGCTTTAGAAAGGTTAGATTATATAGTAATATGGAACCTTGGCTCTACCTGTAAGGAAGGAACTAGACTATAATCGTTTCCTTTCACATATACAATCACTTTATAAAATGCAGTGGTAAAATTTTATAAATATTCAAAATTTCTTTTACTGTGGTGGGGAAAGGAAGATAGAAAGTAGCCAATATTTTATTGAAAAAATTCTGATAAAACATTTTTTTCATAAACTCTCTTTTGAAATTAAACCTTAAATCATTCAGATAAACAATATTAAAGAATTATTTCATGTGTCATATATGCATCAAGTGCCCAATTGTACTAAACTGTAAATTTGGGGACTTATTTTAAAGAACTTTGTTATTAAATTCCCCAGCTACCTTATATAAGTAGATACTCTATAGCCAGTTTTGAATTTAATGTGATTCCAAGATTTCTGGCAACACATTACATCATTCTCATAGAATCTAATTATGAGCTATTAGTTATTCATCTAGCTTTAAATAAAATGGTGATAGGAAATTCAGGCTTTGGACCTCTTCAGGAATAGCTCATATAGTATTGCTGTTCTCCTGAGAGAAATATTAGAATCCTATTTAAAAGCTACATGTGCAACAAGAATATGTTCCTATTATTGATGGAATGATATTAGTTTTCTATTTTTTCTCTGTAAGTGTGACAATGATAAACAAAGTCTATGTTTTTCAAAAAGTAATATAATGGATAAACTCCAGAGAGCATACACATCTCCCTGACATTTGGAAAAACAAAGTTTTTAGCATAAACACATGAGTGCTGAAGCCATGTGTCTTAGTTTGCCACAGGGCTGCTGATGCAAAATGAAATGGGTTGGCTTCAATAATGGGAATTTTATTTGGGTAAGAGCTTACAGTTTGAAGCCATGAAAATATCCAAATCAAGGCAGCATCAGAGATGCTTTCTCACCAGTCAGCTACTGGTGATACTGGCATCCTGCCTATGTGGTGCTCAAGCATATGGCAGAGCTTGTCTCCTCAGCCTTGAGCTGCTCCATGGGTCCAGCCCTTCAGAGGCCTCTTTCTGTGTCTCTGTGCTCTCCTGATTCCAGACTCCAGGACCTCTGTCAGCCTCTTGGGGCTTATCTGTCTTTCTGCAGCTATAGGTGAAGCTAGAGTCTTCTCTCTTACATGGCCAGGTCAAAATTTTAGAGCTCCCTTTTCCTATGTGTTTCTTCCTCTTTGTCTCCATTTACATGAGGCCCAGCAACAGGGCTGAAACCCAACCTAGATCACATCTCATTGGCATAGTCTAATCAAAAAGGCCCCATACTGACAGGAATGGATAGTTCAAAAACATAATCTTTTTCTTTCTGGAATTCATAAAAGAACTCAAATTGTGACACCATAATTCTAAATTTACATCCCAGAAGATCTTGTAAGACTACTAATGAATGGGAAGGTTGAGCTGAATTCCATCCACCTCTAGATATATGTTAGGAACTGAAAGAATCTACCTCTAATTGTCAAAAGCATAATGCAGACATATATAATTATTGAAAAGACTTGAATGTTTTACTTATGGCCTTGGATTATCCTTTGTCTGCATGATAGAAAAAATAATGGTCCTCAAAATGCCCATGTCCTAATCCCTGGAAACTGTGAATGTGTTAGGTTACATGGCAAAGGGAATTAAGGTCATGGATAGAATCAAGTTTGCCAATCAACTGACCTTAAAATGGATGCAGAAGTAGATCAAAGTGATATGTGAGAAGGACCTAACCTGCTCTTGCTAATGGAGGCATGATGCCATGAGCCAAGGAACGCAGGAAGTCTATGTTGGTGAACCTTTCAAGTACACTTGAGAAGAAAGTATATTCTGCTTTTTGGAGCAAATTGTCAAGTCACTTTGGTTCATAGTATTTTATAGGTCATCTATATCTTTATTGTCTGCCTAATTAATTTTTTAATCAATTTTTGATGGAGGAATGAGAAAAGCCTCCAATTATAATTTTGCATTTGTCTACTGCTCTTTTCAGGTCTACCAGCTTTCACACCATGCATTTTTAAATTCTGTCCTTTGGTTCATATACAAAAAAAGTTTAGTAATTTTTATGCTTTTTTGTAGAACAGAAGAATTTATTGTCCTGTATTATCCCTCTTTAACACTGATATTATTTGGTCTTAAGTCTATTTTGTCTGAATTTAATATAGCTACTCCAGATTTCTTTTTATTAATTTTTCCAATGTATATTTTCTCCATATTTTCACTTTTTTTCAAGAGGAAAATTAACTTTCTCAAGGACCTTTCATCAATTCCTCTCTGCTGTGAAAACTGCACAAAAGAACCATCTAGCAACCTAAGAGAACTTTAGAAAGTTGACAAGGTCTACGTTCTGTCCTGATCAGTAATGGGATAATTCTAAGTAAACTGAGATAAATGGTATTGATAGACAGCTTTCTGTGAGTATCTTAACCCATTAAACAGCATTTCTGCCTGAAGAGCATTTGTATGCAATACATATTTTATGTCTTGAAGAAGACACTCAGTTTTATTGAAGAATTGCATTTGCAGAGGGACAATGGTCACTGAAGTATTTTCACCAGGTATTTCTTTTTGTGCTTAATATTGACCTTATTAAATCTTCTAAATTTTTTTTTTATTTTTACAAATAATAATTCCCCCTTTCCCCATCCTCTGGGTAATTTTGAATCTTCTTTCTGTCTCTGCAAAATGGCTATTTCTAGTTATCTCCTATATGTGATATCATAGTTTTCATACTTATGTGCCTTGCTTATTTTGCTGAGTATATTTCCTAGGTTCTTCTATGTTTCAGCATATCTCAGAACTTCATTCTTCATTCATGGCCAAATAAAATTCCATCAAATGCATGTACCACATTTATCCATTCATTTGTTGATTGATACTTGAGCTGTTCCCAGCTTTGGGCTATTATGAATAACTTTGCTATAAACATTGGTGTACAGGTATCTGGTTGAGACAACATTTTCCTTCTCCTTGGGTATATACCTAGAAGTGGAATTGCCACTTGGTAATTATAGTAATTCTATATTTACCATTTTGAGTTAAATGGCTGCCCGATTTTACATTCCCATCAATAATGCACTAGAGTTTCAATTTCTCTGCATTTTCTCTAACACTTTGTTATTTTCCATTTTCTTAATAATAGCCATACTTGTGGGTGTAAAGTGGTACCTCACAATTTTGATTTGCATTTTCCTAATTGCTAATGATGTTGAACATCTTTTCATGTGCTTATTTGACACTTGTAGATCTTCTTTGGAGAAATATCTATTCAAATCCTTCCCTCAATTTTTAATCGGATTGTTTGCCTTTGTTGTTGCACTGTAAACGTATCTTATGTATTCTGGAACTTTATCCAATATATGGTTTGAAATTATTTTCTCCCATTCTGTAGGTTGAATTTTCATTTTCTTGATAATTCCTTGATGTACAAAAGTTGTTTTATTTTTTAATTTTGATGAAATTGAATTTATCTATTGCTTCTTTTTTTGAAAGTACTTTTGGTATCATAACTATGAAATCAGTGTTGAATTACAAGTCATAAAGATTTTCTCTTGTGTTATCTTATAAGAATTTTATAGTTTTAGCTCTGATGTTTATGTTCTTGATCCATTTTGAGTTGATTTTTGTGTATGGTGTTTGGTAGGAATCTCACTTCATTCTTTTTCATGTGGATATCCAGTTTTCCCGATACCAGTTGATGAGGAGATTATTCTTTCCCCAGGACATATACTTAGCACCCTTGTCAAAAATCAATTGGAACATAGATGTGTGGGTCCAAACTTGGACTTTCAATTTTGTTCCATTGATCTATTTGTCTGTATTTATATCAGTACCACACTATTTTGATTATTGCTGCTTTGTAGTACAATTTGAGTTTGGGAAGTGTAAATTCTCCAATCCTATTCTTTTTTAAGATTATTTTGACTATGATCTTGAAGTTCCATATAAATTTGGGTATCAGTATTTCCAATTCTTCAATAAAGGCTTCTGGAATTTTGATAGGGATTGGACTGAGTTTGTATGTTGCTTTGGATAACTGACATATTAACAGTATTAAATCTTCCATTCCATGAACTTGGGATACCTTTCCTTGATCCTTAAACTTTTAACATAATTACATCTTTATACTTAAAGTGGGTTTATTGTAGACAGCACATAGATGGGTCTTGGCTTTTCATGTGATATTAAAATTTCTGTCTTAAACCATTTAAATTTATTGTGATTATTCATATCTTGTATTAAAATCTACTCTCTTGCTTACCGATTCTGACAGTTTCCCAGCTTTTTAAATTTTTTTCTACTTTTTCTGCTTCCTCGAGTTATTGAGCACTTTGTGTGTGATTACATTATTTTATCCCAATGACTTAATATTATTAGACTTCTAAAAATTATTTGTGATTGCACCAGGCTTTATAACACTAACATTTAATTAATAAGTCTTTATTCAAATAATATCAAATCACTTCATGCATAGTTTGAGGGTTATAAAATGATAAGTACCCAAATATACCTTCCATCTTTTGAGCTGTTATAATATAGTTTACTTTTACCTATGCTATAAGCACACAACACATTACTTCTATTATGTTTTAAAAGTCAGTTATATTTTAGGGCAATTAAAAACAAGAAAAAAAGGAATTTTATTATACTCACTAATTTCATTTCCAGTACTCTTCATTTACACCTGATACTTTATTTGTTTGGCATAAAGAAATTCTAACATTTCTTATAGACTAGATCTGATGGCAATTAATTTCCACAGTTTTGATTATCTGATGTGACAGTTTGATGCTGGATGGACCCAAGAAAATCATGTCCTTAGAGCTAATCCATTCCTGTGGGTATGAACCTATTATTGGTGGGAATTTAGGATTAGATTAATTCATGGCCCACAGTGTGTCCTAATCCTCTTACTGGAGTCCTTTATAAACAGGATGAATATGGAGAGAGAAAAACACAGGAGCTCAGAGAGAAACCCACAGAAATTGTGAAAGAAAGCCCCAGATGTAGCACCCAGAAGTTGAATACAACAAAGCCAGCGGCAGAAGAGAAGAACTGCCACCGTGTGCCTTCCCATGTGACAGAGAAGTTCAAGATCCCTGGTAGCTGCTTTTCCAGGACAGAGTGTCTCCTGATGAGGCCTTGATTGGACATTTTCACTGCTTCAGAACTGAAAGCTTTTAGGCTAATAAATTCCCATTGTAAAAGCCAACCCATTTCTGGTATATTGCATTTTGGCAGCCTAGCAGATTGCAACATCTGAAAAAGTTTTGTTTTGTGTTTTCATTTTGAAAGGCATGTATATTAAGCAGAAAATTCTGGGTTGAAAAATTTTTAGTTTTTTAAAGTTCTCATACCCTTTCTATTTAACTTGTATGTTTTCTGAAAAGAAGTCTGCTGTAATTATTATTGTTTCTCTGTATGTAAAGTATCCTTTTATCTGGTTAAGTTAAAAAAGGTAAGGTTTTCTGACATTTGCTTCCAGAACATTTATTATATACCTCAGAGTTTGTTTGTTTTTAGCATTTGTTTTGCTTTTTATATTTTTCCTTCCTCATGTTCAAATCTGTGATTTGTTGTCTGTCCCTGCTTGTATTAATCAGCCAAAGGGGTGCTGATACAAAATACCAGAAATCTGTTTCCTTTTATAAAGGGTATTTATTTGGGGTAGAAGCTTACAGTCACAAGGCCATAAAGAGTAAGTTACTTCCCTCACCAAAGTCTGTTGTCACATGTTGGAGCAAGATGGCTGCTGGTCTCTGTGAGGGTTCAGCCTTCCTCTTCCTCCCAAGGCTCTGTGGTCCCAGCCTCTTCCAATCTCAGCTGTAGACTAGCACAAGGCTCATCTCTCTCCCCAAGGCTCATTTCATTCCAGGCTTTCTCAGCTGTTCAGGGCTCTGGTCTCTTCTCCTGAAAACTATCAGGTGAACAGCTCAGTTTTCTCCCTGGGGCTCCAGTGTCCAAAACTAAACTCTATGTGCTCTCCTTCTCCATGTATTTACTTCCCTGTCTTTGATTGAATGTCTGTTTATATAGCCCATGGGGTGAGGGGGGGACCCAAACCAAGTTGCCCTAATGACATGGTCAAACAAAAGCCCTAATCTTGATTTAATAAAGTAAAAGTGAAATCTCTGGTTCTAATGAAATCTAATATGCCCAGAGGAACAGACCAGTTTACAAACACAATCCAATATCTATTTTTGGAATTCATAAACAATACCAAACTGCCACACTATTTTTGAAAAATTCTCTGTCATTATTTATTCAAATATATTTACTGTCCTATTTTCTCACTTTCTTTTTATGGTATTCTATTTATGTGTATGTATGATAGACTAGTTGACAGATATTGCCCAATAGCTCTAGGATGCTCTGTTTTTCTGCACTTTTTTCACTCTTTCTTTTATGATACAGTATAGGTGATTTATATAGACATATTTTTAAGTTAACTGATTTTTCTGCACTCTGAAATCTAAAGATGGGCCAGTTGAAGGCATTATTCATCTCCATTATTAAAGTTTCTAGCATTTCCATTTGATTCTTTCTTATAGTTTCCAATTCACTGCCAAAATTATCTTTCTGATATTGCATATTGTACAATATTTCCATTAGGGACTTTAACATACCAATTGTTGTTATTTAAAAATACCTGTAAGATAGTTTGAAAAGCTTTGTCATACTTGGGTCTGCTTCTAAAGTTTGCTTTGTCTCTTGGCATGTTTTCTTTTTCTTGCTTTTCATATAGTTTGCAAATTTTGTTGAAATCCTCATACTTTCATAGAGGATCAAAGATCATAGTAAATAATTTCTATACTTGGAAATATGCACGCTTTACTTTCTGCTATTCCCTTAATACAGGGGACATGAAAACCTAATTATGTATTGAGCTAGTATTAGGTTTGTTGTTGCTATGATTATATTCAGTGACTCATAGGCTTCAAATTCCCCTAAGATATCTTTTGTCCCTCTCTCTTTTTAATTGTTGTAACATATATATAATGTAAAATTTCATATCTAAACCACTCCCAACCATACAATTCAGTGGGATTAATCACCTTCACAGTGTTGCACTACCTGCACCATTATCCATTTTCAAAAGTATTAAATCACCTGAAATAGAAACTTGCCTCCACTTTGCACTAACTTGTCCTTGATAACCTCTACTGTATTTTCTGCCACCATGAATTTTCATATTTTAGTTGTTTCATATAACAGAATCAAAAAATATTTGTCCTTTATGTCTGACATATTCCACTGAACATGATGTCTTGAAGATTTAACTATGTTGTACCATGTATCAGAAACTAATTCCTTTTAATGACTGAAAAATAATGACTGAATAATATTCCTTTGCATGTATATTCCATATTTTGCTTATCCATTCTCCTGTGGATAGGAATTTGGGTTACCTACACCTTTGAGCTATTGTGTATAATTCCACTATGAACATTGATGTGCAAATATCTGTTCCATTACCTACTTTTAATTCTTTGTAGTGTATACCTGGAAATGAGTTTCCCAGGGCATGTGACAGTTCTATGTTTAAATTTTTCAACAACTTCTAAATTGTTCTTCACAACTGCTGCATCATTTTATATTCCCACCAACAATATACTAAAGTTCCTTTTTCTTCACATCCTCACCAACACTTGGTCCTTTCCTTCATTTTAGTAATGGCTTTTCTAGTGGTTGTGGGGTGTTATCTCATTGTGGTTTTGATTTGCATTTCCTAATGCCTGATGACATGAAGCAGTTGTTCATGTGGTTATTGGATATTTGTATATCTTCTTTGGAGAAATATCTATTCAAGTCCTTTGCCCATTTTTAAATAGGTTATTTGTACTTTTGTTCTTGAGTTGTAAGTGTCCTTTATATCTTAAACCTCCTCAAAAATATGGTTTCCAGATTTGTTCTCTTATTCTCTTATTGTCTTTTCACTTTCTTGAAATATTCTTTGACTAACAGTTGTGTTTTTTTTTTTAATTTTTAAGAGATATAATTTATATATTTTTTCTTCTGTTGTTCGTTATTTTGGTGTAAAGTCTAAGAATCCACAGCCTAATATGTTTCATCTAAGGATTTTATGGTTGTAGCTCTTATATTTACATCCTTGATGCCTTTTGCATTTATTTTTATATGTGGTATGAAGTAGGAGTCTACCTTCATTCTTTTGCCTGTGGAAATCCAGTTTTCCCAACACCATTTGCTGAAGAGTATTGTATGGACATGGCACCCTGTCAAAATTCTACTGGTCAGAGATGTGTACATTTATTTCTGAACTCTCAATTCAGCCCACTGCCCCTTATCCATTACTATATCCTTGTGCCATTACTATACTGTTTTGATTACTTTAGCTTTGTAATAAATTTTGAATTCGAGAAGTGTGAGTCCTTCACCTTTTTCCTTATGTGAGATGTTTTTGGCTACTTAGAGTCTCATGCTGTTCCATAAGAATTTTGGGATTTACATTTCTATTTCTGTGTAGAAAGCTGCTCTCATTTTGATTGTGAGTGCTCTGATGTGTAAATTGATTTGTTAAATTTATTCCTAGATATTTTGTTCTTTTATTTTTTATTCTAAACATAATTGTTTTCTTGATTTCCTTTATGTACTGTAAATTAGCAGTATATATAAACACCACTGATTTTTACATGTTGATATTGTATCCCACCAAATTTGCTGAGTTTATTTATTAGATTTAGTAGCTTTCTTATAGATTGTTCAGGATTTTCTATATATTGTATCCTGTCATCTGCAAAAAGTGATAGTTTCACTTTTTACTTTCCAATTTGGATGCTTTTGATTTTCTTCTCTTGACTAAGTGCTCTAGCTAACACTTCCAGTACAGTGTTGAAAAACAATGGTGAAAGTGGTTATCCTTCTGCTTAGATGTTCTAACCAATATTGAAAGTGGTGCATTGATGACTCTTACCGTTAATGTGGAACCATCTATTTCTGCCTTTAAATCTGTTAATGCTTGTTTCATATATTTCGGTGATTGTTGTTAAGTGCTAATATATTTATAATTGTTATATCTTCTTAATGAATTGACAATTTTATCAATGTATAATGTTTTTCTTTTTCCCTAATAATAATTTTTTACTTAAAGTCTATTTTGTCTGATATTAATATAACTACCCATGCTCTCTTTTGGTTGCTATGTGCATAGAATATTTTTTTCCATTATTTCACTTTCAACTTACTTAAATCTTTGAATTTAAGGTAACTCTTGTAAACAGGATATAGTTGGATCATGCTTTTTAAATAATTCTTCCAATTTTTGCCTTTTGACTTGAAAGTTTAGCCCATTTACATTTAAAATAACATCTGATAATGCAAGACGTACATCTACCATTTTGCTCTGTGTTTTTTTGTCCCTCAATTTTCCATCATTGTCTATTTTGTATTTGATTTATCTTTTCTGGCTAACCATTTGGAATTCATTCTTCTTGCTTTTTGTGCATATTTTTCTAATACTTTCATTTTGGGTACCATGGGGCTTAAATTTAATATCCTAAATCTAAACCAACCTTATCTGAGTTGATACTAACTTAACTTCAAAAGCATACACAAATTATGTTTTATATTCCTTCTTCTCTCATTTTTAGGTTGTTCTTATAAAAAAATTTCACATTTATACATTATGAGCCCCAAACCATAGATTTATCATTAGTTCTTATGAATTCTTATTTTAGATCCCATAGAAGGTAAAAAGTGCAGTTACAAACCAAAAGTATAATTGTTCTGGCATTTATAATTACCTATGTCATTACTTTTGTAGAGATCTTTATTTCCTCAGGTGGCTTTGGTCTGTTCTCTATTGTCCTTTCCTTTCTACCTGCAGAAATCCCTTTAGCATTTCTTGTAGGGCCAGTCTATATGTACTACCACAGCTTTTGTTTATCTGGAAATATAGTAACCCTGCCTTCATTTTTTAAAGATATTTTTGCTAGTTACAGGATTCTTGGTTGGCATTTTTTCATTCAGCACACTGAATATGTCATCCTACTACTTTCTTGTCTACATGGTTTTTTATGAGAAAACATTTAATCTTAATGAGGTGCCCTTATATATGGTGCATTGCTTCTCTCTTCATGTTTCAGAATAGTTTTTGGTATTTGGCATTTGACAATTGGATTTAAATGTGTTTTGTATAAGTCTATTTGGGTTTATCCTGTTTGGCATTCATTGAACTTCTTGGATATATTCATGTTTTCATTAAAAATGTATACATTATTTCTTCAAATATTCTTTCTGTTCTTTTATCTCTTTCTTTTCCTTCTGGGTCTCCCATTACGTGTATATTGGTACACTTGATGGTGTCCCACTAGACCCTAAGTCTCAGTTCACTTTTCTTCATTCTTTTTTCTTCTCTTCAGACTGAATAATTTCAATAATCTTATCTTCAGGTTAACTGATGCTTTCTTCCACCAGCTCCAATATTCTGTTGAATAGTCCTGATGAATTTTTATTTTTGTTACTGTGGTCTTCACCTTGTTTGGTTCCACAGTGGGTGTGGCTAAAGGCCTTATCATCTGTGGCTCAAGCAACGATTAAAATTTAAGCTGTTATGTTACTAAGTTGACATATGTTCAAGTTAAAGCTACAGCTTCAATTCAACTTACAACTCTTGATAGAAGCATCTTTTTCATTTTACATATTTGGGAAATTATATTTTATTTTTGTTTGATCAGCTAAGATTTAAAAATGTGTTCATATATTTGTGAAACATTTTAATGTGACATGTGGTCAGAGAGTTTTTCTGAATAGCTATTTCAACATATTTCTTGGATATCTCATTTATAATTTGCTAAAAACAAATGAGACTGCATATTTTTTATTTGCCTAATTCCATTTTTCTTCATTTAATAACAGCAAAAAGAACAAAATGCCTCTAATATACCCCAGCAAACAAGTCCTATAAACAGTTTTTCTAAAATGTGACACTTTGTGAAAGAAAAATAGAGTTGAAAATGTCTTAAATGCAAGACTTAAATGAATAACATCAGTATATATCTGATCAATAAGTAAATGTTCAAAATTAAAACATAACAAGGGGTTTTTAAGATTCACAAGTTATAACCTTCTCTGGGAAAATCTGAAACTTCAGTCCCAATATTATTCTTTCCATCCGTTTATCCATATAATCATCATTTTCATTCATTTTTTTTTAATGAGATGCCTTCATCCAGGAATTCTGATCTCTGTGAAGATAAGGTTATAAAAACCAACCAACCAATAAACCTCTAACATTCCAGTAGTCCTTTCCACATCAAACAAAATGAGCAATGTCCTTAGTAAATGATCAAAGCTCTTGTAGCAGTTAGATTCAGATGAGATATCTTTGATTAAATTATGTAAGATTAGGGCTTTGATTCTACCATGTCAGTGGAGTGTAACTCAGTTTAAGTCCCCACCTCTTGGTGGGCTATATAAATGGACATTCACTAGAAGAGACACAGAAGATACACACGGGAAGAGAGAAGTTCCATAGACAGAGAAGTTCCATAGAAGAGAGGAGAGAAGTTTGTCAGCTTTGATCCTGCAGCCCGAGGAAGAGAGATGAAGTAAATCACCAGAAATCTGTTGGCTTTTATAAAGGGTATTTCTTTGGGGTCAAAGCTTACAGGTACAAGGCCCTAAAGAGTTCAACTCAAGGCTGCTTACTCACTAAAGTCAGTTGCCATGTGTTGAAGCAAGATGGCAGGAGATCTCTGCCTGGTCTCTCCTTCCTTCTTCCTTTTAAGGTTCCATGGGCACAACTTCTTCTGATCTCAGCTGTAGGCTGGAATAGGGCTCATCTTTATTCCAGGGGCTTTATCTGTTTGAGCCTTCTCCTTTCTGTCATACGGCAGGACTGAAATAACCAAGTTCTCTCCTTTTCTGTGTCTATGGATATCTCTCTCTTCTTGTATCTTCTTCTGTGTCTTCTTGAGAGTCCATTTTTATCAGCCCACCAAGGGGGCAGGGACTCAACCAGAATCATGCCTTACTGACTTGGAATCAATGCCCTAATCTTAACATAATTTAATCAAAGATATCTTAGCTGAATCTAATACAATCAAAGGGTATCACAACCAAGGGATGATTAGTTTACAAACATAATCTCTCTTGTTGGGGTTCATAAATAATCCCAAACTGTCACAACTTCTCAATCTCTCTGTGCTTCCCCTGCCATACTTAGCTGCTATTCTTTTTCTTTTGTTCTAGTATATTTGTATTGATATAGTTAACAAATGAATTTTATTGTTACATATTAATAAAGCAAAAATCCATCCAAAGAGTACAATCAATGGTATTCGTGTAATCACGTTTGTGCACTTATCCCAAATCATTCCCACAACACTTTCATTATTCCAATAATAATAATAAACAAAAAAACAAACAAAACTCATCACCTCTCCATCTCTCTGTGCCTTGCCTGCCATACATAGCTGCTATTCTTTTCCCTTCTCTCTAGTATACTTTTATTTATATTTTGTAAAACCAATCTTATATATGCACTATCCCCCATATTTATGTTTTACATGAGATTTTAGTATATTATACAGTCCCATGTTACATTTCTTAGCTTTCTTTCTAGTCATGTACATGACCTTAGATTTTCGCTTTCAACCACTGTCATACCCATATAATAACACTGCTAGTTACAAACAATATGATATGTTTTATCCACTTCTATTCATTTCCAAAGATTTACAAACAACCTTTTTACCAATTCTGCACAGATTAACCCTCAGCTTTCCATTCTCTACCCTCCTTCTATATTCTGGCGACCTATGCTCTAAAGTATTAACTCCATGAGCTTGCACAATATATTTAGTTCATAAAAGAGCAATCATACATAATGTCCTCTAGTTTCATCCATGTTGACATATGCTTCATGACTTCATTTCCTCTTACCACTGCATAATATTCCATAGTGAGTATACACCACAATTTGTTTTTCCATTCATCAATTGCTGAACACCTGGAATGTTTCCAACTTTTGGCAATTGTGAATATTGCCACTACGAACATCAGTGTGAAGATGTTTGTTTGTGTCTCTGCTCTCAGTTCTTCTGGGTATACACCTAGTAATGGTATTGCCAGATCATATGGCAAGTCTATATTCAACTTCCTTAGGAATTGCCAAACTGTCCTCCACAGTAGCTGTACCATTTTACATTCCCACCAATGGTGAATAACTGTTCCTATCTCTCCACATCCTCTCCAACATTTTCAGTTTTCCAACTTTTTAATAGCATTCAGTCTAATAGGTGTGAAATGATATCTCATTGTAGTTTTGATTTGCATTTCCCTAATCACAAGTCATGTTATATATTTTTCATATGTTTCTTTGCCATTTGTATTTCTTCCTTGGACAACTGTCTTTTCAAATCTTTTGCCATTTTTCAATCTAGTAGTTTATTGTTGAGTTGTATAATCTCTTTATATATCATTATCTTAAGCCCTTATCTAATATGTGATTGCAAAATATTTTCTCCCATTGATTTGGCTGCCTTTTCACCCTTTTGACAAAGTCCTTTGAGGTACAAAGTGCTTAATATTGAGGAGGTCCTATTTATCTTTTTTTTCTTCTATTTTTGCTCATGCTTTGGGTGTCAGGCTTAAGAAAGTACTGCCTACCACAAGATCTTGAAGATGTTTTCCTATATTTTCTTCTAGGAGTTTTATAGTTGTTGCTCTTATATTTAGATCCTTGATCCATTTTGAGTTAATTTTTGTATAAAGTGTGAGAAAGGGGACTTCTTTCTTCCTTTGGATATAGATATACAGTTCTCTCAGCACCATTTGTTGAATAGCCTGTTCTGATCCAGATGGGAGGACTAGACCATCTTGTCAAAAATCACTTTACTGTTTCTGAGTTCTCGATTTGGTTCCATTGGTCAATGTGTCTGTCTTTATGCCAGTGCAATGCTGTTTTTACCACTGTAGTTAGGTAATATGCTTTAAAGTCAGGAAGTGAGAGTCCTCCAACTTCGTTTTTCCTTTTTAAGATCTTTTGGCTATTTGGGCTCCTTACCCTTTCAAATAAATTTCATAATTTGTTTTTCCTCTTCTGCAAAAGAGCTGTTGGAATTTTTATTGGGATTGTCTTGAATTTATAAATCAGTTTGGGTAGAATCGACATCTTAACGATATTTAGTCTTCCAATTCATGAACACGGAATGTCCTTCCATTTATTTAAGTCTTCTTCAGCTTCTTAAAGCAATATTATGTAGTTTTATGAATACAGAACATTTATGTTCTTGGTTACATTTATTTATAAATATTTGATTGTTTTAGTGGCCAGTGGAAATCTGATTTCCTCTTCAGATTGCACATCAGTAGCGTATAGAAATGCTATTTATTTTGCATATTAATCTTGTATCCCATCATTTTGCTGATCTTGTCTATTAGTTCTAGTAGCTTTGTTGTGATTTTTTTCAGGAGATTCTAGATATATGATCATATCATCAGTGAATACTGAAAGTTTTACTTCTTTTCCTACTTTAGTGCCTTTTATTTCCCTATCTAGCCTAGTTGCTCTAGCTAGAACCTCTAAAACAATATTGAATAAAATGGTTACAGTGGGCATCCTTGTCTTGCTCCTGATCTCAGCAGGAAATCTTACAATCTCTCACAATTGAGTACTATGCTAACCGTAGATTTTTCATATATGCACTTTACCATATTGAGAAAGCTTCTTTCTATTCTTATCTTTTGGAATATTTTTTTCAAGAAAGTGTGCTGTATTTTGTCAAATGCTTTTTCTGCATCAATCTAGAGGATCATGTGACTTTTCTTCTTCAATTTATCAATGTGGTTTATTATACTAATTGATTTTCTTGTGTTGAATTACACTTATATACCTGAGATAAAACCTACTTGATCATGGTGTATAATTCTTTTAACGTGCTTATGAATTCTGTTTGCAAGTATTTTGTTGAGGATTATTTTTGTCTGTATTCATTTTAAATATTGGTCTGTAATTTTATTTTTTTGTAGTATCTTTATCTTCTTTTGGTATTAGGGTAATATTGGCTTCATAGAATGAATTTGTTAGCGTTCTTTCATGTTCAATTTTTTGAGGAACTTGAGCCAGATTGATATTAGATTGTCTTTGAATGACAGGTAAAATTCACCTGTGAAGTCATCCGGTACCGGGATTTTTGCCTTTGGGAGGTTTTTGATGACTGTTTCAATCTCTTCATTTGTGATTGGTTTGTTGAGGACTTTCTCATCTAGGTTCAGTGTAGGTGGTTTGTGTGTTTCTAGGAAAATGTTCATCTCCTCTACATTGTCTAGTTTTTTGGCATACAGTTGTTTATAATTTCTTCTTATGATCTCTTTTATTTCATCTTGACTCTCCCTTGTTTCACTCTCCTGTTCCATCATCATCTTGTTGCATGGCTCGCAGCTCCTGGTGGCACACCTGCACACAGGGCCTAGTGGCCCACGAGCCTTCTATATTTTTCTATTTTTAATTTTTACCGGGAGGTCCCAGAGATCAAACCCAGGTCCCTCCATCTTCCGTCTCCGTACGGGAGACAGACGTCCAACCACCCAAGCCATATCTGTCCCCCTGCTATATCTCTTAAGGTTGACCAAAGATACCCAAAGTTACAGTCTTTTCCCATACAGGATGGTCATATAATGAATGAGGCTTAGTTTTTCACCAGTATTATAAAAACCAGACCTAGGGAGAAAAACTAGGTCTGGAGACACATGCATGGTTTCTAATATAGCGAATGTTTAGCCTACCCTGATTATCACAAAATCAGGACAGCGAAGATATTTGCAGAGTCAACATTTTAAAAACAACTTCTTATTCAAGAATTTGCTTTTCAAGTTGTCTCTTTAAAATGTATCCATCCATATATTTGATTTAAATTAAATTTGTACATCAAAAACATTTTGCTCGGAATTCTAATGTTAACTACAAACTATAACCTATCAAAGCATAGTCCAAACACTATACAATAATGCTACCATTTAGATTTATATGCTTCATCTGAAAAATCTCATCTTATAAACAGGAGTTTTGCCCTGTTTCTATAGAATAAATGTCCGTATGTCTAAAACTTATATGATAATCAAAAAAGCCAGATTCAAATAATTCATGCTTTGTGTTTTCCTTCATCGGGCTTTGATAAAAACAGAGTCATCTGGTGTTGGAGCACCATCTTCCTTCTCAGTCACAGTCTCCACAGTCCCAGAAGCAGATACAATAACCATTGTTTTATTTGTTGAAGCTGTCTAATGTTTCTTAGCAATAGCTGCACAAACAGCCACAATCTCATCACTTTCAAAGTCATAGTCAGGAACTGACTTTGGTGAGGATTCTGTTGCTTCTGCTGATGCTTCACTCTTTTTAATCCTCTGTGCCACTTTCTGCTGCTCCTGGAGGGTTCTTGCCCAAGGTCTTCTTTCCATATTTCAGATTTCATTGGATAGATGTGAAGGGCTACTTGATAACTTAGAATTCCTTCATCCATTTTGTTCTTTGGCTCTCTGTTGTCATATTGTTCTATTGTCTGTCTTCTTATCCTTTAGTTTATCTTTCCTATTAATCTGTATTTCTGAACTCTTCTCCAAATCTCTCACACATGTTTTTTTCCTTTCAGGACGCAGCACCCCCTATAGTGTCTCTTGCAAATCTGGTCTTTTGGTAACATATTCTATCAGTTTTTGTTTTTCTGTGAAGACTTGGAACTCACCCTCACTTTTGAAGGGAAGCTTTGCCAGATACAGAATCCTTGGCTGTTTTTCTCTTTCAGTCCCTTAAATGAATCATACCACTTTCTTCTGTCCTCCATGGTTCCTGATGAGATGTCAGCACTTAAGCTTATTGAGTTTCCCTTGTACATGATGTTTTTCTTTTTTCTTACTGCTTTCAGAAGCCTCTCTTTATCTTTGATATTTGTCATTCTGAATAGTAGGTGTCTCGAGTTAGGTCTATTTGGGTTTATTTTATTTAGGGTGCATTGTTTTTCTTAAATATTGATATTTAAGTCCTTCATAAAGGTTGGGAAGCTTGGTCATTATTTCCTCAAATATTCCTTCTACCCCCTTTCCATTCTCTTCTCCTTCTGGGGCACCAATAATGCGAATGTTTGTGCATTTTGCATTGTCATTCAATTCCCTGAGACTCTGTTCCATTTTTTTCATTCTTTTCTCTTTCTCTTCTCTTGTCTTTTCCAGTTCAGATGTTCTCTGTTCACAATCACTAATTCTGTCATCAAACAATTCAAATCTGCTCTTATGTGCCTCTAATGTATTTTTAATATTGTCCATCATCTCTTTCATTCCCATAAGGTCTGTTACTTTTTTTCAGGCTTTCAAATTGTTCTTTATGCTCTCCCAGTGTCTTTTTAATATGCTTTATTTCTTTAGTCATATTTCCTTTAAATTCTTTCAAGTGATTTCAGAGAGTTATGTGATTATCACTGATTAATTGTCTTACATCCTGTATCTTCATGATATTTGGTTAATTCTTTTGGCTGGGCCATCTCTTCCTGTGAGGCTTGTAATTTTTTGCTGAGCTCTAGGCATTTGAATATGTTGGTGATTTAATGCGATGTTCAGTTTCTCTCTCATACCTACTTTTTTCTCACAGCTTTTCTTTGATATTTGGTTCAACTTATTCTGAGTTTTTAAAATTTCCCAGCTTAAGTTATCAAAATTGGACCAGGGACTCACCAGTGGGGTGCAGATTTTCTCCTAGGGGTAGGATAGAGAAAACTGAGAACAGTTTTTGTCCATGCAATTTCAAGACAGGCCAGCAGATGTCATGCATTATAGCACCTTTCCTTGGAGGTGTTTCAGTCTGGGCTTTCCTTTGTGCCTGCATTGAATGTCCAGAGTGGAGATTCAAAGCTGGCTCTGCTGGCTGAATTCACTGAAGAAAAGCCCCCCTGACTCCTCCTCCCTTTTCCTCTGAAACAGCTGACAGAGAGGAAGATGTCTCTTTCCCTTTCAGTGGGCTGCAATGACCCAGGGGTTTTACCACAGCTTAATATCTTGAGGTTGGGGGAGAGGAACCCTTCCTGGCAGCCCCAGGGCCTTGATACCTCATGTTTGCTGTTTTGTCTTCACCTCTCGTCCCTCACCCTCCTGGGAGATGTGTAACACTATCCTGGTCTGCTCAACTCCACAGCAGGTCTCTTGGACAGCTTTTGGCTCTTTCTCCTTTTTTTTTTTTTTTTTTTTTTTTTTTTTGAGAGCATTGAGTTCTGCCTGTTAATCTGACACCATCTTCCCACAATTGCTATATACATTTCTAAATGGTATATCTGGCTACCAATTGTGGGTATTTGTTCCTACTTTTCCCTTTGCCTGAAACTTTTCCAGTTATTTGCATAGCTCAAACTTAAACTTCCTCAGATATTTACTCAAATGCCATACAGTAAAATCCACTCTGTCTACTCTATTAAAAATTGTACTCAATGATTTATAATTCCTCTTTCATGCTTTGCTTTTTCCTTGTCAGCACTTTTAACCATCTAAACTATATTTACCTTTTATTTCTTATTCACCTTGTGTTTCTTCCACTAGAATATAAACTCCAAGAAAGCAAGGAATTTGGGCTGTTCTGTTCAATACTTTATTGTCTTTATCTAGAACAATGGTAGGAACATAATAAATGAGCTCAAAAAAAGAAATAATAACTATTTCTTAAGTTAACAAATGGTATGCAAAATTCAAATCAGGAAAAGCATATAGCGTTTGCATCAGTCCATGAGAAGAATTTGACTGACTTAAGTTATGAAATGTCTATAGAACCTAAGGGCTTAGTGATATATTTGAGATGAGGGAAAAAGAAATGGATGGGATCAAAGATAATTGCCTGATTTTGGTTACTGATGCATTTCATTAAAGCAAACAAAAACAATCATGGAAAACTTAAAGGAAAAAGAGCCTGTTGTGCCAGTCAGGTATTATTTTGCCAATGCAAGGTAAAATGGTGATTGTCATAAGTAACTACACTTCTGTGACTGCATTCTGTTAATTTTTACCTTCAAAAAAATCTCCCGGTGTTTTTAAAAGTTGTAATCCAGGAATACATTTTATTTAATTACCTTTTCATGTATGAAAAGCCTAGATTCATCTCTTAAATATCTGTTGTTAATGTTGACTCTAATCAGAACTGTCAGCACTAAGAAAGTAACTCATTATCTTTCCTTCTTTTAAATCCCAATAAAGAATGCTTATTTTCAAGGTGTTGTAGCATGAGCATTTCATGTATTATTTCCCCAAATCAGGCCCAGTGAAGGGATTTGCCACAAAGGAAAAAGCAATTTCAGACAAAAGAATTATTTTCTTTTACGTAAAAATTCATTGTGAAAATGGGGGATTTTGCCTCAGGAAAATATGTAGGATCCTATATGCAATCCCATTGTAGCCATTTTAGAAGCAACTACTGTCTTTGTGGACTAATTATAGGCATTTACTATAATAAGTTTTCTTTCTATTTTATGTGAGTTTTAAATCATCAATTTAAAAAGTACAATTTTGTTAAGTGAAGTAATGGTACCTCTGAGGCTTACAAAAAATAATTAGTTAAGATATTTTCAAAATAGACCAGAATTTCTTCCATTCTTACCTATTCTTCTTACAAAACAAGTGCCACGCTTGAAAGAAGAACATGAGCCCTAACCTGTTAAAAGGTTGTAAATAGTCAAGTTATATGGAGATATTTTTCTAGTTATGATTATCCTGGCTCAAATGTCATAAATTTCTCATACTCAGGGACTAAATCCAATAACTTCCTAGAAAATAATCCTTATATAAACTTATTTCCCCTTGTTCCTTTCAAGTACTCTGACACATTCTAGTAATAACTATAGTTTTGCACATTCCCCAAGAATGGTTTCTCCTTTTACTCCGCAATCATTGTTTCTTTTAAATTTAGACTATCAATATCTTTGAATGTTTTAACCACAAAACCTCATTCTTCTTCCCAATTTTTTTTTTTACACCTTTTTTTTCAACCTTAATTTTAACTCCATAGTCACTCAAAGGAGGTATATATTTCAATGAATGTTTCTTTGGATTTGCCAATATAGTCACTTTGTTTAAGCACCACCACTTTTTCTACTCCACTCCTTCATTATGAGTTCAATTTCATTTTAGCTGAAATGCATCCTTTTATAGTTCATTAGGCAAAAGTCATTAATTAGTAAACATTCTCAGTTTTTGCATGTCTGAAAATGTTTAGTTTACTCTAATTGTTGAATGATACTGTTCTTGGCTATATAATCCCAGTTTGAAGGCTATTTCCCCTCTTTATTTTAAATATATTGTATAATTGTCTCAGGTATCTATTGTTGCTAACAAGATATTTGCTATCAGTCTGACAATTGCTCCTTTGTAATTTATCTGTCTTTTTTCTACAGTGGCTTTTACAGATTTTGTGTTTTTGTGTTTTATTTTTATTGTGCTATGTCTCAGTCTGAATGTGTTTTATCATGCCATTCTGTACCTAGTGTGTTCCTTCAAGATTTCTCATCTATATTCACTGTTAATAACATTTCTTCTCTATTCTTTCGATTTTATTCTAGAATACATGCTGTTATATTTTGATGCCTCTTAGAAATATTTTGCAATTTGTTAATTCTTTCTACTTGAATGGAACTTTGAAGTGTTAACTTTCAGACCTGTCTTTCTTGTTCTGGAAGCTTTGATACATTTATCTGCTGTTTTCAAATCTATGTGTTTTTTATGGTCTAATGTTCTTTTTCTGATCTTTGAATATTTTCAACTTAAAAAAAAATTCTTTCAAATAATTCTACTGTCTCTAGTGGATTTTTCTGGTTCATGAACAGTTTTTGGTGAACTATTGATTTGGTCTTCTGCTCCATAATTAGCATGAATTTGAAGCTCATATCAATTGATGACACAAGCTTAGGTTTCTGATTTCTATCCACAAGCACTTCTAGACTAGCCAGTAGAGTTTTTCTAGTCCTTGTTTTATGGCTGGACAACACTTCTATCTTCTGGCTTTGTGTATATCGCAAAGTTCTAGTAGCCTGTCTCTCAAAGGCGTAAACTGTCATCTCAGTTTTCCACATGGGCTTCAAAATTCCCACTCCCAGATCTTTCAACCCCATATATTGTTCCAATGAATGATAAATTGTTTGGTTTCAATTCCAACTCCTATGTCAAATTGAATTTCTCCTTTTTTTTTTTTTTTTTTTTTTTTTTTCTGGTTCCTGGGGTTTACCCCTTCTTGATCGTGAATTCATCTATGCATTCAATTGAGTAGTTCTATTTCATCTAGTATTTCTGTGCATTTAAAATGCCAGGAGATCTGGGAAGCCTGTCTTACCTCACTCTACCTCATTTATCCCACATCCCCAATTGTTTTACATCAGCTCCTTCTCTATCTCATGGAATGTGTTGTGCAATGTTAATCCTTATATCCTGAGGTCACCATTAACTGAATCATACCATCAGTTATGGGTCCTCTCTGTTTAATGCCATTCTTTCTTGTGACTCTAATATCAGATTTTTCTGGAGGCTAAAAATATTTTCAACTTCATTGTTTGAACACCATTTCAATGACTATATGACAAAATCAGAACTCTAATTCATGCTAAATCTCTTCATTATCCATTTTGTCTGATTTTTTGGCAATGACAAATCCATGCATAATTTTGATTATTTTGGATATGTGCGAATTACAACCATCACCACAGTGTTCCCTATTTTCAGGCCCAATCTTCACTCATGATGCTTTTACATAACCACATTTCTCTTCTCAAAGCCAAAAATTGAAACTTTTATTTTCTGCTGCTCTTTCTCATACCAAATCTCTGAGTAAACAACCTTGATTAAATTTACTCCTTTTCCCAATCACTCCCTACTAAGTCCATCATTGTTGGCACGTACTTTAGTTGCAATTCCTACTTTGTTCTTCCTACTTCTTTTTTCTATGGAGTTTTAGTGCTTCTTGTATTGTTCCTGCAAAGTACTTTAATTCTGTTTTCTTTGCATAAGAATGCTAACTATAGTAATGAAGTAGAGTTTATCTAATTCATGTATGTGTCTAGAGTACTTTTGTGAAGGGTATTAAAGCTGGATGAAAATTTGTTCACCGGACCATGATCTACAATGACAAACTCAAACACAAATCAAGGAATTGAGTTTAAAACTCCACATTAGATAAATTGTGATAAGACAAGACTCCTTACCTACTAAGAATAGAGGAGAGTACATACTGAATTTGAAGATACACTGAATTATTTCCCAAAATTTGTTCTTATGCCATGTCACTTTGCATTTATTTTAGTAGCTTTATAAAACTAGAGCTTTCATTCTAAGTCACCAGAAAAAAATTAATTTAAAAAAAAGTCTTTGCATATAATTGTTCTTGCAAAGGACAATGGTTGCTCCAATGTCTACAAATTGCCAGCTCCCGATTTCTTTATTAAGTCAGAAATAACTTC
Organism: Tolypeutes matacus; assembly: GCA_026826555.1. Lineage (NCBI taxonomy): Eukaryota > Metazoa > Chordata > Mammalia > Cingulata > Chlamyphoridae > Tolypeutes > Tolypeutes matacus. Next base: position 9,355,016 of record JAKSZT010053783.1, read on the forward strand.
TAGCTCTCTCCATTCTGAACACTCAACATATGTATGTTCTATTTGCTGAAAAAAAAATGTGAAAATAAGAAAGTTCCTGTACTTATTTTGATTGGAAAGATACCTGGTTTTGATTAAGATAAAAATAGATTATCCTATAAACAAAAACATGGATATCCCCCAATTGACATAGATAATACCATCAACTAATATAACCCTTTATTTCCAAAGGCAGCTCAGGGAATGGGCCCTTTAATCATGCTACATTCAATATATTTCATCCTATAATCTGATAGAATTTATTTCAGAATATATTGCCAATTTACTGGCACTCAAATAAGCTTAGATTATTGTCATTTAGAAATATGTTTTTTTCTTTTCTATATGTTTTACCATTTTCTTCTTTTCAAGATTTATCTAAATAATTATATATGGGTTTATAGTAGGTTTCTATGGATTTGTAGTTTGAATAAGTATCTGTATTTGAATTTACTCATCCAATCCAAAAATCATTTCATTGAGCAGCTACTTTGCACAAGCCACTGTGATAGACTGGTAGAAGAAGATGGTAGAAGCAGTGAAAAATAAATAAAAGAAGGTTGATTCTTTCAAGAAGTCCACTGGTGAAGGTTTTGTATATTTATTTAAATAGTAACATTCAAATGACTCATTCTAGGAGGAAAAATGGTTATTACTTTATGGTGGAAAGTATGACCTATATGCTTAGTAATTGCATAACAGTTTAAATAATACCATACAGAATGTTTACTATGTGAAAAGTACTGTGCCAATTGTTCTTTATGGACTGTATCATTTAATTCCCATGTTATACTCAAGTGTAGAAGAAACTGAGGCATGAATGTATACCATTCACCCACCCAGTAAGTAGTAAAATATTTAACCAATCACTGTACAATCTTACCTATGACAGCAATATATCAAGTTAAGTAAATTAATAATCAAGGCCACAATACCTGTCAGGTTTGTCTGCCAGCTCTAACTCTTTCTAAATGTATGACTTAAGCAAATCACTTGACTTCTATTAGTCTCATTCTCACCATATATATAAAAAAGGCCATCATAGCCCTACTTTGAAGGGCTTTTGTAAGAATTGAGTGACGCATTTATTAAACAGCCTGCCCATAGTAAGTATTGAATAATCTCTAGTCATTTTATTATATTTTCAATTCCCACTATTAATCTATGGCAAGAAAGACTTGAAGTACAATAAGCTTAATTTAAGGAAATAGAGTTCTAAATTGGTAAGATTAAGTGCTTCAAAAGGCCCTATGCTTCTTATTGCTAGACACATGCAATACTAATTTTGCATAAGGCAGATATTTTATTGGGTTGATGGATGAGTTATTCATTTACTCAGTCACAGTATTTAATGAGTTTGCTTATGTGCTAGTTACTGAGTCAAATACTGCAAGAAACAACAGCAAATAAGAAACAATTTATTTTCTTTCTTTTCTAAAAGCTTTACTGTCTACTAGGGGAGAGTGATAAGAAACAGAAAATTTGAATATGGTGTGGATAAGTACTGTCTTAACAGTATATTTATGACTTTATTCCAGAATGTAAGAATCTTGTTCACTGCTGAAGCTTCAATTCTTAGGACAGCATCTTGCACATATCAGACATTCAATAAATATTTGACAAACAAATAAAGGAATGAGAACTATATGAGAGCCCAAGCAAAACTAAGGGAATGAGGAAATGAGTTTTGAAGGTGGTAAAAAATGCTAAAGGTCCAGTAGGGATTAGGTCAAGAGGAGTTATAAAGTTAAAAAATGTAGTCATGAGATTTCATTGTCTGACTGAAAACACTAAAATTTAATGACAGATAAGCAGTACATACTTGTTATGGAAAAACAAAGCTGTGAAATAAGCCACACCCTTTAAGAATTCTCTAGAACAGCTCTTTTGATTACCACTTATTATAGAAATTGAACTGAATTAAAATTGTGAATATGTTTCTAAAAGCAAAACATTTTCCCTTATTTTTTGGCAGACAGGAGAATTTCACAGGGCTTTTGTTTTTTTAGAACAATTTCAGCCCCAATTACAAGGGATTGTTCACAACTTGATAAAGTTAAATCTCCACTTTTGTCTCAATAGTTGAAACTTGGCTTCCCCTTAAATTAATTTTAAAATATAAAGTTTAGCATGAAAAGTTTTACTCCATCAATCAATATAAGTCATATATTCTCCCTTATATTTTGATTTGATTTTTGACATCTAAAGATTTCAGCTGATTGAGATGCTTCCAACCTGTTAAAAGTGAAAAAGACATTTTGATGCTTCTATTATTGCATTAATATCTTAGTTCTTAAAGTTCTCTTTCCTAAATTGGGGGTTTTCCAAATATTACTAAAACAAATTGATAGTGCTACAATTTCAGTCTGATTGGAGTAGGTTCATGCAGAATTTTTCTGAGCGGAACAATTTTCTTGCTAACATATCTAATTAGTACTGCCACCCTAATTCTGAGAGAAGGAATTTTGTACACATGTATATGACTAGCCCTTTTTTAATATTTTTCTGTCCTACCATCAACATTTGTGATACCTGAAGAAATATAACTGCTTCCTTTCTGGAAATGTATTTATAAATAACACAAACCCACCAATTTATCCTCATCACAAAAGTAGAGTTAGATAGTGATCATAGAACAGACATGGAAATGAGAATGCACATTTTCAAATCCTACATAAGCATTGAGTACTTTAATAGAGTAGCCTCGCAGTCGGGATTATAGTCATTTCTTGGGGTCTTAAAAAGTATATTACATTCTAGTAAATATCATAATTGCACAGTCCAACCTTGTGTAGAGAATCTCCATTCTTCTGCTTTCTAAATTAAGAGGAGTTTTACAGAATTAAGAAAAAGGAAAAGCTTAAGTTATCTATTCTCTACTTTTTCTCTACTATAACCAAAGAAAACAAACAGATTCTACTAATTCAAATCAGAGTACCTATTGGATCATGTTAACTAAAATTACTCTTGAAAAGATTGAAAATACATTTTCCTATTGGTTTACAATAAAATGAGACTATGTTGATCAGGTATAATAAGAACTCTAGGAGATATTTAAAAGGTCATGGATTTGTTTAGAAATGAAATTTCATAGTTCAGTCATAATCTACAAAATGTGTATGTACTTCTGTAAAATTATAATTCCTGGGTGGTATTTTATCAAATATCTTTGTTTATTACTTTGAACAGCTGTCCAGAAATCATAGTTAATATACGTAGTAGTAGCTCAATCAGTTTAAAAATTATATAGCCAGGTGTGCATGAAATCTAGGTGGAGCTGCAACTCCTACCCTACAGCTCAATGGACTCATCCAAGTCACCTGGTGAGGAGACAACGATGGGCAATGGCCATCCCAGGAAATGGAGAGGGCCTGCATCTGCAGGCAGGATCATCCCACCCACCATATCCATGGGATATAAGCCCTCTCTCACTTGGAGTTGGAGTGGACATCACCATCCCAGTCCCCTCAGGATTGGGGGAAGAACTATGGACTAGAGTAGACTTGATGGTATTCTCTTGTTCACATATGGTGATTCTTGCAATGCAAGAAATTATAACAATGAGGTGGAGCCAGTGGCCACTTGACACTTTTGGGGTAGGGAGGGGACGAGCAGTTGAAATACAGGGGCTTCTTTGGGAGTTGGAGGTTGTCCTGAGTACTGTTGTGGTAACGGATGTAGGCCATTTTAAATCAGCACACACCACTCAGAACTGAGTGGGAGAGAGTGTGGTCTACAGTGTGAACTGTGGTCTATGGTTGGTGGCAAGGCTCTAGGATGTGTAAGTTCATTGAGGGTGGTGGGCCACACTTGTGGGAGATGTTTGTGTGGGATGTGGTGGGAGGTGTGGGAGGTGGGCAACATGGAAATCCCAGTGGGTTCTGTGTAATTTTTTGGGTAATCTAAGTACCTCTTAAAATATATGTATATATATATATATATAAATAACATTTTTGTAAGCAAATACACATATATGCATATATATTTATATATCATTTTGCAAATGTTTGTATGTATTGTGAGAATTTTGATTTTTATCCACAATAAAAATAAATTTAAAAAAATAATAATGAAAAAAAATTATGTAGAATTCTGTTGAATAGATATGTCACAATTCATTCTAGATTGGTATCTTGTTAGCATTTTAAAGAGCCTGTTATACTGTAGCTGTCATATAATTTTTCTGATGAAAGGTCAGCTGTGATTTTTTATCATTGTTCCTCTATATGTATTGTGGCTGTTTTACCTTAACACTAAATATTTCCCCTATTTTACCGTTTATTGAGATAAAATTCACATGTCATAAAATTCATGGGGAGCAGATGTGGCACAAGCAGCTGAGTGCCTACTACCCATATGGGAGGTCCTAGATTCGGTCCCTGGTGCCTCCCCAAAACAAAAATAAAACAACAAGCAAACAAACAAAATAAACCAACTCAGGGGAGCCGATGTAGCTCACAGGTTGAGCTCTGACTTCCCACATAGGAGGTCCTGGGTTCAATCCCTGGCCCCAGTACCTCAATATATAAACAAACAAACAAATAAATAAAATTTGACCAATTAAACTGTATAGTTCAATGGTTCTAAGTATATTCAAAGAGTTGGGCAATCATCACCACAATCTACTTTTAGAACATTTTCCTCACCTCCAAAAGAATCTGTATATGTTACTTGTCACTTCCTATTTCTCTCCAAACACCCCAACCCTAGGCAACCATTAATATACTATCTGTCTCTACAAATTTGCCTTTTGTGGATATGTTATGTAAATGAATTCATACAGTATGCGGTCTTTGAGAAAGGCTTCTTTCATTTAGCAGAACAATTTTAAAGCTCATCTATAGTGTAGCATAGTACTTTATTCTTTTTTATGACTGAATAATATTCCATTACATAGATATATCACTTTTTCTTTATTCATCAGTTGATGAAGATTTGGGTTGTTTCCACATTTTGGCTATCATGAATAATGCTGCTATAAACATTTGCTTATAAGTGTTTTTATTTTTCTTGAGTATATATTTAGAAGTGAAAGTTCTGGGTCAGACAGTAACTCTATGTATAACATTTTGAAAAAATAGCAAATTGTTTTACAAAGTAGGTGCACCAATTTTGTAATTCCAGCAGCAATGTATTTCTCCACAACCTCATCAATATTGCTATTATCTTTTAAAAAAAATTTTAGTCATCTTAGTGAATGTGAAATGAACTCTCATTTTGATTAGCATTCCCCAAATGACTAATAATGTTGGGCAGCTTTTCATGGGCTTATTGGCCATTTGTATCTTTGGAGAAATGTTTATTTATGTTTTATTTTAAAATTTTAATTGGGTTATTTTTTTCTTTTTATTATTGAGTTGTAAGAGGTCTTTATATAATATAGATATAAGTCCCTTATTAGATAAGATATTTATATTTGCAAATGTTTTCTCCTATTCTGTTTATTGTCTTTTTATTTTCTTTATGTTATCATTTGCAGTGAAAGAGCATTTAATTTTAGTGAAGTGTAATTTCCCTCCTTTTTCCTTTTGTCACTTTTATTTTGGTGCTGTATCTAGAAAACCATTGCCTAACACAAAATCAAAAGGATTTACTCTTATGTTTTCTCCTAAAAGTTTTAAAGTTGAAGACATTATATTGATCACTATGTCCCATTTGAGTTAATTTTTCCATACAGTGTGAGGTAAGGTCATATTTCATTCTTTATATGTGGCTATCCATTTGTCTGAACAGCAGCTTTTAACGGCTATTATTTCCCCCATTGAATTGTCTTGGCACTCTTCTCAAGCACAGATTGAGAGGTGAAGAATTTTCTTGTTTGTTTCTCTGTTTTTTGTTTATTATTATTATTAAAATAATGAAAATGCCCTAATAATGATTGAAGTGATGAATGCACAACTCTATGATTATACCAAATACCATTGATCATACACTATGAATGAATTGTATGCCTTATTAATATGTGTCAATAAAATTGATTTCTTTAAAAAAAAAATTGGTTGACCTTGGTGAACTCCCACAATATGATAAAGGAAATATATGAACTATCTACAGCAAAAATCATACTCTACAATGAAAGACTGATCTCCTAAGATCAAGAACAAGATAAGGATGCCTTTTGTATCTCTGCTATTCAACGCTGCACTGCATGTGCTAGCCAGAGCACTTTAGGCAAGGGGAAAAAAATGAAAAGCTTCCAAATTGGGAAGGAAGAATAACACTATCCCTCTTTGTAGCTAATATGATCCTGTATATGGACAAGCATGAAGAATCTAAAAGAAAGCTATTATATCTAATGAATAAAATAAGTAAAATGGCAAAGTACAATATCAGTGCACAAAAAGTCAGTAGTTTATTTATAAACCTGCAATGAACAATGTAAAAAGGAAACTAAGAAAACAATTCTATTTACAATAACAACTAAAAGAATAAAATATGTAGGAATATTTTAACCAAGGATGTAAACACTTGTGAATGGAAAACAAATAATTAATGAAAGAAATTAAAAGTCCAAATAAATAGAAAGATATTCTATGATCTTGGATTGGAAGACTTAATATCATTAAGATGTCAGTACTATCCAAAGAAAATTATAAATTCAATATAATACCAATCAAAATTACAACATCCTTCTGTGTAGAAAAGGATGGAAAAAATAATAATCAAATTCACATGGAAGGTCAAAGGACCCCAATAGCCTAAACCATCTTGAAAAAGAAGAACAAATTTGGAGGACTCCCAATTCCCAATTTCAAAGCTTATTATAAAGCTATAGTCATCAAAACAATGTGGTGCTGGCACAAAGACAAGACATATAGACAGTAGAATGGTATTTATGAATATTATTCATAACAAATTCATAAATTAAGCATGTATCTATGGCCAATTAATTAACAGTTTTCTTTATTTTTTTAATTAAAAATGCATATACCATACAATCCATCCAAAATGCTATCAGTGGTTCTCAGTATAATCACATAGGTGTGCATTCATCACTACATTAAATTTTAGAAGATTTTCATTGCTTGAAATATATAAAAAAAAAGAAAAAACCCTTTATCCTTTATATCCCATTTTAGTTTGCTAAAGGCTACCAAGGCAATATACCAAAAATCAGTTGGCTTTTACAATGCAGATTTATTAACTTATAAGTTAACATTTCTGAGGCCATGAAGGTGTTCTGCCTTCTCCTCTGGGCTCATTGCTTTTTTTTTCTTTTTTTTAAGATACTTTGATTATATAAATGTTACACAAAAAATATAGGGATTCCCATATGCCCCACCTCCCACATCTCCCACACCCTCCCACATAAACATCCTTCATTAGTGTGGCACATTAATTGCAATTGATAAACACATCCTGGGGCTTTGCCATTAAGCATGGACCATAGTTCACATTGTAGACCACACTCTCTCCCACACAGTTCTGCATGTTATATGATGGTATAAAATGGCCTATATCTGTCGTTGCAATGTCACTCAGGACAATTCCCAAGTCCCGAAAAAGTCCCTGTATTATAAACTGCTTTTTCCTCTCCCTGTCCCCAGAGCCTCCAGTGGCCACTGGCTCCACATCAATGTTGTAATTCCTTCCATTGCTTGAATCACAATATATCTATAGTAGAATACCAGTAAGTTCACTCTAGTCCATAGCTCTTCCCCCCATCCTGAGGAGTCTGGGATGGTGATGTCCACTCTACCTCCAACTGAGAGAGGGCTTATATCCCATGGGGAAGATGGGTGAGATTATCCTGCCTGCAGGAGCAGACTCTTTCCATTCCCTGGGACAGCCATTGTCCATCATGATCTCCCCGCCAGTTGTCCTGGATGAGTCCAATGAGCTGTAGAGTAGGAGTTGCTGCTCCACCAAGGTTCTGGGCCCAGCTGGCACACGGACAGTCCAGACTCAAGTCTCTGGACATATATCTATAAACTCCAGTACCAAGTATAGGTTTGAATAGAAGGGATAGATGAGCCATGTGCAGGGAAGACATAGTTGAGTCCAACTCTGTCACTCTCAGGAGCACAAACTCCAAAGTAGGGTCCACTGGCAAGGCACCAAATTCTGGAGCTATCCGCCCTGACACAGGACCTGGGTGTCTCCAGAGCTCTCAGGAACCCCACTATTTGAGGTGATATCCGCTTTGGAATTCTATGAGATCCTACTGAGATGTATGTAAGCGTTATCTCTGGGATGACCTCCCAACACATTTTGAAGTCTCTTAGCCATATAAACTCATTTGTCTTTACCTTTTTCCCCTTTTATTCAAGGTCTTTTTCCAGTCGCATTGTCAGTTGGCACTTGGTAGAAATCCCTTGGGACCAGGGAGTCTCATTCCCGGGAGTCATGTCCCATGCTGGGAGGAAGGTAATGCATTCATATGCTGAGTTTGGCTTAGAGAAAGGCCACATTTGAGCAACAAGGAGGCTTTCAGGAGGCAACCCTTAGGTACCCCAAAACAATAGGCTAAGTTTCAATTTCAAGAGCAAAGACTCATAAGCCTAGTCATCAATATCAAGGGCCCATCACTGGCTCATCCTCCTTTGCCAGTCATTGCCCCTACACTTGGGGGACAGTTGCTGCTCCCTTAGAGAATGTGGCAGAGCTCTCCAGAGTGGGAATTCAGTATTCTCTCATTTATTGAGTGGTTCTCCACCACCTGAGACAATGCCCCGTGAGCATTTGAACATTTTTATATACCTTATATTTATGCTCAGATGAACTTCCTCCCATGCATCCCCCATCCCTGACACCCCACACCAACAATCCACCCACCCCAGTTGTAACCATTCTGTGATCCAAAGCTTCTTCAAAGATGAAGCCATTACAATAGCTGAATATAATTAATAGGAAAATGAAATAATAATGATAAGTTTAAATGTAAGAGATAAAATAAATAAAAATTAAAAAATAATAAAAGTAAAATTAAATTAAAAGATTGGGATATTAAAAAAATGAAAAATATAAAAAAAATTTTTTTTGACATTTTGCCTTTCATCACTGCAATATCTGGTGTCCAGTCTGTACTGTGGCACCTTCCCCATCTCATTCACCAGTGTCTCACTATTTTTCATTTTGTTTTCAAAGAACTTTTCGGTCACAGCAAAGTCACACACACAGAATACACGAGACTCTCATATACCCAACATCCTCCCTCTTTCTCCCCCTGCTCCATAGTAATACCTTTTTATATATGGACGGTAGCATTGTTATAACTAATATACAAATAGTGAAACATAGCTACTAAACATTGTCAATGGCTTACACTATGGTTTACATTTTAGACCGTACACTTTTATAAATTTTGATGACATTTACCATGTCTTGTGTCCATCACTGTATGGTAATGAAGAACATTTCCACTGACCACTAAATACCCCCTGTTTGATCTATTCTATTTCTCCCACCCCATCCCCCCAGGGCCCATGACGACCCCCTGGCTTGACTCTTTGGATGACAAGATTCATAGTTACATGCAACAAGAGGTCTTGACACACTGGTTTGTCCTCCCCTATTAGGAACTGCACTTGCTCTTGAGAGAATCCTGCCTGTCTATTTCTGAACAAATCAGTCCTCCCAAAGATGGAAGCCCAACTCCTTCCTGCTCATTATGTGGGTCTCCACCCACTGATACAACACATTATGACCGAATGAACACTCACATACTCCCTAGAAGCCTGCTCCAGGTGAGCCCTGTCTTGAATGCCCACTGCCCCCAACCAACACCCTAAACCAGTGACCTTCCCTTGTCATATTGCCATAAGAACATTCCCACCTCTGTACTTTCAACCTCATACCCACAAATCCCCACTGTTCACCTTGTCCCTCTCCCAACCCTCCCCCCAGTATCCTGGACCTTCTAACCCACCCTTTGCAATCTCCCCAACTGTCAACCTTGCACCACCCAACCCAATAATATCACTACCCTCCTGTCCTATCCCTTCAATACGCAACTACACTCTTTCACTTTACCATAGATTATGTTGGTGTGGGTGATGGCTCACAACCTTCTCTTCACTTTCTATTTCTTATAAACATATCTTCCAGATAATAGCTCTCTGAGACTGCTCAATTTCCTTAATTCATATCAGTGAGGTCATGTACTGTTCATCCTTCAATGCCTGGCTTGCTTTACTCAACATAAGGTCTTCAAGATTCATCCACGTTATCCTGTGTGTTAGCACTTTATTCCTTCTTACAGCTGAGTAATATTCCATTGTATGTATGTACCACATTTTGCTTATCCATTTTTCTGTTGATGGGCACCTGGGTTGATTCCAACTTTTGGCAATAGTTAACAATGCCGATATGAACATTGGTGTGCATATATCTGTTCGTGTCTTTGCTTTCAATTCTTCAGGGTATATATCCAGCAGTGCAATCACTGGATCATATGGAAGTTCTATAGTTAGTTTTTTGAGGAACCGCCAAACTGTCCTCCATAGTGGCTGGACCATTTTACAATCCCACCAGCAGTGGATGAGGGTTACCATTCCTTCACATCCTCTACAATACTTATAGTCTGCTGTTTTTTTAATAGCACCATTCTAATGGCTGTAAGATGGTATCTCATTGTAGTTTTGATTTGCATTTCCCTAATAGCTGGCGATGTTGGGCATCTTTACATGTGCTTTTTAGCCATTTGCATTTCTTCCTTGGAGAAGTGTCATTTCAGGTCACTTGCCCATTTTTTAAATGGGTTGTTTGTCTTTTTATTTTCAAGGTGTAAGATTTCTTTATATATGCAGGATATTAGGCTCTTATCAGATAGATGGTTGCCAAATATTTTCTCCCATTGGGTAGGCTGCCTTTTTACTTTCTTGATAACATCCTTTTAATTTTGAGGGGATCCCATTTATCTATTTTTTTCTTTGCTGCTTTGGCTTTGGGTGTGAAGTTCATGAAATCATTTCCTATTACAAGGTCCTCTAGATGCTTCCCTACATTGTCTTCCAAGGTCTTTATGGTCTTGGCTCTTATATTTAGATCTTTGATCCATCTTGAGTTGATTTTTGCATAAGGTGTGAGATGGTGTTCCTCTCTCATTCCTTTGGATATGGATATACAGTTCTCCAAGCACCATTTGTTGAAGAGGCCATTCTCTCCCAACTGAGTGGGCTTGGTGGCCTTGTTGAATATCAGATGTCTGTATGTGTGAGGATCTATATCAGAACTCTCAATTCGGTTCCATTGGTCAGTATGTCTATCCTTGTGCCAATACCATGTAATTTTGAGCACTGTAGCTTTGTAGTATGTTTTAAAGTCAGGTAGTGTGACACCTCCAATTTCAATTTTGTTTTTCAATATTTTTTTGGTGATTTGGGGTCTCTTACTCTTCCAAATAAATTTTGTTCTTAGTTTTTCCAATTCCTTAAAAAATACAGTGTTGACTTTTATTGGGATTGCATTAAATCTGTAGATTCATTTTGGTAGGATAGACATCTTGATGATGTTTAGTCTTCTTGTCTATGAACAGGGAATATTCCTTCATTTATTTAAGGCTTCTTTGATTTCCTTTAAAAGTGTTGTGTAGTTTTCTGTGTATAAGTTCTTTATATTTTAGTTAAATTTATTCCTAGGTATTTGATTCTTTTAGTTACTATTGTAAGTGGTATTTTTTTCTTGATTTCCTCCTCAGATTGCTCATTATTGGTGTACAGAAATGCTACTGATTTTTGAGCATTCATCTTATAGCCTGTGACTTTACTGAACTCCTTTATAAGTTCTAGAAGCTTTGTTGTAGATTTCTCAGGGCTTTCTATGTATAGGATCATGTCATCTGCAAATAGTGAAATTTTTACTTCTTCCTTTCCAATTTGGATGTCTTTCATATCTTTTTCTTGCCTCTGTGCTCAAGCAAGTACTTCTACGACAATGTTAAATAGGAGTGGTGATAGTGGGTGTCCTTGTCTTGTTCCCGATCTTAGGGGGGAAGCTTTTAAGATCTCACTGTTGAAGATGATGTTAGTTGTGGGTTTCTCATATATACCCTTTATCATGTTCAGAAAGTTTCTTTCTGTTCCTATCTTTTGCAGTGTTTTTTTCAGGAAAGAGTGCTGTATTTTGTCAAATACTTTTTCTGCATCTATAAAGATGATCATGTGATTTTTTTTCTTTCAATCTGTTTATATGGTGTATTACATTGATTGATTTTCTTATGTTGAAACATCCTTGTATGCCTGGGGTGAAACCTACTTGGTCATGGTGTATAATTAGTTTGATATGTTGTTGAATGTGATTAGCAAGTATTTGTTGAGGATTTTATCATCTAGGTTCATTAGAGAGATTGGTCTGTAATTTTTCTTTCTTGTGACATCTTTGTTTGGCTTTAGTATCAGGGTAATATCGGCATCATAGAATGGGTTAGGCAATGGTCCTTCTAATTCTAATTTTTGGAAGAGCACAAGCAGGATTGGTGTTAGCTCTTCCCAGAATGTTTGGTAGAATTCACCTATGAAGCCATCTGGTCCTGGGCTCTCTTAGTTGGGAGGTTTTTGGTGACTGAGTCTATCTCTTTACTTGTAAAAGAACTGTTGAGTTCATCAATTTCTTCTTTCATAAAAGTAGGCTGCTTGTGAGTTTCCAGGAATTTGTCCATTTCCTCTAATTTATCATTCTTGTTGGCATATAATTTTTCAAAGTATCCTCTTATAATACTTTTATTTCTGTGGGGTCAGTGGTGAAATCTCCTTCCTCATTTCTTATTTTGTGTATTTGCATCTGCTGTCTCTTTTTCTTTGTTAGTCTGGTAAAGGGTTTGCCAATTTTATTGATTTCCTCGAAGAACCAGCTTTTAGTTTAGTTTATTTTTTCTTGTGTTTTATTATTTTCTATTTCATTTAGTTCTACTCTAATCTTTGTTATTTCCTTCTTTCTACTTCCTATGGGGTTAGTTTGTTGTTTTTCCAGTTCCTCCAAGTGTGCAGTTAGGTCTTCAATTTTAACTCTTTCTTCTTTTTTGATAGATGCGTTTATGGCTATGAATTTTCCCCTCAGTACAGCTTTGGCTGCATCCCATAGGTTTTGATACGTTGTGTTGTCATTTACATTGGCTTCAAGGGAGTTACTGTTTTCTTTTGAGATTTCCTCCTTGACCCACTGTTTGTCTAAGAGTGTGTTGTTTAACTTCTATATCTTTGTGCCTAATCTCGTTCTCTGGCCCTTAGTGATTTCCAATTTCATCCCATTGTGGTCAGAGAAATTAGTTTGTATAATCTCAGTCTTTCTGAATTCATTGAGCATTGTTCTGTGGCCTAGCATGTGATCTATCTTGGAGTATGATCCATGTGCACTCGAGAAGAATGTAATATCCCGCTGTATTTAGGTGTAGCGTTCTGTTTATATCTATTAGGTCCAGATCCTCTAATGTATTATCCAGAGTTTTTGTTTCTTTATTGATTCTATGTCAAGATGTTCTGTCTAAAGGTGATAATGGTGTATTAAAGCCCCCCACTTTAATTGTAGAGGTATTTATGTCACTACTTAGTCTTTCCAGTGTTTGTTTCATGTATTTTGAGGCGCCTTGATTAAGTGCATAAATGTTTATGATTGTTCTTTCTACTTGAAAGATTACCCCTTTTACCAATATATAGTGTCCATCTTTGTCTCTTACAATAGTTTTGCATTTAAAGTCTATTTTGTCCAATATTAATATAGCTACTCCTGCCCTTTTTTGGCTATTGTTTGCTTGTAAAATTGTTTTCCAGCCATTCACTTTCAGCCTCCTGGGCATAAGGTGGGTTTCTTGTGAACAACATATAGATAGGTCATATTTCCTTATTCATTCTGCCAATCTGTGTCTCTTGACTGGTGAGTTTAATCCATTAACATTCAGTGTTATTACTCTCAATGAGTTTCTTACATCAGCCAAATTTTCTTTGGGTTTATCTATGTCATATGTTGTTTTTATTTCTCTTTTTGTCTTTTTAGTTGTTCTTACACTCTCCTCCAACTCTCTGTCTCCTGTTTTTTCCTTTAAACCTGTAGAACTTCCTTTAGTATTTCTTGAAGGGCAGGTTTCTTCTTGGCATAGTCTCTTAATTTCTGTTTATCTGTGAATATTTTGAACTCTCCATCATTTTTTAATGCCAGCTTTGCTGGATAGAAAATTCATGGCTGGAAGATTTTTCTTTGAGTACCTTGACTATGTCATATCACTGTCTTTTTGCCTCCATGGTTTTAGATGAGAAATCAGCATTTAATCTTATTGAGCTTCCATTGTATGTGATGGTTCTCTTTTCTCTTGCTGCCTTGAGTATTTTCTCTGCCTTGAGCATTGGGCATTTTGACAAGTATATGTCTTGGAGTAGGCCTGTTAGGATTTATACTGTTGGGGTGTGCTGTCCTTCCTGGCCATGTACGTCCATTTCCCTCAATAGGGTTGGGAAGTTTTCAGCCATTATTTCCTTCAACACTCCTTCTGTTCCCTTTCCCTTCTCTTCTCCCTCTGGGATACCTATAATGCATATGTTTGTGTGTTTTGTGTTGACGTTTAAATCCCTAAGTCCCTGTTGGATTTTTTCTATCTTTTTATCTTTCTGTTCTACTATCTGTTTGATTTCAGGTGTACTGTCTTCCACATCACTAATTCTTTCTTCTGCCTGTTCAAATCTGCTGTTATGTGATTCCAGTGTCTTTTTGATTTCTTGGATTGTGCCATTCATCACCATCATATCTGTTATCTTTTTATGTATGTTTATATTTTCTTCAGTATATTCTCCCAGTGTCTTCTTAATATCCTTAATCTCTTCCTTTGCTTCATTAAGTTGGTCCATGTTTGGACATTTCTGATTAGTTGTTCAATATTCTGCATCTCTTCCTGGTTTTCAGTTTGTTCATTGGACTGGTCCATGTCTTCCTGTTTCTTAGTATGGTTTGTAATTTTTTGTTGCTGTCTGGCCATCATTTATCTTGATGAGTTTATTCACCTGATTAGCTTCTCTCTCTGCTCTAGAGTTTTGTTTAGCTGCTGGTTTTGTGTGTCTTAAGTTTTCTCTTTGACAACTTGTTCTTCTTGTTCTATTTCCTTGTTGTTTTCTATGTTCCCTTGAAGGAAAAAGATTAGGGCCAGAGAAATCAAAAGAAGTAAGAAGAGAAAAAGAATAATAGTAATAATAATAAAAGTTATAAGAGGAGCCATATAAGACTTATTAAAATGAAATATTTAAGTCATATAAGCTGTGTAGAGTAACAGAAATAAAAAAGTGGAGTACCTACAATGAAATGGGAAACAGAATAGAGAAAAATATATAGAATGCTTTAAAAGGCCAGAATCAGAATGATGAGGAGAGAGAGAAAGAGAAAAGAAAGGACAGAAAGAAAAAAGTTAATAATAATAATAAAAAAAAAAAGAAAACAAAATACACAAGATAGAAATCAAAACCAGTAAAGTTGAGGACTAAGAAAAAAAGGTGGAACGTAAGAACCACAACAGAAAGCAGAAGATGGAAAGATGAAGGAAGGAAAAGAGGTAGCATTGGTAGACAAAATCAGTATACACAGAAAATGGGAAATCGAGGAAGAATAAGCACAGCAAAGGAGAAACAAGCTAGCAGCACCTAATTTAAAAAGGAGGGGGTGAAAGAAAGAGGAAAGAAAACAAGAAACAAAACAAAACAAACAAACAAAAAACCCAAACAAACATTCAAGCAAGCAGTCAAACAAAGCTAAGAAGAACAACTTTCCTTCTTGGGCCCTTGTGGCGCCTTGCAGTCTGCCTGTGTTCATCAATCAATTACCCTGCAGGCTTCTCTCTGCAGGTTTTGAGGCAGGTTTTAGCGAGTAAACTAAGTTAAATTTTTTGAAAAGTGACCCCTTTTTTTTTTGGAAAAATAAGGGACCCATAAAAAGCTAGTACAAAAATAATGTCTATGTTTTCCCTGTCCTACGGTATTAGCTGGATGTTAGATATCCCAGTGGATCACTACTCTTATAGGAGCCGGGAATTGAACTAGGGACCTCATATATTCAAGGCAGAAATTCCTCCACTGAGATACCTTTCTAACTGGGTCAGTTAGCTCTTCAGAAAGCTATTCAGTCACTTTCCCCTTGGCAGATTTTACTCTCCTAGGGCAGCAGGATTCAGCAAGCTGTATGAGCCGATCCCCCCTCCTTCCTCCTGGTCAGGTTAAGTTTCCTTTTGAAATTCAAATGGGAACCTGATGACTGAAGAGAAATGATTTTCAAGCCTCTTCTAGACCACCCCTCTTCCCAAGGGACCCTAGATAGGCTCTTGAAAACTTATTAAGCACTTCCCACTGCCTGACTCCCTTAGGGGAATTGAAATGATGCTAGTCCTCAGTGTGGAACTATTAAATTGGCTGACTCTGCCTTCTCTCAAGCCAAGCCTCTGTATCCCAGGGTGGTTAGGTAAATCAGTCTTCTTCAGTAGATTTGCCTCTCCACTCAGCCTGGTGCCAAGTTGAGCTGACTGGTGTGCTCCCCAAAGCTCTAAGGGGATCCAGGCAAACCCACAGAAAGGAAACCCCTCTCCACCCTTTGCCAGAACCCTCCCACGCTTGGAGAATGCTCCCTCTTGCTGGGTGGCTGGGAGGAGTTGGGGCTCACCCTGGCCCCCTGCCATGAGGGTGGGGCTTAGCCATCTGTGTTTTTCAGAAACGGGTCTAAAAATTCACGGTTTTATCTTGAGCAATCTCTCTCCCTGTCCAGCTCCCTCCAACTCGATGCCCCAAAGACTCCCGCTCTGTGGGCTCCCAGAACAGCTCACTTGGGCAGGATCCTGTCCCCAAACAGCTGTCTTTTGTGAGAGAGATGGGAACATCCACCTAAACCAACACCATCTTGCCTTCCTCTCCTCATTCTTCTTTTATTTATGTAAAGTCAACAGTGATGTCTCTTCTTTCTCTCCCAGTATTACTAGATTGAATCTTTTCTTTCTTGTCTTGGACATTCCAGCTAAAGATTTCACAATAATGCTGATTTTTTTTTCAGAGAACAATATTTTGGTTTCATTGATTTTCTCTAGTTTTTTAAAATTCTTCATTCTATTTAGTTCCACTTTAATCTTTGTTATTTCCTCATTTCTGGTGTATTTAAATTCTTTGTGCTTCTTTATGTGATTTCCTAATGTGGTTGTTTATGTTATTGTTTTGAGAGATTTTTGTCATTTTTAATATTGACATTCGCTGCTATAAATTTCCCTCTAAACACTGCTTTAGCTGTGTCTCATAAATTTTGGTGCATTTTTTCATTTCCATTCACCTCAAAGTATCTTCTAATTCCTTTAGTGAAGTATTTCTGGGCCCACTGGAATTGTAGCTGGTGTGTTGTTTAATTTACACAAATTTATGAATTTCCCAAATATTGTTCTGTTATTGATCTCTAATTTAATATCATTGTGATCAGATAACCATAATTTGTAAAATTTTAATATGTTTAAATTTATTGATATATGTTTATGGCCTAAAATCAGTTTTAGCCTTGGGAATAGTTCATGTGTGCTGGAGAAAAATGTTTATTCTTTTGCTAAGGGATGAAGTGTTTTATTGATAGATGTTGTGACAGTTTCACGCTCGGTGGATCCCAGAAAATCATATCTTTAGGGCTGACTGATTTTTGTGGGTATTGATTTTTTATTGGATCACTTCAGTTGAGGATCTTTGATTGGATTGCAGGACCGAGGGTGGGTTTTAGTCCTCCTCCTGGAGTCCTTTATAAATGAAAGAACAACCAGTCTTTTCAGTATAAATCAGAATTGGTGATGAAAGTTTTCCAGGAAGGATTTGTGGAACATCTTACTGTCTGATGGCTTAGATCCCTGTTTCTTCCATGCTTAAGCTACTAGTTTTTTGCAAGATTTATATGAATGGACCCAGAGCCAGCTTGAATTAAAAGGGACAGAAAAGGGAGTGATTGAAGGAATAATGACTTCAAGGGCAAAACTGTGGAAGCAGTACTAAATACATCTTCTAAGGCCAAGAGAGAAACCGCACCCATGAATATTTTAAAAACTGAAAACTACAAGTATTGGAGAGGATGTGGAGAAATAGGAACACTTATTCACTGCTGCTGAAAAGTAGAATGGTACAGCCACTGTGGAAGATAGCATGGCATTTCCTTAGGAAGTTAAGTATGAACTGTTATATCATCCATCAATCCTACTTCTAGGTATATATTCAGAATAACTGAAAGCAAGGGCATAGACTGACATTTGCACACTGATATTCATAGCAGAATTATTCACAATTGTCAAAAGATGGAAACAATCTAAGTGTCCAGCAACCAATGAGTGGATAAGCAAAATGTGGCATAGGCATATGATGGGATATTATACAGCTGTAAGAAAAAAAAGAAGCCTGATGCATATGACGACATGGATGTAACTTGAAGATATTATGTTGAGTGAAATAAGCCAGAAGCAAAAGGCTAAATATTGTATGATTTCACTAATATGAACAAATTATAATAAGTAAACTCATGGAGTTAATATATAGAATATAGGTTACCAGGACATAGAATGAGTGTAGAGAATGTGGTGCTGATGCTTAATTTGTGTAGAATTTTCAGTTAGGTTGATAAGAAATAGTTGAAAAGGGATAGAGGTGATGGTAACACATTACCATGAGGGTAATTAACAGCACTGAACTGTGCATGTGATTGTGGTTGAAAAGGAAAGTTTAGGATCGTGTATGTCACTAGAAGGAAAGCGAGAGGATAAAACACAGAACAGTATAACATAGTGAACACTGTAGAGGACGATGAATATAGTCAATATAAGAATGTTCTTCCATCATCTAGAACAAATACACGTCACTATTACAAGGTGTCAATAATGGGGTAGTATATGGGATAAAATATACCTAATACAAACTATGGACTATAATTAACAGTAATATTTCAATATTCTTTCATGAATTGTAACAAAGATACTACACCAATGCTAAGTGTCAATAATAGGGGGGTATATAAGGAATATGCGGTTTCTTCTTTTTTAGTTGTTTGCTTGGAACAATGAAAATATTCTAAAATTGATTGTGGTAATGAGTGCACAATTCTGTGATTATACTGAGAGCCATTGATTGTACACTTTTCATGAATTTTGTGGTGTGTGAAAAAAACTGCTTGAAATTAAAAAAAAAAAAGAAGAATCCAACATAGGCTATTACAATATAACCAGAATCAGAAACGCTATTGATAAAATTGTAAAGCTTTATTCTTTACTTTTAGGTCCTTGCATCACTCAGAATTGATATTTGTATTTGGTGGTAGATAAGGAACTAATTTAAAAATCAATTTGTCTGGCACTATTTGTTAAATATTCCATATTTAAATTTTATCATGTTCTCAATTTTATGTAATATTTTTTATAATCTATGCTATACCTTCTGCATCTCTGCTTCCAGAATAACTCAACATATCACAATGGAAACTTTTAAAAAATTACAAAGAACACAATAAGTTGTGAATAGAATCAATTTCCCAGATTTTATTTATTAATTTGAATTACTGGATACTAGAAGAGAAATTTCTAAAAAATTGTTTTTTGAACTTAAAAATGTCTTGCCTTTTCAAAGGAGTCATATAAGCCCAACTTTGATTAATTAATTTTGATTAGCAGAGCAGGTGTAGCTCAGTGGTTGAGTGCCTCCTTCACACATACAAGGTCCTGAGTTTGATCCCCAGGACCTCCTAAAAAATTTTTTTCTTTCATTAAATATCAATGTGAGAGACTTTTTTCCACCCTATTGCTAACAGTTAACTTATCTATGATATAGTCACATTTTATATTGAAGAAAGTATACACACACATAACCACCTACACTTACAAATATATACACACACATTGAAAAAATAAAGTCTCCAGATATTTATTTGGCTGAAAAGTAACAAAAAGCTTGAAAATTTCAACAGAATTATAGACACCTATTATGGTGTTAAAAAAATGAGGTAAGACAGAAACCAAAACCTTTTTAATCCATTCCCAGTTCTCCAAGATAGGATGAAACATTTAATTCCTAAACTTGGACACAGTAGCACTTAACAGGATTCACAAACAAGGAAAGAGCTATCTGGAAGAAGCCAAGGATCTAAGGAAAGAAGAGCTTATAAAGGAACCAGCAAAAAAGAGTGGCTGTTAAATTATATAGCAGCGAAATGAATTTTTTAGTTACCTTTCCATGGCTGGAACATAAAAGAAAATCATAAATAGTGCATGAACTTGACAATCAACTTCCCATACACTTTCACCCGGCCTTACTGACTCTTGTTCCCCAATTTTAGAATGCCTCTCTCCATCTTAAGTGTAGCTAGTTACCTACCCTTAATACACTTCTGGATTATCCCCCTGGCTTTAATTTTGGGCTTCATACATGGTCCCAGAATTTTATTATTTTGATTTTGAGACACATAGTATCCCTTCATTTTACCCTAAATGCCTCCATCAGTGGAGCAGGCCTGGGGATACAGCAAAAGAGGTTGGCTCTTAGATGGTCATTGTTTTTACATTGAATTCTCCTTGTGAGCATGGGTGCCTGCAAGACTTTGTTCAGCTTTCAACCCTAAGATCAATTTAGTCAACATTTTTGAAGCCTTTTATCATAGTGAAATTTTATTGTTTTAAATAGTTAAGCACATGAGACATAGCCCAACAAGACTGTGTGCTCCTTAAGTTCAAGCTCCTTGTACTATCATTTACTACAAAGCTCAATACACTGTAGGTGGTCAATGAATGTGGAATGAAAAAACAAAGAATGAAGAGAAGTCAAACCAATATGTCTTTATTTTTAAATAAACTCACTCTTCCAAATGATTTAAGTAATACACATTGATGAAATATTTAGCCAATTTTTAAGCCACATTTAAAAATTCAATTATCTCCAAAGCCTTTTTGATTATTTTATCTCTAGAATCATGGAGCAGCACTGGGAAATCAAGTGTTGAAATTACTTTTAAAATTTAAATCCAACTTTCTAACATTCTAGATTCTTCCAAATCTATTTTAAAGTAAAAAACAACTTACTTTTATTTTTATAAAAAGTATCTCAATACCAAACTCACATTTTTATCACAAGGTTTTGCTTTCTAAATTACACCTTTCCTTCCTCCTAAGAAAATTTAAATATCAAAGCTTTCCAGATCTATTTCAAATCAGTCCTTGATTCCATCATAATATTACCCCATCAAATTGTCTTTCACTTGCATTTTTATGTACACAACTATTTTTAACCTATTTGAGTCTTGAAAAGAATCAACAATATTAAAACCTCTATTTTAACACATAGTAAACTCTTATTTTCTAGACATTTAATTAATTTTGCACATTCAACGAAATACATTTCCTCAAAACCTACCTTCTATTTTGCTTTCAAGTTTGACAATTGACAGGTACTGAAATGTTTAGATCAGCACTTTGTTATGAACTTGTGAAAAGTCAGAACGTGGCATCAAGCTCACTCAGACTTATCTAATTACTCCAAGTGGAAAGAGAGATAGATTTTGATTAAGACTAGCTAAACTGATCAATAAAGACCTTGAACTTGCTTAAGTTACTACTGTCTATTCCCAATAATGGTGATATCCTAAAAGTCAGCTTTCAAACCATGATCACAAATGAACAACAAATAACTTGACAAAAGATGGCTTCCCGCCCCCATAACTGTTATTTCAAGTTTGCTTTCCTCTCTCAGTATTCTAGAAATTCAAATTATGCTTGTCTTGCTATTGTCCCTACTGTTTTCTTCCAATTTAACAATATTTTCTCTATCTCATCATTTAATAACTTTATTCCCAAAGCTCTACTAAAAGTACAAACCAGGGAAATCACAGAAGGAATAATCAGAGGTTATATTTGCTTCCCACCATTTCTGCAGATTCCAATTTTAATACAGTAGCTGAAGTTCAAAAGGTAGGGGAGGTCAAGGTGAAGGTGTACTACTTCAAAATCCTCAAGATCCATTGGATATAAGACTTAAACAAACAAGAAATTACTTTCATTGATTAAATGTAGATTGAATTAGGAGGGAAAAATGACAGGCACTGCTAAGGTTATGTCCTCCATTCATTGTTTAACTCAGCATGACTGATTCAATCTGCTGGGCCCCAAGGAAGGCCAAAGATGTCACTCATGGACTCCACACAATGCAGGATCCTGAGAAGAGCAAAATCGAAAAGTTGCACTTTATCCACTCACAGCCTGGAGCCACTGTTCTCATTCTGGTCTTGTGTTAGAAGAACAATGAACTGCAGCAGGCATTGGGCTGCTCCGCATAATAATTATAGGTATCCCACAGGCAAAGCTGTCGTTGCTTTTAAGACTTGACAGAATGTGTCTTGTAGGCATGACCTAGCAGATGGGGACTTTTTCCTTTCATCTTTTCCCAAAAGCCACCTAGGAGAAATATATAAAGCATCTTGATAAGGGATATATTTTCTCCTATAGGGGTAGGTTGATTACTATAAGCTGCTCTTCTTGTTCATTCACCTTAAAAATAATTGCCACTCTGCGGTGGAATAAGTCAAGTATAGCCACAGAGGCAGGGACAGACCTTTTGCTCCATCCTGCTAATTTGTGTCACCTACTGCACTGCCTTGTGTATTGATGGTGGGAGAAAAAAAAAATGAAGCAGAAAATTAAGTCTGAAAGGATTTTTTGTCCTGCTGTCACTTTGTACAACATTTAGTTCAGTTGACATGACACTGTGCCTTTTGTTACATAAAACTGTCACATTGTCCCCTTCTGGTTAGCTGCAGTTGCTGGCTGAATCAATAATATCTGTCAAAACTGTCAAATAATGAAAGGCTCCTATGATATGTTGGCTGCAGTGAATGATATTTTTGACTATCTTTAAAAAATGCTTTCAAATTATATTCAAATAATATATTAGAAATGAAGAAATGAGGTTAAGTTTTTAAAATAAGACAAACTTCTAAATGAGGACATCTGTTATGCACATTAATGTATGTATTACTTGTTATTTTAAAGGAAAATTAAAAAGAAACATCAATTTCAGATGGTTAACTTTTAACACCTAACCAAAGCGGTAACTCAAAAACCCAGAGGTTCTGTTCATTTTTCCCTTGTATGTAATGATAAAATGTATAAGTTTATGGCAGACAGATTTATTCTAGATTTAGTTACCTATGTAGGAACCCCTAATGCGTGGTTGCATCGTGAGAGGGGGTTCTCACTTACTGGTGTTGTTTTCCATCCAGGAAGTATGGATGTTGCCCTCTCACATCATTTATTAGCAGGAAACCATACACAGACAGCTATAGCTGGAATCAACAGTCTGACGTGTTCCTTATTAGTCCTTATAACTGAAAACCAATGGGGAAATCGCAAGACTCCTCCCTTAGGTGTTTCTGGTGAACTATAGAATTTAGTATTTTAGTTAAACTAGTCTCACACTTCGTTCCACTTAAGGACAACATCGTTATGTTTTAATCTTTTATTCTCTAACCAAGCAAAGCGCACATATGCAAACTTGTGTTACTCGCAGTTCTCAGAGCCTTTCCTGTCCTTTATTTTTTGCTTTTGCTTTTTAGCATCTGAGGTTAGCATGCTTTCAGTGATCCACTCTTCTAAGGCCTTTATCCCATCCCCTAGGTGTTTTCACTGGTTGGAAATATTCAGAATTCATTTCCTTCCTTTATATCTGATGTGGCCTGGGGCTTACTGAGTTCATGATAACTACAGATTTATCTTGAATTCCCAAATATATGACCTGCAAGAATTTAAGACCTTCCAATAATTCTGTAACTTCCCAGGATTAGTCTGTCTCCATAGTGCTGTATATACCATGGTTATATTTGCTCAGCATTGAATGGGCTAAAATGTAAAACACAGACCCTTTGAGTTCTTCAGGTACATTATGCTTCAGGTCCAGAATTCTCAAGGTTCAGAACAGACTTTATAAAAAATATTTTAGAGTAAAGATGATGAGCTTTCCTTATTTTTCAAAGCCCTTTCAAATATAATTTTACATTGCATTAGTATTAGAATTTCCTGCACAAAAAGGTAATATAATATATCACAACAGATTATTGTTTAGTTCCAAGTGTGCCTGAACTGTGTATTCTTCAAGATTATAATCAAAACTTTTAAAATAAACAAAAAAGAATTTTGAAATAAAGCTTGCCACTATTCTTCATATTTAAATTGCAGTCATGGCCTTAGAGAGAGCATAGAAATGCACTAAATCATATATCTGTTCTACAAAATTTCACAAGCCTTCATAAATGCTTACCAATAATGATCTTAGGTACAAGAAAAAGTAGGTAGTCAAATTTACTGAAGAATCTTTTAAATAATTTAACCTTTGCAATATATTTATGCTTGAGAACAGAGAGAGCACAATCATTTCCATTAGTAAAAATAATTTTAACAGCAATGAATAATAAAATAAAATTCTAACAAAATGCCTCATCTTTAAAAATTCCTGGAAATATCAATATCCTATTATTTAGCCATAGGATAAATCTTAGCTTAAATGTATAATTCTGGTATACCAGTCTGAAGGATGCTGGTTAGTGTTCACTAAAGTTTATTTCATGATAGAATGAAGACAGTTCTAGTTGATAATTTATCCTAAAAGTAGAGCTGAAAGCTGGACTCAGGAACAGTGGAACATTTTCTCAGAGGTGATATGGTTTAGAGAATACAGCCATATCTGTTGATCATTTATCTAAGGCCCGTCTCCATTTAATTTATGTCTAAGGCTTTGGATCAGGAGTCTGCAATAAAGTAACAAGGCAAAACTAAGAGTTAATTAAATACACAAGCAAGGCAGCAGCCTTGTGGATGCCAGCAGCTTTCCCAGGGATGGATGCTGGTCCTTATGCCTGGACCTGTGATAGGAGACAGCACTCTTGGTACAGATTACACCATGCTTGGCACAGATGTTGGTGAGCACCAGATCAGAAGGATGTAAAAAAGAGTCAGAAGCTCACAGCTACTTTGTATATTTAACACCAAGAGAGAAAAAGAAGTCAAAACAAAAGATAAAACAAACTAAAAAGTTCTGGTAAACTGAAGGGGGAGAAGAAAAATGGAGACGTGATCAAATAATTCATAACATATAGGTATTCTTAGAATTCTGGAAGAGGAATTGTAATAGAACTAGAGTAACAGTAGAGTGAATGTAAATGGAACAATAGAATGCAACCTTTGTCACCCAATTTTTCCACCAAATGATATGGGTAAGAAAACATGAATTACAGAATGAATGTATTTTAATACTCTAAAATACTCTTGACTAGAGTTGCTTTTTAAAATTTATTTTGTATAAGAACACCAGAACTATCTTATAGCAAAAGAGATCTTTCTAGTTACTCTTTCCCTAATCTATTTTATTAATAATGAAATGGAGACACAGATGAGTTAAGTGATTTGCCCAAGGTCAGACAGATGGTAAACAAACAACTGGAATTTTAATGCAAAAACTGGCTCCAGAGAAGGTGCTTCTGGCTGCAGTGAAAACCTGCTTGGGCTTGGGTCATTGAGGGGCCTACTGGTAGCAAACACTGAACATTGTTAGCCCTTGATGTACAGCATGATGCAGTACCTAAATTTTTACATGTGGTTAATGGATGGAGTGACAGCTGTATACATGCCTACAGCACTTTCAAAAACTATATTCAGCAATATATATCATGTAGAAATAAATATTAAAAAAGAGAGAAAATTCTCAAATATTTGAAAATAAATCATCATACTATTAACCATGCATCAAAGAAGAAATCATAAGGAATATTACAAAATATTTTAACAAAATTATACTAAAAACAAAACTGGATGCAAAACAGTGTTTAGATAGGAGTTTATAGCTTTGTTTTTTAAAGGTTAATATTCTTAAATATACTGCAGTACTGATGAAGGGAAGAGAAAAAGTGAAGAATGGCACACATTACCAATATAAGGTATTAAAGAAGAGTCCACACTATAGACCCTAAAAGCATTAAAAGAAATAAAGAAAACTATTATGATTTACCCTATGCCAACATGTTCAACAATTTAGGTGAAGTGAAAAAATTCCTTTAAAACATAGTTGCTAAAAATATATTTTATGTTATAGTTTTGTTCAAGAAGAAGTTGAACATATCTGCAGCCATAAATCAATTAAATAGATTAAAGTTGTAATTAAGCTTTCAACAAAAAAAAGTACTGGCTCAGACAAACTCACTGGTAAATTATTTCAAGCATTCAATGTAAATGTAATACCAATAATACACAAATGCTTTAAAAAATAAAGAATAGGCAGTAACAATCTTTATTTTATAAGCCAGCATTATCTCAACACCAAAAACAGACAAGGATATGAAGAAAAAAAAAAAAAAAGAAAAAAAAAACACCTGCAAATTAGAATCTTTCCAAACATTAAGACAAATGATCAATATCAATCAATAATATTTCATAAGATGCTACTTCATGACCAAGTAGGATGTATCCCAGGAATGCAAGACTGACATTCAAATTTCAATCCACATAATTCAATACATTGCGAGACTGAAGGAGAAAAGTATGCAGTCATATGCATAGATATGGAAAAAGCATTTGGAAAAAATTCAACATCTTTTCATGATAAAACACATTACTAATGAGGAATAGAAATGAACTTCTACCTGATAAAGGTATCTATAAAAAACCTATAATACTATTATATTTAATGGTGAGACAAAATGTGTTTCCAGGATTGGAAGCAAAGCAAAATTTGGAAAATGGAGCATCTGATAGCAGATGCTGCATGTTTCTGTGAGGGGAGAAGCAATGGAATCTTCTACACCCTGCCAAAGGAAGTATAGTTTTGGTGCTGGAGACAGTGCCAGGTCCCTGGCCCTATCAGAATATGAATGATTATGTGATTGGTAGAGCCATCAGCTGAATTAACAGGTAAACTCTTCAGTATGATTCTAGAAGTCATTCCCAAATCTTAATAAATCCATTTGTTGACCTCAACTTGCTAAAGAGGGTTCAGTAGTAGAAATCGGAAAACTCTAGTGGATATAACAAGATTTATGAAATCACATCTCTATTCAATCTTTACCAATTCCCCAATTAGCCTGAATCTTTCACACTCTACTTTCACAAGTTTTTTTTAACTTCTCTACAATGTGTTATTGTTAATGTCTGCTTGTATCTTCTACTTTTTGAAAGGTAATACATGTAGGAATTACCAAGGTTTCTTCCATTTTGAAACTCTTCTAAGTCATACCAGAGTGTGTGATTGTGCAAATAGATCTAGACATATTTAACACTGTTTTGAAACATTCCTGGTAAAAATAAAAGCTCTCTCTGCCACCAAAGAATGACTGATACACTTGACTTTTTTTATAACAAAATGTTGGTACCTTCTTCTTTACATTATACCAACGATCCCCCAAATCAGGCCTCTTTTGAGCTAGCAGTTGGAATCTGCAGAAAATAGGGACAAGCCAGAAAACAGGTGATGGTAGTAGTTATTGTCAGTCAGAGAGTCATATAAGGGATGGCTTATATCCCTTATATGACTTTCACTTGATTGCTGTTTCAAGGAAAGGTGTTTGAGATATGATGCGAATGCTAGGATAACTTTATCTTGACTATAGTAACATCAATGCCTGCAATTACAATGGATTCAGGAGGATAAGAGGAAGAAAAGTGACAAGATATAAGAGGAACATCACTCTGCTTGCTCCAGGTTCCGAGAAAGTAAAGTCCTAATAATAAAGATAGCTTTAAGGATCCGGGGTGCTGGTTCATCTGTGGTTTCATTTCTAGTGAGACCTGGTATGTTAAGCATAATGATTGTCCAATATCTGGTTCTCTTTTCCTTTTGGGGACATGGGAAACGTGAATGTCCATAACACTATGTACTATGGTATGCACGGACTTGATTTTTGCCAATGAATTATCAGTTAAAGTGAGGTGCGGCACGTCAAGGCAGAAACTCTTCATTGGCAGTGCTTGCCTCTCCATACCATGGGAGCCCTTGTTGAGATGAACCCTCCAAGTTCTGGATCTCTATGTGACTGTGATGAGGAGAGTCCTTTGGACAACCCGTCAGTAGCTTAAATGCGAAATAATTTCATTTTCTAATTCCATTGAGATTATTTTTAAAATGTGATATGGTGCACTTCTCACCAAAGCATAATGCAGCTTATTTTGACTGAAACACTTAGTGGGGAGAGGACAGAAGGAAACCTTCCTGAACCTAACGTGAAGTGATATGGATGACAAAAAATGACTCTGTGAGGTAGTCTCAGAGTCAACATATGGGGCAAGAAACAGGGAAGAATTTCTGTGCCAGGATTCCTTAAATAAAGCATATTTGAGGCTCTCAGTCACAGACATTTTTACATACTTAAAGCATGCATCTTGCTGTGCAGCCTCTGGCCTCATCCTTCATGCCCACCTCTATAGGACAATTAGATCTCATTTCAATCTACAGACTAAGATCAGATGTATGGAAACTTAAAAGTTGAATCTTGCTCCTTTCCCCCTGCTTTTCTGCTATACAACTCTGCTCAGAGGAGTAAGTATATAATCCCTTACAGCTGCCCAACTGATGAGCACAGGGTTAATGTAAAAAAGAAAATGGAAAAAAGAAATCACACTAGTTTACATTTCAAAGTTTTACCCTATTTACTCCATGTAAGTAAATAATAAACCCATTTCCCAAAATATATAAAATACAAATATTTACTTTAAAATAATTCCCCAAACCATGAATAAATTATATAAAAATAAATTATATATGACACACTTTCTATCTACAAGAAAAAACATACAAAAAAGCAATTTTTCTAAATCTCAATTGCTTAGTAACTTGAAACATCAAATAACTCTTGGATTTCCTTATGGTAATGCAAATGTTTACCTTATGTCTGTCCCTTTGTTTATTGTAAGCAGATAAATCGTTTTGTAAGTTTCACAGGTCTACAGCCAGAGTGGACTTTACCCCCAGATAAACTGTATCTCTATAAACTGATTGTGATGTGATTTTGTACTTGGCATTGTTACTGATCTAAGGGTTTTTTTTTTTTTTTTTTTTTAACCATTGTAGTGCCTTTTTAGAATTCAGAGAGTGGAGTGTAGCAGTTTGATATTATTTATGAATTCCAAAAAGAAAGATTATGTTTGTAAACTGGTCTGTTCCTCTGGGTGTGATACCCTTTGATTATATTAGATTCAGCTGAGATATATTTGATTAAATTATGTTAAGATTAGGGCTTTGATTCAACCACCTCATTAGGGCATGACTCAGGGTTGAGTCCCTGCCCCCTTGGTGGGTTATATAAATGGACACTCACTCAAGAAGACACAGCAGAAGAAGATACATGAGAAAAGAGAAAGAGCTCCATAGATGTCAGAGGAGAGGACTTTGTCATGACAGGAAAGAGGAGAGAACTTTGATCCTTGCAGCCCTGGGAAGAGACATGAGCCATTTGCCTGATAATTCGCACAGATCTAACCTGATGGTCCTTTGTCTTTCATTTCAGCTTCACCTTGCATCTTTCACTTTAAGAGCTAGGACTACTATGAAAATGTGATGTGGGATGCCTATGGGACTCTACCTGCCAGTCACTTCTGTGCTGGACATAGGAAGGACTTATAGGACATGCTTGACCACTGTGGAAGAAGGCAGAAGATAAATGCCCTCTCCTTTTTTTCTCAGGTGATCAAATCTATAACCTATCCTATAAGAATTCCTAAAAGTTTTTCAAAGGTTCAAGTCCCACTTGCCCAGACTTCTGACCACTCAGGAACACACCCTTGTATTGATTCACTCTTAGTCACCCAGTCCTGATCTCTGAGACCAATGCCCAAAATACATTACCCTTTGGAATCTAAGCTCCAGATTCTGAGTTCAGCTGAGGAAGAGATGGTTGGGCAGTGACTCTTTTCTATACCTCTTTTGAGCACCGGTTTCTTTCTTCTGAGACTAAAGTGTGAACTTAATTTTATTATTTTCCTGGCAATTATGGAGATAATATAATATTATTTTATATATTTTCTGTTCTTTTTTGGAATTTAAGGTGAGTAGATCTGGCTGCCACATATGCTAAGCCTTGTATGCTAATACAAGATGACAATCTTGTATTCTTCCTGCCACGCTTGACCAAAGTGAATGACGTTACAAACTCCCAGGAGATAGCTTTCCTTTTTCAATTTTAGTACACTAAATATGTCTGAAGAGATAATTTTGTTGGAATGAGTCCTCTTTTCTATGCAACATTGTGCATACTTGGCAAGTGTAGAGGGGTATATATTCTTAAGTAGTCTTTTGGATTGTGTCCTAGTGTATATTTATATGACTATCTAAAGAATAAGAGGGAAATACTATTTCTATTCACTATTGTAACTTCTATTACTTTTATCATCCTAACTGGCCAGTACATTGGAAACCTAAATTCACCCTAATATGTAGTAGATAATCTTGGCCACCTATAAGCAGATGCCCTCCCCAATTCTTCTTACTACTAAAATTGAGGTTTTGTTCACTCTCCCATACTCATGTGTCTCAGAGATTTTTGGGACCCTTCCCAGATCCAGGGTGATTTCTGATTAGTCTAAAGCTATTTCCATACCCCTTGACACTTTTGAAATTTGGTATTTGACCCAATTCTGATCAATTGGAAGTAAAGGGACATAGGCTGTAGGACTTCTAGGAAAATTTCTCTGCCTTTGACATATGGATAGAAGGAAAGGGTACTCTTTCTTGAATAGATTTTTTAAATCCTCCTGCAGCCCTATACTTTGTGGGCAATGGAGAATTCATTCAAAATACAGGAATGTCTCTCCCTAGACTTTCTAACTTTAATCCATGCTTCTGGTTCCTTGATCTGTGTATGTACTGGAATCTTATTTTGGCTTAGTTATTACATGTGACAGTGATATAACCAGGATAATGTGGGTTCTACTAATCCCCTTTGTTGTACTTTCTATTCCAAGAACATCTTGCCTCTGAGTCCTTTGCTTGACTGCAATTTGTGATTCATCAGGTCATTGCCCATATTAAAACTGTTCACTTTCATAGCCTCACTACAGTCTGGTGGGTTCAGTCACTCCTCACATCAGTGTCTTTACTACAGTGAGTGAGAGAAGGAGGAAGCAGGGGGAATGTGAAAGGGAAAACTGGAGGCTGAAAGATCTCTGGCACCTGTTTGGGCTGCTAATTATACTGTGTCTGCTTCAGCAAGCTCAGTAAGTCTCACTGTGTTGTAGTTAGCCTAAAATTATCTAATGGAGAAATGCCTTATAGGTATCCTAGGCAGAAGATTCAGAAACTTAAAAAAAAATTCCCAATAAAGAACAACAGCAATATCCCTAAGTGAATGAAATAGGACAAAATGGTATATGAAAGTTGATAATGATTTCACTCTTACAGAGGTATGAACTATCTCAAATCAATGATGGATAACTAGAAAAAAGACAATAACTATAATACTTTTGTGAGTAGGATAAGAATTATACTTTGTGTAGCACTGCCTCTGACTGATGTCACTTTTTACAAAACACCCCAAGGGAATCTATTACATTGACAAGGAAAGAGAGTCAGATATAAGTTGTTTTATGTGCTATCAGTTCTTAGGTTTAAAATGCATCAAAATTTATCTCAATATGGAGTTTTATTTAGGATTGTTTTTCTATTTGTTCATCAAGTGAGAGTATGAGATTTTTGGGGAACAATGCATATCTATTCATTTAAACAGCTGGATCTTATGTGTGCTACCTATATGCATCAAAATATTTCTTCAACAATTTGGATGACAGTATTTATATTAATTTTTAATGAACTCTAAGTATGCATTTCCCATATGTTGGAAGCAAAGCAAGGTAATGAATATTTCCTATTTCGTGTATTTTTTTCTGGTATTTCATAATTTTATCTAACTACATCTGCTAATAAACATTGGACATTGAGTTATCCGTTATCATATCTTAACCTAATTTTTCATAAAACTAATTTATTGTCTGTATGCAACCTGTTTTCTTATACCTTTATTTGAAAATTAGGTTTTTGAATAAATGGTCTAGAACCAATAGTACTTTTTAGTTTTAGAACTTATTGGTACAATTATTTACTAAACATTTCCTATGAGGTGTGTGTTATCATGTAGAACAGTGTAGCATAGTGGTTAAGGGATTGGGGAACTGAATTCAGATTCCCTTATTTGCATCCCAGCCCCTCATGCTTTCTTACTTTTGGCAAATCAAATGCAGGCATACCTCTTTTAATGCGCTTTGCTTTATTGTGCTTCAAAGATATTTTTACAAATTGAAGGTTTATGACAATTCTGCATCACGCAAGCTATTGATGCCATTTTTCTAATAGTGTGTGCTCATTTCCTATCTTTGTGTCACATTTTGGTAATTCTTGGTATAGCTCAAACTTTTTCATTGTTATTATATCTGTTATGGTGACCTGTGATCTGTGATCTTAATCGATAAATATTTTATATGTTCTGATTGCTCCACCAATCGGCCATTCTCATCTCTCGCCCTCTCTTCAGGACTCCCTATTCCCTGAGACACAACAATATTGAAAGTAGGCCAATTAATAACCCTACAATTTATGGCCTCTAAGTATTTCAAGTGAAAGGAAGAGTCAATGAATTTGGCAAACTTCATTGTCATCTTTTTTTAAGAAATTTCCACAGCTACAACCACCCCTGTGGAGTGAGTTGCTACATGGTATATCATGGGAACAGAGGTTCAGGGCAAAACAGAAAATTTCAGCAAAGGATCCCTTTATTGTACAGAATAAAAACTTCAGAAAGGGAGCCTATCCTTGTCCCTTACTCAGCAGAAAGAGTCCAAAAAAGCTGGGGAAGTCCCATCACAGCTGGTCTCCTGGGTGACTGAAAAGCGCAGTGCCTTGGGGTTGATAGATGGCAGCTCTGCACACCCCACTTCACACAGTCTATACTGTTTGAGTGTGATTTTTATCCACCTTGGGGGAGGGGGCCCTGCCACTGAGAATTCCTGTTGTGATAAACATCTGTTGCTGCTGTTCCAGGTTTCCAAATTTAAGGTCTGGCTGGCTTTTTCATTAGACTTATCATGTTCCCCAGGTTGTGGAATAACACCCAAGAGAAAAGACATGGCCACTTAACGTGCGATTGTGACCTCCCCAAAGAAGTTGGTGGGAAAAGGTGAGGTCTGGGCAATGGCCGCTTAACAGTGTCTGTGACTTCCCTATCAACCCTGACCCTCAGCACGCTGATCAGTCAGCAGCCACTGACATGGAAAAAGGCCCTCCAGCAGCAATAAGATTATAACTCGCTGAAGGCTCAGACGATGGCTAATACTTTTTAGCAATAAAGTTTTTAAATTAAGACATGTACATTGTTTTTTAAAGACATAATGCTATTGCACACTTAATATGATCACAGTGTAGTATAAACATAATTTTATATACACTGGGAAAACAAAAAATTCATATGACTTGTTTTTATGCAACTTCACCTTTTGCAGTGGTCTGGAATATCTCCGAAGTATAATCACTAAGTGCCTCAGTTTCCTTATCCAAAAGAATGGTTAATAAATAAACCCACTTCACAACTTTTAGTAAAGATTAAATTAAGTAATGTGCTATTTCTTTTGATCTTCAAAACTATCCTTTGAGGTTAATGAGATTAAAGTCATAATTCCCTTTACTGTCCAGCAATCTGAGTTTCAGAGAAAGTAAATGAATTTCTCAGTCACAGAGTCTGTAGATTGATTTTGATTCCCAATCCTGATTCATTTCTATGAAATGATAATGCCTCCTCATTCTGGATTATAGTGAATCATCAAAAGGCAATCCATTAATCTCATAGTTTGCTACATTGCATTATTAATTATATATTTCATTTTGTTTTTTAAAAAGTTTACTTAGTAATCAGATAAATAAAGCATGAATACATGAGGGGTCTCATTAAGAGAATACTAATAGAGATAAAGCTTAAGTGCCCCTTGAGCATCTCACTAAATCCAGCCTTCCTATAAATTAAGCTTGTTTAAATATATTATGTATATATCCATTCAGACTTATTTATTGAGAATAGAAAGTAAAGAAATTTGCAAGAGATGAACTGAACAGAAACCACAGTTGGCAATGCTAACGGTTCAAGTGAAAACTATTTCAGCAGTACCTCACCCCATGTGCTCCAGAAAAATAAAACTCTGTTTCAAAGAGTTGAAACACAGTTCATCATTGAGCCCCACCTCCCTCCTGAACCAATCAGTGATTCCCCTGGTTACCAACTCTGAATAAGTCCTGGCCTACCAGATCTTGCTTACTAAACCCTGCCTGAAATTGCCCTGTGTAGCCGTTGGGCAATTTGATGTAATTATGAATTCCAAAAATATATATTGGATTATGCTTGTAAACTGGTCTGTTCATCTGGGCATGATTAAGTTATGATTATGGCATTGAATGGGCCACATCAGTAGGGCGTAGAGCCCCATCCCTTGGTGGGAGGGGGAATCAAATATAAAAGGCATGGCAAAGGACAGAGGGACAGTTTTGATGTAGGAGTTTTATGCTGGAGCCCCGAGAAGTAAGAGAGCTTGGAAGTAAGGAGAGAAGGCCCCGGGATAGAGACAAGCCATTTGCCTCATAGTCTACAGCTGACCTTGTGGAGGAAACGGAGGAGCTAAGCCTGGAGAGAAGTGCAGCCCCAGGAAGAGAGGAATCCAAGAAGCCTGAACCCTGGCAAACGTCGGGAGCTGTCTTGCTCCAACACGTGGCAATGGACTTTGGTGAGGGAAAAAACTTATGCTTTATGGTCTGGTAACTGTGGACTTCTACCCCAAATAAATACCCTTTATAAAAACCAACCCATTTCTGGTTATTTTGCATCAGCATCCCTTTGGCTGACTAATACAGAATTTGGTACCGAGGAGCGGGAAAGTGCTTTTGCAATTATCAAAATGTTGGAACCGTTTTATAAATGGGTAAGGGGTATTTTTTGGAGGAATTTGTGAAATGCTTGATGGAAAAGGCCTAGATCACTTTGAAGAAACTGTTGATAGTAATATAGACACTAAAGAGACTTTTTATGATGCCTTAGAAGTAAATGATGAAACTGCTATTGGAAACTGGAGGAATGGTGATCCATGTTTTAAAGTTGCAGAGAACTTAGCAAAATTAACTCTTAGTGTTATATGGAAGACAGAATTTGAAAATGGCAAACCTGAGAATTTAGCTGAAAAACTTTCCAAAGTAAACTCAGAGAATGTGGCTTGGTTTTTCCTTGCAGCTTATAGCAAAATGCTAATCAAGAGAAATACACTGAGGACTGAACTTTTGGGCACAAGAAAACAGAAACTGGGGAAGCGGCTGTGGCTCAATCAGTAGGGCTCCCGTTTACCATATGGGAGGCCCCGGGTTCGGTTCCCGGGGCCTCCTGGTGAAGGCAAGCCCGCCCGAACGGCGTGGTTAGCTGACCCAGCGAGCACAAGCAGCAAGGGGGGGATAAATGAATAAATAAATAAAATCTTAAAAAAAAAAAAAAAGAAAAAAGAAAACAGAAACTGATTCTGGAACTTCCGAGTTTCTGGACATCAAGTTCCCAAATGAAAGTGTCCCATTTGAAGATTTAGCTAAACCTGGAACTTGTAGATCAGAATTGAAGATGCAGTTATCTAGGAAAGAATTGTGGAAAGTCTTACTGTCTGATGGTTTGGACCCCTGCTTCTTGCATGCTAAACCAACAACATTTTTGAGAGAGCTGTATGAGCAAAACCACTATCAGCTTGGATGAAAAAGGACATGGAAAGGAGAGATTGAAGGAGAAACAACTTTAAGAAGAAAACCGTGGAGGCAGAGATCTGGAATTAAGACATCTCCTTGGACCAAAAGAGGAGCCCCACCCATGTGTACAGAGAGGGTGAGTTTGCCCCAGCAGTTGAAGAGGGTGGATGTCCCCACCCAATGTTCTGGGAGAGTTTTGCCACCCTAGGGTGCAGAGAGGGTGGAGCACATTCCTCAAAGATTAGGGTGGTTAAGGTCAACACCCCGTAGGTCTGAGAGGTGTGTACATGCCCCCATGGATTAAAGAAGGCCAGGTGGTCAACCCATTGCTCTGAGAGGGTTGAACCTGTATGTCAAAGGTTAGGGGGAATGTTGTCTTCACCTCACTGTACTAGGGGGGCTAAGACTCTAACCCAAAGATTGGGTAAGAAAAACGACTTTCATAATCGTGACTTACAAGGAAGAGATGAAAGGGGAAGAGAAAAAGGAATCAAGAAAAAAACAAAGACTAAAGAAGATGCTAATTTTAAAGAGCATATTTATTAAGAATTAATTTGTATGAAACATATATTTGGAAATGTATGGATAGAGATGTGTAAATGTTAACAATAAGTAAATTATAATTTATTTTAAAATAGTGAAATTACAGTTGATGTTTTATATCTCACATTTTAAATTTCTGAAATAACTACGATTAGAATAATTCCATATAATACAGAACCATAAAACTATTTTATAATATTTATAACCACTTTTATTTTTATTTTACATGGTATTCTTTTCATTCATGTACAATTTAAATTAAACCATATTTTATTTTATCCAATGACATTTAAACATTTATTGAAATAATGTAATTCATCTCATTCAATTTTTTATATAGAAGATCAGTGAGTTTTAATGTTTTACTGTTCTTGCATTCCAAAGATATACATTTAGTTATTATATTTTATTATTTTGTTATAATAAATATCATTTGTATTAATATTCATAATTTGTATTGCATTATTTAATACCATTTTTAACTTTTTATATTGGTAGCCTGTCAAAAAATCTTTCCATATTTTTTCTAAGATGTGTAAGGTTTTTATAACAAAGAAGTTATTAATGTTGTGAATGAATTAAGTTAAATTTTGAATTTGGGTCCAGTTGGTAGTCAGGTATTATACAAAAAGAGACTGAGAAAATAATGCATGAGAAAACATAGTTTATTACACACAGAGTGGGGTGCCATGATGAAACCATGGGAAGTGTGATAAGTTCCTGTGGCTCAACCAGCTGGTGGGGAACACACAAGCACAAGCAGAGCTGTGAGGGACCCATCGCTTGTGCCTCTATTGTGGTTCAGGGTGGAGGTGAGTAGGTTTCCCACCGGTGTCAAGGATTGGTTAATTTAAAGCAAATGGGAAAGTTTAAATAGTTTAAGGGGAAAGAGGACTGGGATCCAAGATCAGTGGGGTAAGTGAGATTGTCTTTTGCGGCCAGCTGTAGGTTTTGGGTAAGGGATGTGAGTGGTAGGGTATGGGAGGTTTAAGTGCCAAGGGTGGAAAGCCTAAGCATAGATCTATATATACAAATGTATTGTTATAATATTGTATGTATTATTTTTTTTACATTTAAACATATGGATTTCATATTTAATTAGGTCCATATGTATCATTTTTTTTGCCTTCTAATTTTTCAAAATCTTAATTCATCTTTCAAAAGGTTTGTTAACTATATTTGTATTTTTTTAAAAAGCAGCTTTGGTTGAATTCCATAGTTCTACTCTCTACTTTTTAAAATAAATTTTATTGTAGATTCACATGCTGTTGTAAGAGATTATACAGAAAGATAATACAGAAAGATAATAATACAGAAAGATAATAATACGGAAACATCCCAGTTTCCCAAAAATGTTTAAATGTGGAATACTATACAACCAGAACATTGACATTCATATAATTCACTGACCTTATTCATATTTCACCATTTGTCTATGCACTCATTTCTATATTTAGTTCTATGTGTTTTTTATTATATGTACATTCATATGACCAGCGCAACAGTTACAACTGTGATAGAACAGTTCTATCACAAGTGGCCATAGCAAACTCTTTCCCTCCATTATCCCCAACACTTAGAAACCCTTAAGCTGTTCTCCATCTCTACTCCTTTGTCTTTGAGAGATGGTTATACAGTGAAACCATACAGTTTATTAATCTTTTGGTACATTTTTATTCTGCAAATTTCCCTTGCAATTTATGAAAGTTGTTATGTGTGTCAATAGTTCACTCCTTTATATTGCTGAGTAGTATTGCATGGTATGGATGTGTTACAGTTTGTTTAACCATTCGCTAGTTGAAGGGCATTTGGCTATTTAAAGTTTTGGATTTTTAAAAGTTATTATGAACACTTGCATACAAATGTTTGTGTTTTAATATCTTTAGTGTGCAATTGCTGGATCATATGATAAGCAAATATTTAGTTTTGTAAAAAATCACAATACTCATTTATAGAGTGGCTCTACTATTTAAAATTTCCACCAGCAATGTTTAAGTGAACCAGTTTCTCTGCATTCTCACCAGCATATGGTGCTGTCATTTTTTATTTTAGTTATAATTATATCTCATTGTGGTTTTATTTTGTATCTCCCTAGTGATATTGACTGATTTTCAAATGTTCAATCAGTCTGGCATACCTGGAATAAATCCCACTTGGCCATGGTGTATAAATGTTTTTGTACTTGGCTGAATTTGATTTGCCAATATTTTGTTGAGAATTTTTGTGTCTAAGTTCATGAGAAATATTTTTCTTTTTGTACTGATTTTGTCTGGTTTGGGATCAGGGTAATATGGGTCTCATGAAATGACGATTCCTTTCCCTTCTATTTTCTGGAAGAGATAATGTGAAATCAATGTTAATTCTTTAAAAGTTTGTTAGAATTCTTCAGTGAAGTCCTTTGGACCTGGAGAGTTCTGTTGGGGGAGGTTTTAATCACAAATTAAATTTCTTAAATGATTATAGCTTTATGCAGGTTATCTGTATCATGTTGGTTCAATTTATGTGGCTTGTGATTTTGAGGAATTGCTACATATTTCTATGTATTTAAATATATAAGCAAACAATTGCATATAGTATTTTCTTATTATCTTTTTAATGGCTAGAATCAGTAGTGATATGCATTGTTTCATTCCTGATACAGTGATTGTGTCTTCTCTTGATCTTTGTCAGTCTTATTAGAGATTTGTCAATTTTATTGATTTTTT
Organism: Tolypeutes matacus; assembly: GCA_026826555.1. Lineage (NCBI taxonomy): Eukaryota > Metazoa > Chordata > Mammalia > Cingulata > Chlamyphoridae > Tolypeutes > Tolypeutes matacus. The sequence continues at coordinate 9,393,957 of JAKSZT010053783.1, forward strand.
CCCAAGAACCACCTGTTTATTTCATTGATTTTTTTTCTCTATTGTTTTCTTGTTTTCAATTTCTTTGATTTCTGTGCTTACTTGTAGTTGACTAACTTTGCTTACTTTGGGTTGATATTGCTCTTCTTTTTATAGTTTCTTAAGGTAGGAATTTAATTGGTAGATTTTAAATTTTTCCTCTTTTTTAATGTAAATATTTAGTGCTAAAAATTTCTCTGTTAGCACTGCCTACCTACATCCCACATATATTGATATGTTCTATGTTCATTATGATTCAGTTCCACGTACATTTTTATTTCCACTGAGACTTCTTCCTTGACCTATGGGTTTTTTAGAAATGTGTTTGTGTGTGTGTGTGTGTGTGTGTTTTAATCTCTAAATATTTCTATATTTTCCTCTTGCCTTTCTGTTATTGATTTCTAGGTTGATTCCATTATTATCAGAAAATGTTTTATATGATTTCAACTATTTTATACTTTAAGAGGTTCATTTTATGCCCAGGATATGGTTTATCTTAGTGAATGTTCCACAAGCAGTAGAATATAATGTGTATCTCATTGTGGTTTTTATGTCATATCTTTTTTCCCCTCTTTTTTCATTTATCAGCCCATCCTTTGTGTATACTTGATCTTTTGTGATGTATCTGTTCTCATTTTTGTTAGTGTATTTTTAAAATACTTTCTTTGTTGTTTGTATTATATAACCTACATTTATAAGCTACTTATTTGAAAATATACCAAATTAGTTTCAGTGGCATACACATTCTCTGATTCCATATCCTTCTTATTTCTCCCTTTATGTTGATTTTGACCCATATTTCCTTTTTATATTCTGTGTGTCCATTATCAGGAAATATGTCTTTCTCTTGATCAATTGGGTTCTAATTCTTACAGGAATTAAAGAATAGAGCTGTATATTGAGGATACAGTACTATAGTGATTTGTATTTACCCTTTTAGTTACCTTCACTGAAGATCTTTATTTCTTCACAATAATCCAAGCCACTTTGTCCTGTCCTTTCCCTTCAATAAGCAGAGCTCCTTTTAGTAATCCTTGTAGGGCAGGACTTTTGTGGACAAACATTCTCAGTTTCTGTTTATTTGTGAATATTTGAAACTCTCCCTCATTTCGGAAGGAAAGTTTTGCTGCATAAAGAATGTTTGACTGGCAGCTTTTCTCTTGCAGTTCCATAAGTTTTTATGTTATCCCACTGCCTTTTCCCCTGCATGGTTTCTGATGAGAAATTAGTACTTAGTCTTGTTCAAGATCCCTTGCATGTGATAAATTGCTTCTCTCTTGCTGCTTTCAGAATTCTCTTTTTAATCATTGGCATTTGACATTCTGATTGGTATGTGTCTCAGAATGGCTCTATTAGAATTTATTCTGTTTGGAGTTCGTTGTACTTCTTGGACATGTATATTTCTTTCTTTCATAAGAGTCGGGATATTTTCAGCTATTATTTCCTCATGTGTTCTTTCTGCCTCTGTTCCCTACTCGTCTTGTTCTGGGAAACTTGTGATACATATGTTTATGCGCTTCATGCTGTCTCTCAAATCTCTGAGACATTGCTCAATTTTTTTCCATTCTTTTCTCTATCTGTACTTCTGAATGTGTGATTTTGATTGTTCTGTATTCTAATTCACTGATTCTTTCTTTGGCCTATTCAAATGTGCTGTTGTGTACCTCTTGTGTATTTTTAATCTCTATTAGTGTGACTTTCATCACCGTAATTCCTGTTATGTTTCTGTTTATATTTTCAAATTCTTCTTTATGCTCACACATTGCCTTCTTAATATTCTTTAGCTTTTTATCCATATTTTTCTTCATCTCACTGAATTGATTTGGAATATTTGTTTGAACTTCATTGCTTAGTTACTCCAAATTCTGTTTCTACTTTGAAGATTTTAATTTGTTCCCTTGACTAAGCCATATTTTCTTATTTCTTAGTATGCCTTACACTTTTTACTGATGTCTGGGCATCTGATTATCTTGATTTGTTAACTCTCAATGTCAATTTCTCCCTCTTGTCTAGGGTTTTATTGTTGATTTCATTATTTTAAGGTTCTTTTTTGACACTTGGACCTTTAAGGTAGCCTGTGTTCTACTGCTCGGTTTTTCTCAACTCTTCTTCATCTGTTTCTTGCCCTGGATATGTGGTACAATTTTGAATTTTGCAATTTTTGTGCAATTGTTTTGCCTCCAGGAGAAAACTTCCTTTCCTCTGTTCCTGCTCCACAATCTTGATCATTTTTGCTTGTGTTTGAGGCATTGCTGCCCACCCTGTGGACCTACATGGAATCAATCCAGAAAGGAGGATTAATCCAGGAAGTCAGTTTTGTCTTTATGTGGTCCAGTGAACAGAATCTGGTTTGAGTAATTGTACCTCTTATCAACAGTTCTGCTGTGTTCTCTCTTTCTCTCTGTTCCCCCCTCCCCCCTATTAGGGCCCTTTCGTAAGCTACATACTCCTCAGTGGCTTTTGATCCACTCTGGGTCTTTGTGAACTTATCTCCCTTGCCTGGATATGCATGAGCTTCTAACTCACTGCTGTGAGTGGCTCTATAGTCTGCATTCATGGCAGAAGGGACCCAGGCTGTGTTGTCTCTGCATGACTCCCAAGCTTCACAGGACAAAGTGAGGTATAGGGGTCCAGATTTGCCAATCCAGGAAGAAAAATCTCCTACCTGATACTTTTTCTTTTTCTTCTGAATAGCTTTTGTGGAGTCCATCTTAAGTCTCTATTATCCTCTTGAGTTCTAAGCAAGTGGGATTCTCTGGGGAGAGTTTTCTTGGGATGTTTTACACTGCTATGTTGATTATGTCACTCTATGGGACCAGATTTCTTCTTGTTAATTTTTGCGTGGTAGATCCCCTTCTACTTGTGGAAAGTAGAGTGGCCACACAAAGTTGTCCATGTCCTAATCTCAGGAACCTGTGATTTTGTTATATTACACAGTAAAAGGTACTTTGCAAATGAAAGTAATGTTAAAGACTTTAAAATAGGGAGATTATATTGGGTTACCTGGGTGGTCTCTATCTAATAACATGAACCGTTAAAAGCAGAGAACTTCTTCAGTTGGTGTCAGAAAGGTGCAAAAGAAAAAGGTATCAGAGAAATTCAAAGACTGAGAAGGACTTGACCCTTGATTGCTGGAGGAAGTAACATGGAAAGCATGAAAAAGAATGTGGGTAGCTTCTAGAAGCATTGGCTACCCCCAGCTAATAAGCAACAAAGTAATGGGGACTTCAGTCCCACAGCCACAAGGAACTGAATTTGTTCAATAACCTGATGAGCTTGGAAGAGGATTCTTCTTCAGAGCCTCTAGTAAATATACAGCTTTGCCAAAAAGTTTATATGGATCTTGTGAACCACTAAGTAGAGGACCCTGCTGAACCACCCAGACTTTGAGACCCTTTGAAACTGAGGGATAATTAATTTGTGTTGTTTTAAGCTTCTATGTTTGTAGTATTTTTTATGGCAACAATAGAAAGCTAATATCCCATCCTTTTACTCTCAATCTTCTCATAAATTATATATATATCATATTTTTAAGCAATCTGACAGATTTTGTATTTTCATTTGAGTGCTTAGCCATTATGTATTTGTTGGTATGGTTTTACTTAAGTCTGTAATCTTGTTATTTGTTTTCTAGTTGTCTTATGTGATCATTGTTTTTTATATTTTTAAATCAACTGTTTGACATTTAGTTCACATACTAAAATATACCTATTTTAGGTGTATAGTTCAAAGAATTTTTTTATAAATAAATTCACATATTAACCACTACTCCAATCAAGAAAAAGAACATTTCCACCACAAGTTTTCTTGTGCTTATTTGATGTCCATCTCCCACTTTTGACCCCAAACAATCATTAAACTGATTTCTATCGCTGTAGATTAGATATTCCTAATCTAGAATAGCATTTAAAAAAAACAATTATATAAATATGTGGCTTGGGTATATTTATTTCACTCAGGATAATGTTTTTGAGAGTTAACGATATGCTGCATGCATGAATAGTTTGTTCACTTTTAATTTGCAAGAGTACATCATTATTTGAATTTTTTAAAATGTGTTATATCTTTCTGACAATGGACATTCACATTGTTTCTAGGTTTTGGCTGTTATGAAAAAGCCACCATAAACATTTGTTTAAAGATTTTTTTGTGGGACCATCGTTTTCCTTTTTTATCATAAATACCTATGAATGAAGTTGCTGAACCATATAGTAAGTTAATATTTAATGCTATAAGTATAAATTCATAAGAAATCCCAAACAGTTATCCAGAGTAGGGCCAACACTTGGCAGTGTCAGTAATGGAATCTCATTGTTTTAATTTCCATTTTCCTGGTGACAAATGAAATTTGACATTATTTTACGTGCAAGTAGGCCATTAAGATCTCGTCTTTTGTGAAGTGTTTGTATTACATTTTTTGCCGCTTTTTATTGTACTATTTGTCCTTTTATTATTGTGTTGTAAGGGTTCATTAAATATTCAAGTAGGTTTTCAGATACATGTCTTGTTTATGTTTTCTTCTAGTATGTAGCTTGTATTTTTATATTGTCTAGCAATTTATTTTGAAAAGTGGAAGTTTTTATTTTAATTAGCAGTATTCATTATTTTTTATTTTCTTAGTCCTACATGTGTGTTATTTAATAATTCTTTAAGCTATAAAGAATTTATTGTTTTCTTTTTGATATTTTATAATTTTATTTGTTTAGGTCTATGAAGAGACACAATTTAGTTTTGTTTATGGGTCAAGTTAGGTTTGAGTTAATCGTTTTTCTTCATATAAATGCCCAGTTATCCAGCACGGTTTTTTTTTTAATTAAAAAAAAAAATTATTTGAGTTGTGAGTTGTGAGCTTACAAAACAATCATGTATAACATGCAGAATTCCCATACATCACTCTGCCACCAACATCTTGCATTGTTGTGGGGCATTTTTTACAAATTATGACAGGACATCATCAAAATATTACTGCTAACTATGGTCCAAATCTTACATTTGATGTATGTTTTCCATAAACCACCATTAACACCATGCATTAGTATTGTGTATTTGTCAGAATGAATGCTCTCATTTTGTACTGTTAACCACAGTCTATTATCCATCACCTGGTTCATTGTGTTTTACCATCCCATGTCTTCTTTATTCCATCTAAAATGTATACTCAGTGGCTCTCAGTTTCATCATAGAGTTATGCTGTCATTGCCTTGATCAATTTTAGAACATTTTCCTTACACCAACAGAAAAAATCTCTTATCCTCCTTGAGCACCATTTTTTGAAAAGTCAATCCTTTCCTCATTTTTGGGCAATGTAGTTGACAGTGATTTCACCATGTAGGTCATATTTGACCATATAGACCAGAGATCTATTTTTGGACTGTATTCAGTCCCATTGATCTATACACATCTATCCTTAATGCTACACTATCTTAAATACTATAGCATTATAAAATATCTTGTAACCAATACTCGAGATTTATTCTTCTATTTCAAAATCGTTTTGTTGCCTCTAGACCCTTGAGATTTCCATTTAATTTTAGAATTAGCTTGGCAGTTTTTCAAAAACCCTGCAAGGATTTTGACTGAGATTTTAGATCTCTTTGGGGAAATTTACATCTTAACAATATTGGGTTTTCTAATCCAGTAATTTAGTGTACCTATCCAATAATTTGTTTTCTTAAATAACTCTCAGTAGTGTTTTGTAATTTTCTGTATACAAATATTACATATTTAGGTATGTTTATCACTAATATGTTTATGTAATTTTATACTATTTAAAAGGCTATAATTTTAAAGTTTCTTTTCCATTTATTTGTTTCTATTATATAGAAATGCAATTGATTTTTGTATATTGATTTTATATCCTTTGAGCTGATGAGTTTTAGCAGCTTCTTTCTAGATTCCTTAAGAGGTTTATGTACACAATTATGTCATCTTCAAATACACAGTTCTGCTTTGTTACAATTCCTTAAGCTTTTTTTCCCCTTTATTGCACCTAATGGGACCACTAGTACAATGTTGAATAATAATGAGAAAGGATACCCCTACATTGTTTTGATCATAAAAGGAAAGTATTCATGTGTTTTGCACCATGAAGTATGATGATAGCTCTAGGATTTTGTGGATGTCCTTTATGAAATTGAGGAAATTAACTTCTATTCCTAGTTTGCTACGAAGTGTTTTCATGAATGGGCATTAATTCTTTTTATCTTACAACCATTCTATATCCATCAAATAAAAATCACCCCTTCCCCATCCTTCCATCCCTGGTACCTTCTAATCCACTTTTTCTACAAAATTGCTATTTCTATATATTTCACGTAAGTGGAGTCAGACAGTACTTGTATTTATGTTCCTTGCTTATTTCACTCAACATAATCTTTTCAAGGTCCATCCATGTTGTAAAATATATCAGAACTTCAGTCCCATTTTGGCTTAAAAATATTCCTTTGTGTATATGTACCACATTTTGTTTATCCATTCATCTGTTGATGGACACATGGATTGTTCCAACTCTAGGCTTTTGTGAACAATGCTGCTATTGCTGTAACAATTATCTGTTTGAATTATACTTTCAATTTCTCTGGGTATATCCCCAATAAAGTGAAATTGCCAGGTCATATGATAATTCTGTATTTAAGTTTTTGAGAAATGCTGCACTGTTTTCCACAGAAGCTTCACCATTTTACATTCCCACCAAAATACATGTAGGTTCCAATTTCCCTGCCTCTTCTCCAACACTTAGTTTCTTTTTTTTTCTTTTCTTTTTCTTTTTAATAATTGCCATCCTGTGGGCATGCAGTGTTATCTCATGGTTGCTTTGAATTGCATTTCCTTAATGGCTAATGATGTTGAACATTGTTTTGTGTGCATATTGGTCATTTCTTTATCTTCTTTGGAAAAATATCTGTTCAAGTACTTTACCAATTTTTAAAAGTTGTGTTGTTTATCTTTTTTGTTGTTAACCTGTAGTTATATATTCTAGATATTGAATCCCTATAATATGCATATATATGATTTCCAACTGTTTTATCCTATTCTGTTGGTTGTCTTTTTAACTTTCTTGATAATGTCCTTTGATGTACAAAAGATTTTAATTTTGATGAAGTGAAATTGATTCATCGTTTCTTTTGTTGTTCATGCTTTTGCTGTCATATCTACGAAGCCATGGTCAAATCTAAGGTCATGAAAATATGCTTTTATGTTATCTTCTGAGAGTTTAATGATTATAGGTCTCAGGTGTAAGTCTGTGATATATTTTTATTTATTTATTTATTTATTTATTTATTTTTTTGTATAAGGTGTGATATTGGGTCCTTCTTCATTCTTTTTCACATTGAAATCCAGTTCTCTCAGAAATATTTTGTGAAGGGACTATTCATTCTCCATTGAGTGGATGTGGCACCCTTGTCAAAAAAACAATTGGTCACAGTTGTGTGGGTTTACTAGGGAACTCTCAATTCTATTTATTGGTGTATATGTCTATCCTTATGCCAGTATCATACTGTTTTAGATACTGTAGCTTTGTGTGTGATCAAGGAGCATGAGTTCTCCAACTTTGTTCTTCTTTTTCAAGATTGATTTTACTATTTGGTATCCTATACAATTCCATATGAATTTGAGGATTGGCTTTTCCATTTCTGTGAAAATGACCCTGGAATTTTGATAAGGATTACTTGGAATCTGTAGACATCTGTATACATTGGGTAGTATAGACATTTTGACAATTTAAATTCTTCCAATCCATGAACACCAGATATCTTACAATTTATTTGTCTTCTTTAATTTCTTTTGCAGTGTTTGTAGTTTTCAGTGTACAAGGCTTTGAATTCCTTGGTTAAATTTATTCCTGATATTTTATCCTTCCACATGCTATTGTAAATATAATTGTTTTATTATTTTCCTCTTCAAACTGCTCATTTCTAGTGAATAGAAACACACTGATTTTTCTGTGCTGATATTGTACCCCACTACTTTGCTGAATTTGTTTATTAGCTCTCTTAATTTTATTGTGGATTCATTGAGATTTTCTATATCTAGGATTGTGCAAGTAGGGATAATTTTTACTTCTTCCTTTCCAATTTGGATGCCTTTTGTTTCTTATTCTTGACTAATTGCTGTAACTACAACTTCTAGTACATGTTGCATAACTGTTAAAAAGCAGGCATTCTTGTTTGTTCCCTGGCCCTGAATTTTTAATGCATTTTTTGCATATTTTAACATAATAATTTTTTTGTTTTCTTATTTAATCTGTCAATATGATTAATTGCATTGCTTAGTTTTCTATTTTAGATTAATCTCCATAATTGGAATAAATCCCAGCTGTCCACTATGTGAATCATTTTCACATTTCTTAATTAATTTGTTAATATGTTGTTAAGGGTATTTGTTTCTATATTAATGAGGGTTTTCTATCTGTTGTTTCCCTCTCTTAGCATCATTTTAATATGGTTGTAGTATGAGGGTAGTGCTGGCCTCATAAAATAATTTGGGAAGGTTTTCAAATCTATCTTATGAAGAAGTTTGAATTGGTTGGAAATATCTTGCTAATTTTTTATACAACCTATTACTGTATAGAAGAAAAATTTCTGGAACAAAAGTTTATTTTGCGGAAAGTCTCCTAATTATAAATTATTTTACATTAATAAAGATAGTACTATTTAAATTTTCTATTTTTTCTTGGGTAAGTATTGGATATATATATATATATTTAGTTCCAAAAAATGTGTTCACTTTACTTAGTTGTAAAATTAATTTTTATGAAGTTATGCATAATATTAACATTTTATCCTTTTAATGTCTGTTGAATCTGTAGTGATATTTACTCTTTTAACCTGGACATTCTAAGTTAATAGTACATCTCTTTTTTCTTGGTTAGCCTTGTTAATATTTGACTAATTTTATTGATTTTTTCAAAGAAACAACTTTTCATATTCTTTATATTGTATAATGCTTTTTCATGTTCTATTTCATTAATTTCTAGAACTGCTTTATTATTTGCTTCTTTCTAGTTAATTTATATGTAATTTCCTCTTCTTTTATGGCTATTTAATGGAAAAACTTAGATTATTGATTTTAGAATTTGATATTTATTTTTATTCTATTTTCTAATATATACATTTAATGCTAGACATTTCCTTCCAAGAACTAGTTTAACAGCATTTGGCAAATTTTCGTATGATGTGTTTTATTTGCTTGCATTTTAAATATTTTCCAAATTTTCTTATTATTTCTTCTTGCTGTAAGTTTGTTACCAAATATTTAAGGGTTTTCTAGATAGCTTTTATTGATTGATTTCTAAGATAATTTTATTTTGCTCATATTGAATGGAGCATATCCTTTGTGTGATTTTTAACTTGCTAAGTTTATTGAGAATTATTTATGGATGAGCATTTTGTACATATTGGTGAATATTCCATGTGCACATTAAAATAATGTTTATTGTGCTTTGGGGGGCATAGTATTTTATAAATGTAAATTACAACAAGATCATTGAATTTATACTTTTATTATTATAAAATTTGTCTCTTTTTCCTCAACAATATTCCTAATTTTTCTTTATTAGAGAATTTGTGAGTTTACAGAACAATCATGCATAAAATATAGGATTCCCATGTACCATCCTATAATTAACACCTTGTATTGGTGTGGAATATTACCTATAATTGATAGCATATTTTTATAATTGTACTATTAGCTATAGCCCATAGTTTAACTTAGGGTTATCAATTTGTGTAGTGGAGTTCCATGGATTTTTAAAATTTTTTTATTCTATTACTGTGTGCATAATCTAACATTTCCCCTTATAATCAAATTCAGATATATATTTCAGTGCTGTTAATTATGTTCACAACATTGTGCTATCATCACCACCATCCACTGCCAAAATATTTCATCATTCCAAATAGGAATCTTGTACATTCTAAGCCTTTACTTCCCATTCTCTATTCCTTCCCCATTCCCTGGTAACCTGTATTCTATATTCTGATTTTATGAGTTTTCTTATACTAATTATTTCAAATCAGTGAGATATACAATATTTGTCCTTTTGTATCTGGCTCATTTCATTCAATATGAGGTGTTCATGGTTCATTTGTGTTGTCGAATGTATCAGGAATTCTCCTTGTCCAAATATTTATTTAGGTCCCTGCTTTCAATTCTTTAGGGTATATACCTAGTAGTGAGATTGTCAGATCATACCATTGTTAGCTTTCTAGGGCTCCACCAAATTGTCTTCAACAGTCACTGCACCATTTATATTGCTACAACCTATGAATGAGTATTTCAGTTTCTCTGCATCCTCTCCAACATGTGTTGTTTTCTGTTTTTTAAATAACAGCCATTCTAATGTATATGAAATGATATCTCATTGTGGTTTTGAGCACAATTACCTGGTGAGTTGACACATTAGCCTAACCATCACACCAATAATAATAAAAACAAAAGACATCAAACAATCTAAACTCATCATCTCTCAATATCTCTATGCTTCCCCTGCCATACATAGCTGATATTCATTTTCCTTCTCTCTAGTATATTTATATTTTGTAGAAAAGTCTTATATATGCAATATCACCCATATTAGTGTTTTACGTGAGGTTTTACTATCTTATAGAGTCTGATGTTACAGTTTTTAGCTTCCCTTCTATTGATATACATGACCTTAGACTTTCCCTTTCAACCACTGTCATACCCATACAATAGTACTGCTAGTTATAAACATCATGATATGCTTTAACCATTTCTATTCATTTCCAAAAATTTACAGACAACTGTTTTACCAGTTCTGCTTAGATTAAGCCTTAGCTTTCTATTCTCTACCCTCCTTCTACTTTCTAAAGCCTTATATTCTAATTATTAAATCCATGAGTTTACACTGTGTGTGTGTGTGTTTGTATATATATATATATGTATAGTTAATAATAGCACAATCATACAGTACTTGTCCTTTAGTGTCTGGCTTGCTTCACTCAACAGAATGTCCTCTAGGTTCATCCATATTGTCATATGCTTCAGGACTTCATTTCTTCTTACCACTACATAATATTCCATTGTGTGTATACACCACAGTTTGTTTATCCATTCATTAGTTGATGGACACTTGGGTTGTTTCCAAGTTTGGCAATCTTGAATAATGCCGCTATGAATATTGGTGCACAGATGTCTGTCCGTGTCTCAGCTCTTAGTTCTTCTGGAAATACACCTAGTAATGGTATTGCCAGATCACATGGCAAGTCTATATTTAACTTCCTTAGGAACTGCCAAACAGTCCTCCACAGTGGCTGTACCATTCTACATTCCCACCAAAGTGAATAAACATTCCTATCTCTTCACATCCTCTCCAACATTTACAGATATATGACTTTTTAATAGAGGCCATCGTAGTAGGTGTGAAATGATATCTCATTGTAGTTTTGATTTGTATTTCCTTAATAACTAGTGATATTGAACATTTTTTCATGTGCTTCTTTGCCATTTATATTTCTTCTTTGGACAATTGTCTTTTCAAGTCTTTTGCTCATTTTTTAATTGGGTAATTTGTCCTTTTATTGTTGAGTTGCATGATCTTTTTGTTTATCATGGATATTAATCCTTTACCTGATAAGTGATTGTAAAATATTTTCTCCCATTGAGTTGACTGCCTTTTTTACCCTTTTGACAAAGTCCTTTGAAGTGCAAAAGTGTTTAATTTTTTAGGAGGTCCTATTTATCTATTTTTCCTTTTGCTGGTAGTGCTTCAGGTATAAGGTTTAAGAAACTAGTGCCTTCCACAATTCTTGAAGATGTTTCCCTAAATTTTCTTCAAGGAGTTTTATGGTTGTCGCTTTTATATTTAGGTCCTTGATCCGTTTTGAGTTAATTTTTATATAAAGTGTGAGACAGGGGTCTTCTTTCTTTCTTTTGGACATGGATATCTAGTTCTCCCAGCATCGTTATTTTGAATAGATTGTTTTGGCCCAGCTGGGAGGGCTTGACTGTAGATGTGAGGGTCTATTTCTGAGTTCTCAATTTGGCTCCATTGATCAATGTGTCTGTCTTTATGCCAGTACCATGCTGTTTTTACCACTGTAGCTAAGTAATATACTTTAAAGTCCAGAAGGAAGAATCCTCCAACTTCATTATTTATTTTTAAGATCTTTTTGGCTATTAGGGGTCCCTTACCTTTCCAAATAAATTTTATAATTGGTTTTTCCACATCTGCAAAAATGTCTATTGGGATTTTTATTGGGATTGTGTTGAATCTGTAAAACAGTTTGGGTAGAATTGTCATCTTAACAATATTTAATCTTCCAGTCCAGGAACAGGGAATGTCCTTCCACTTATATGTCTTTGTTTTTTTTTCAGCAATGGTTTGTAGTTTTCTGAATACATGTCCATTATATCCTTGGTTAGGATTATTCATGAATATTTGATTCTTTTATTTGCTATTATATTTGGAATTTTTAAAAAATTTCCACCTCAGATTGCACATCAGTAGTATATAGAAATGCTATTGATTTTTGTGTATTAATCTTGTATTTTGCCACTTTGCTGAACTTGTCTATTAGTTCTAGTAGCTTTGTTGTGGATTTTTCAGGGGATTCTAGATATAGGATCATATCAACGAATAGTGAAAGTTTTACTTCTTTCTTTTCTATTTGAGTGCATATTCTTTCTTTATCCTGCCTAATTGCTCTAGGAAGAATCTATAGCATAACGTTGAATAACAATGGTGACAGTGGGCATCCTTGTCTTGTTCCCAATCTCAGTGGGAAAGCTTTCAGTCTTTCGCCATTGAGTACAATGTTAGCTGTAGGTTTTTCATATATGCACTATACCATATTGAGAAAGCTTCCTTCTATTCCTATCTTTTGGGGTGTTTTTATCAAGAAAAAGTTCTGCATTTTGTCAAATGCCTTTTCTGCATCAATTGAGAGGATCATGTCATTTTTCTGTTTCAATTTATTAATATGGTTTATTACACTAATAGATTTTCTTGTATTGAACCACCCTGGCATATCAAGGATAAAACCCACTTGATCAGGTGCATAATTCTTTTAATGTGCTTTTGGATTCTGTTTGCAAGTATTTTGTTGATGATTTTTGCATCTATATTTATTAGAGATATTGTTCTGTAATTTTATTTTTTTTGTAATATCCTTATCTAGTTTTGGTATTAAGGTGATGTTGACTTCATAGAATGAGTTTGGTAGTGTTCTTTCCAGTTCAATTTTTTGAAAGAGCTTGAACAAGATTGGCATTTGATTGTCTTTGAATGATTGGTAGAATTCACCTGTGAAACCATCTGGTCCCAGGATTTTTATAATTGGGAGGTTTTTGATGGCTATTTCAAACTCCTCTCTTGTGATTGGTTTGTTGAGGTCTTCTATTTTTTCCGGTGTTGGTGTAGGTGGTTTGTGTGTTTCTAAGAATCAGTCCATCTCCTCTACATTGTCTAGTTTTTTGGTATACAGTTGTTCATAGTATCCTCTTTTGATCTCTCTTTTCCGTCAGTGGTAATATATCCCCTCTCATTTCTAATTTTATTTATTTGCATCTTTTCCCTGTTTTTCTTTGTTAGTCTAGCTAAGTGTTAGTCAATTTTGTTAATCTTCTCCAAGAAACTACTTTTGGTTTTGTTGATTCTCTCTATAGTTTTTTGTTCTCAATTTCATTTATTTCTGCTCTGATCTTTACTATTTCTTTCCTTTGGCTTGGTTTGGGATTTGTTTGCTGTCCTTTTTCTAGTTCCTCCTGGTGTGCAGTTAGATCTTCAATTTTAGCTCTTTCTTCTTTGTTAATGTGAGTATTGACGGTTATAAATTTGTCTTTCAGCACTGCCTTTGCTCTGTCCCATAGATTTTGATATATAGTGTTCTCATTTCCATTTTTCTCAAGATATTTTCTTAATTCTCTTGCAATTTCTTCTTTAACTCACTGATTATTTAAAAGTATGTTGTTTAATCTCCATTTGTTTCTGAATTTTCCCATTTTCCATCCATTATTGATTTCCAGCTTCATTCCATTATGATCTGAGAAAATGTGTTCTATAATTGCATTCTTTATAAATTTATTGAGACTTGTCTTGTGACCCAATGTGTGGTCCATTTGGAGAAGGGTCCTAAAGCCCTTGGAAAAAAGTATATCCTGCTGTTTTGGGGTACAATGCTCTATAGATGTTTGTTAGGTATAGTTCATTTATCATATTATTCAAGTTCTCTGTTTCTTTATTTACCCTCTGTCTAGAAGTTCTATCCAATACTGAGAGTGGTATATTGAAGTCTCCAACTATTATTTCAGAGACATCTTTTTTTCCATTCAGTTTTGCCAGTATGTGCCTCATATATCTTGGGGCACTCAGTTTAGGTGTATAAATATTTATTATAGTTATTTCTTCTTGGTGAATTGTTCCTTTTATTAATATGCAATGATCTTCCTCATCCCTTATAACAGTTTTGCATTTGAAAACTCTTTTGTCAGATATTCTTCTTGCTACTCTAGCTCTTGTTTGGTCACTATTCGCATGGAATACCTTTTTCCATCCTTTCATTTTTTACTTGATTATGTCCTTATGGCTGAGGTGTGTCTCTTGTAGACAACATATAGATGGCTCATTTTTTTATCCATTCAATCAGACTATGTGTTTTGATCGGGGAGTTCAATTCATTACCATTCAATGTTATTACTGTAAAAGCATTACTTACTTCATCCATTTTATCCTTTGGCTCTCTGTTGCCATATTGTTCTATAGTTTGTCTTCTTACCCTTTAATTTACCCTTCCTAATAATCTTCATTTCTAAACTCTTCTCCAAATCTCTCACTCTTGTTTTTTCTTTTCGGGCTGCAGCACTCCCTTTAGTATCATTTATAATTCTGGTCTTTTAGTAACATATTCTATCAGTTTTTGTTTATATGTGAAGAGTTTGAACTCACCCTCATTTTTGAAGGACAGTTTTGCTGGAAACAGAATTCTTGGCTGGCAATGTTTCTCTTTCTGTACCTTAATTGTATCATACCACTTTCTTTTCCTCTCCATGGTTTCTGATGAAAGATCCACACTATTATTAACAATTTTCCCCTGTATGTGATCCTTCATTTTTCTCTTGCTGCTTTCAGAATGCTCTCTTTATCTCTGATATTTGTTATTCTCAATAGTAGGTGTCTCATGGTAGGTCTATTTAGATTTATTTTGTCTCGGGTGCATTTTCCTTCTTGGATATTGATATTTATGTCTTTCATAAGGGCTAGGAAGTTTTCGGTCATTATTTCTTCAAATATTCTTTCTCCTCATTTTCCATTCTCTCCTCCTTCAGGGACACCATTAATGCGAATGTTTGTGTGTTCCACGTCATCATTCAATTCCTTGAGACTCTATTCCGTTTTTCCATTCTCTTCTCTTTCTGTCCTCTTGTCTTTTCCAGTTCAGATGTTCTGTCTTCAAAATCACTAATTCTGTCTTCAAGCAATTCAAATCTCCTCCTATATGCTTCTAATATATTTTTAATTTCACCCATTGTGTCTTTCATTCCCATGACATCTGTTCTTCTTTAACTCACTGATTTTTTTTTTTTTTTTCAGGCTTTCAAATTGTTCTTATGCTCACCTAGGGTCTTTTAATAGCCCTTATTTCTTTAGGTTTTTTTTTTTTTTTTTTTAATTCTTTGAATTGAGTTAGGAGAATTGTGTGATTATCACTGATTAATTGTCTTAAATTCTCTAATTCTCCAAGATATTTGGTTAGTCCCTTTGGCTGGGCCATCTCTTCCTGTTTCCTAGTATGACTTGTAATTCTTTGCTGCTATTTAGGAATCTGAACTGGTGAACTTACTCTGATGGCCAATTTCTCTCTCTTGCTTTATTTCCCCCACAACTCTTCTTTGATATTTGATTTAACTTATTTGAGTCTTTAAAATTGCCTGGTATAAGTTATCGAATTCAGGCCAGGGATTCACTAATGGAGGACAGATTGGTGGTGGGTGAGGGGAGTCCTTCCCAGCTGCCAAAGAGGTTTGGTAACTCACATTTGTTCTTTCAGTTTCTTCATCTTTCTGTCCCCTACCCTCCTGGGAGTTGTGTAGCACTGTCCTGGTCTGCTGAACCCCAAAGTAGGTACCTTGGACAGCTTTTGGTTCTTTCTACATTGTTTTTCTGAGAACATTGTGCTCTGCCTTTTAATCCATTGCCATCTTCTCACAATTCCCTCATACCTTTATTTTTGAGATTGTATTTTCTTTTTCTCCTGCCCTCACCATTTCTGCTAATTTTTAAAATAGAAGAAGTTTTAGAAATGATATATGATTCTTCCGTTTATATACTCAGGCAAGTAGAATCTTATATTTTCATTTTTCTTAAGCCATATATGTTCTGATTTTATTCCACAATTTTTTTAGCTTTAAGAAATAAAATTTTTGAGGTGTTAGAATTTTTAGAACAAAATTTTTTATAACCACTAATGTGGTTATTTGGCCTGACATTTTATCACTGTAGTGATTAATCAAGATCCTGTGTCTCTACAAATGGAGATGAAAACAGAAGGTAGAATTAAAGCAACTTGCTTTAGAGTTTAGCTGTAAAGGTTCATGAGACTCAGCATTTTTAGACTGTCAACCTGTTGGTTCAGAAGCACAATACTTATAAAATTAAGAAGAGAATGGAATGCTTAAAGTTTGAAGAGTGAAGAAAATGAGATTCTTTTAAACATGCATTATTTTCCATTGCTGAAAAATGGTTTTGAACTCAGATCCATGAACACAATATGGTGGCTCTTTGTTCTACAATGTAGTCATTTATTTATAATAAGGAAAAAATGTGTGTGGCATGATTATGGTTTTTAGAGATTATATAAATTCTATAAGCTCTAAGGTAACAGAATTTCTGTTTCCATAGCAAAAGTCTTACAGCCTAATTGTAAACAATATTTTGACAGTTTCCCTTGCCAGCAACTTCTCTCACTCATGCTTTTCTTTGAATGTGATCAGGTAAAAAATTAAGAAATATAGCAATTTGCTGGAAACTGTACTTCTGATTTCTCATCCAAGGCTCTTTACAAATGAATTATGGCATCCTCAAAGCAATATTTACCTTCTCAAGACCCAATCTAAGATATGTAATGTCTGCACAGATTTGCTGTGTGTCTATTTGTTGTCTAGCATATATAAATGTTCAGGGATGACTATGCTAGTGAGAAGAAAGACCATATATCTAAGTCAGGGCTTCAACAGTGGAAATAATGACATTTTGGGCTGGATAATTTTTTTATTGCTGGATCTGTCCTAAGCATTGTTGGATGTTTAGTAGTATTCTTGGTCTCTACCCACTAGATGCCAGTAATGCTGCCTCCCTTTCCCCTCCAAATTTGTCAAATAAATCAATGTCTACAGGCATTGCCAAATATTGCCTGATGAGCAAAATCACCCCATGTTGGGGACCACTGATCTATACTAATATATCTTTAAATCAAATAGCAGGGGCTGAAGATAGTACCATCTACAAAGAGAGCTTGCATATTTAAATTTCTTCTGCTCACTATTCTACAAATCTGTATCCTATGTATTACATTTTTTTGTATTAGAGAAACAATTTTAAAATTAGGCATGCTAAATGCAATACAGTGAGCTGAATAAAAGTTTAGTGATTTTCTCAGTTTATTCTATAGTAAAACTGTCTTCACAGTTTCCATTATGTTGAGCTTACAGTAACCTGTAAATTCTATTTGACGTTAAAGAGTACATGGCTTCTGATAAATTTCAATCACTATTTGCACATATAAAACACACACTTTGAGAGGTATTTGTATATATTCATCCACAATTTTGCTTTAAGTATGTATTATTTTTTTACTTGATTAAGGTAAACACAAGGAACATTCATATGTCAAAGACCTTCAAATATGTGTCTCTACTATTAATTCCAATTAATTTATAAACCTTTTTTTCTACATATTTCACATTTATGTGGCTATAAATTAATCAAGAGTCATAATTTAAAACATTCATATGAGTTTTCTAATTAAATGTCCATAAAATTAAATGTTTTTGTAGTGATATATTTAAGTGTGAAAATCATAATCATGATAACAATGATAACAACAAATGTATTTTGTCAGCCAACTGTCTTTACATTTTTACTTATTATTTATTCAATCTGCACAACCATCTTCAGAAAAAATATTACTATTTTCTCCATTTTACGCAAGAGAAAACGGGGGGGACGTGGCAGGGAAGTAAAGTGTTTTTCCTGGAATTGCACAGTTATGAATTGGGGGAGCCAGGGTTTGAAACCTAGCTGATCTGGCAGTAAAGTCAGTATTATTAATCAATATCCTACACCATCCCCACTAGAAATCTTTTTTAATTGTTTCCCCTTGCTGATTCATAAACTGTTTTTTTAAATATTTTTTTAAATTTATTTTTAAAAGATACTTAGATTACATAAAATGTTACATGAAAAAATATAAGGGGTTCCCATATGTCCCACTCCCTACACCTCTCACTTTTCCCAACATTAACAACTTCTTTCATTAGTGTGGTACATTCATTGCAATTGATGAACACATTTAGGAGCATTGCCACTAAGCATGGATTATAGTTTGCATTGTAGTTTACACTCTCTCCCACTCAATTCTGTAAGTTATGGAAGGATATATAAGGGCCTGCATCTGTCATTGCGATGTCATTCAGGACAATTCCAAATCCCGAAAATGCCCCCATATTGCACCTCTTTTTCCCTCTCCCTGCCTTCAGCCCCTCCAGTGGCCACTGTCTCCACATCAATGATATAATTTCTTCCATTGCTAGAATCCCAATAAGTCTATAGTAGAATACCAGTAAATCCACTCTAGTCCATATTTTATTCCCCAATCCTGAGGATTCTGGGATGGTGACTCCCACTCCACCTCTAATTGAGAGGGGGTTTCGATCTCATATGGCTGATGGATAGAACTCTTGCTTGCAGTTGTAGACTCTCTTGGTTCCTTGGTATGGTGATTGCAGACTAAGAGAGCTAGAATCTGGAAGATAGGTTTACAGGAAATAGAAAGGGAGAAGGAGGTTATGAGCCAGTGCCCGTAAGGTTGAAATCTTTCATAAGATTAGTCGTTGTGCAGTGAAACGATATGACAGAGGTGTAGTAATACTATTGGGTTGGGTGGTGCAAGCTTGACAAGGGGTAGAGTGGGGAGGATGGGTTGGAGGGCCCGTGGAACTGGGAGGAGGGTTAGGGGAGGGAGCAGGTGAACACTGGGGATTGCCGGTACTCAGTTGAAGCTACAATGTTGAGAAAGTTCTTTTGGCAATATGACAAGGAAGGGTTACTGGTTTAAGGTGTTGGATGGCGGAGCATTTGGGACACTGCACACATGGGGTAGTCTTCTAGAAAATGTGCAAGGGATCATTTTGTCACAGTGTGTTGTATCAGTGGGTGGAGACCCACTTAATCAGCAGAAAGGAGTTGAACTGCCATCCTGGCGAGGCCCAATATGTTCTCAAACAGAGGGTTGGGTGTCTGTCAAGAGCATGAGTGGTCCATAAACTGTTTTTGAAGATTTTGAAAATGTAACTCGCCTTGTTTCTACACTAGCCATAGGCTTCAAAGTAAAACTTTTTATTTCCACAATCTTTGAAAATTGAAGGAAGATATCGGAGTGAAGGACTCGTCCATTGCATTTTGGACAGCTAAATGCTACTTTAATATCTCTAATAGAGGTATAAATGTGAAAAACTTCATTCCTTGATGTTTAAATATGCACTTTTATTACTTTCCTTTTGATATATTTTTATTCCTTATGCCCTAGATTTTATTTCTCCCAAATATATTTTTTCACTTTTGCTAATATAACAATGCTATCTTAAATCATTAAGGTCAAAATACAATCCAGAATACATACATCCAAGATGCCTAGGAAATGTGAAATTTTACCCTAGGTGCAAATGTCTAATATATTTTTTAAAATGATGCATACTTACATATGTAACAGCAAAACATGCCTTCAAGAATAAATGAGCTATATGCAATGCTTTGAAAATGAAAAACAAAGTGAGAGAATAATTTGCATTTGGGTATAATGTCTGAAAAGCCAGAATAAATTATATTCAAATAAGGTAAACTTTTTATGTTCCAAAAATTTAATTCTAAAGATATTATTACTGTGGTTTATCTATAAACACATCAATCCAGTTTTTATGAATTGAACTCCCTTTGCCAATCAATAATGCATGGACTATTATACCAATGTTATAAAGTTATAAACAATAATGAAATGATTTCACTTGTGATATTGTCCTTATATTGTTTATAATATTAATACAGTATATATACATGACCATATTTACACTTTTGGAGTTTTATCTTAAATTCAATATCCAGGGAGCAGATGTAGCTCAAGTGGTTGTGCACCTGCTTCCCATGTACAAGGTGGTCCTGGGTTCGATCTCCAGTACCTCCTAAAAACAAACAAATGAAAAAAGCAGTTCTCTACTGGGGAGCAGATGTAGCTCAGTGGTAGAGCACCTGCTTCCTATGTATTAAGTCCTAGGTTCATTCTCTTGTACCTCCTTAAAAAAAAAAAATTCAACATCCACAAAGTTATTTTTATATATGTGTAATTCCTAAGGAAAACTGTACCTTTTAAAGAACACAAAAGAGTCTCCAAAAGGTTTCTTGCATACTTTTCTATCAACATTGCAACATTTTAAATATCTGTTTTAATGATTATAAGCATGCACGCATATTGAACACACACGGTTTTAAAAAAGGAAAATATTATCAACAAAATAAATTTCCTAGATAGTGATGTATGCTATCTAAATACAGGTGGGGAAATATAAGACACTATATTCTTCTGCTTATAAATAGAAACTTAATTAATTAATGGCTCATAGAACAGGACACTCATATTCTGGAAATATTTGAAGAAAGTCTTTGGCATGTCTGAGTAAGGTATATAAACTATATTGCTGCTCAGGAATAGTTAGAATATTTCAGATACTAGAAATGACATAGTCTTTGTGTATGGTATGCCTTTAGTACAATTTAGACCACCATTTGTCCTCAAGTAGGTCTATTTAAAGTATAATTGACTGCCCTGGCAATTATTGTGAATAGCAGCTGTCTGCTGGTAAAAGGGCATATATATAATGAGGGAGAAAGGATCAAATACATGCAATAGAAAAGAAAAGCAAGAAGAAAATATCTATATGAGGTATTTTAGCACAGATTTTATATTTGAAAGGGACAAGGCCTATTAGCCATTTCCAATTAGGGACCGAAAAAAAAATGAATGAAAGTAGTCATCTATTTATGAAAAGCAGCTGGGACTCTCTAAATCCAAAACTAGCAAAAGTTTATTTGTTCTAAAATTGTTACAGCTTACAGCATTTCATTTATTTTCATTAGCTATGTTAGGTTTTGTGAAAACCTTTATTGTATCATGTATCTTCTGCAACACACAAAAACACCTTGCTCTGTTTTTCCCCTAAATAGCTACATAATTAGATGGATGATTTCATGTGTCTGTGCGTGTGTTTGCTGAAGAGAACAAGCCAGATAAATTAGCACTTAGCAGAACTCACAATAGCATATAATATGCCCTTGTGTTTCATATAAAGCTTTATTTGTCATTCACGGCTGGTTGGCAAAACTGACTTTTCTTTTGAAAATGACAGGTGGTTCTCTGGTGAGCTCTGTATGGAAAAAGAAACAACTTTCACCAAGACAGTTTCTGTCAATAGCTTCCATGATTTAGTATTCAATCTGGGCTTGTGTTTCTTCTAAAGTTCCGTTTCATTTGCAACTCTTAGGTCTGGCATCATCAAGGCCCTTTGATAATTGGGATTCTATTCCACAAGACTAGAAAGGCAGGCTTCCTCTCTTCTCTGCAGGCCTGATTAAAAGACAGGTGAAGTTCAGTGTATTTCAATATGCCTCAACATTCCATGTCAGGAATCAATAGCCCTCCTTCTTTTTTTAGGGGTTATTAAGTTGCAGCTGTAACATTAGCCTTCTTTATCTAATTGATTGTCTTTTCACAGGGCTAAGAAAATCAATAGCAGTCAATGGGACTGCCCTGTTTTTACCTAATAGATGTTTTCTCCTAATTGGCTGCCTGGGTGGTTTCACCGAGCTCGGTATGTTTTCAGAAGTCCACAGTATGTTGCAACCCTTGTAAACTATTTTACCATGTGCAACAGTTATTGATTTTATAATGAAATCTAGAAAAATCAATAGCAATCAGGAATATAGATCAGGATTCCTAGGTACATTATGACAAAGGGCAAACTCACTTTGCTACCACTTCAAACTGTGATCCAATTAAATGTGTCCTTTAAACATTACATTTTCCAAAGACTTGGATCAAAGTCACTTGATTTATTGTCCAAGGCCTTGCTCAAAATCCAAGAACCAAAAGATGTTAATTAAAAAATAACATAGCAGTTTTTAAATTGAATATTTCCTTTCAAAATGAGATAAACTAAAATCATTAGGAGCAAATGATGAATTTGCTGAGAAAAATGTGACCCATCTGAAATCATTGTACATAATATCTGGGTAACTATACTAAATTCCTGAGACTTGATACTAAAATGTATAACTTTATATGAAAAAATATGTTCGGTTTTGTCAACTCCTTTACATTTATATGAACCTAGTAAAAAGCATTGTCCCAGTATTAGAGAAGCAAAAGTGCTTTTCAATTGGTCCTGCATCACAGAATCTGCATCCGAATTCCATCACTGAATATTATGAGACTTTGTTTCTTAATCTATTTTGAACACTTAACCATATAAGTAAAACAATGCTAAAAATCAGTTGATGCTTCAAGCAGGCTATAAAGTTCTCAAGAATGACTGTTTCCTATGGGAAAAAATTACAGTTTAAAAAATGTGAATGTTAATTTTGGCTTCTTAAAATTTTACTTTGTCTCCTGAGACCAAAAAAAAAAAAAAGGTCTTTTTTTCTAAATCAAAGAGAATAAGCTTTTTGTTCTTATTTGTTCTTCCACATCTGCTTTATGAGTTCTATTATTTGCTGTTCATATTACTTAATACATCTTCATTTTTGTAAGCTATTATTTTTCTTAGTAACTTGAATTCTAGACTGGATGAGTATCTCAGGTATGTTATCTTTGCCCATCTTTTTTAAAACTCTGTGTGAGCTTTGTATTTCTGAAAATTTGACCCCATTGTTTTTTATTCCTACTTAATAGTAAAATAAAGAGTAAAGAGTCAATTATTTCTAGCAAAAAATTATTCTGCAATTTAGCAAAAAACAATTCTCCCTTCTTATGACAACACACTGGACATTGTCATTTCTCAGACCAGAATCACAGACTGCAAAGCAGTTCCCTAACACTTTCTAGATTAGCATGCATATAACTTAGTCTTTATCATTCTTCATTGAATTGACATGCCCTGCTAACGTGCCGTGCCATTTAATATGCCTAACCTTGATGGGGATGACAGTTCCATAGTCAGTGACAGTCAACCCGTGTCTGCAGAGCTGTTTCTGGCTCTAAAATCACTCATCATATGGTAGGTGTTGGTTTGACCTTAGCTTTACCAGTTCTTCCTCCCTTATCTGGTGAATGAATGAATGAATGAATGAATGAATGAATGAATGAATGAAATGCACCATAAGCGAAATGCCATTTACCAGAATCGGACATCCACTCATGCACATTATTCTTAAAAAAATCTAGAGTCAAGAAAACGTTTCACCAAGCTTTGTAGAATAGAAGTGGGGAGTGAGCGTGGGGGAGAACATTGAAGATAACGATACCTTTCTTAAGTCTAACAGAAGCAAATGTCAAAGAAAAGCACCCGAGTGTCAGCCAGACATTGTCAATAATGTCAGCATGCCTCAGAACCTAAGGCTGCTTTGTCTAGTTTACAAAGTAAATCAGGGTCCTTCTCTACTCTGCGGCAAAGACAAAAAAAAAAAAAAAAAAAAAAAAAAACAGTGACAATTGTGAAATTAACAGAGTTAGTTCCTAATTCCTTCCCTCCTTTGCTGATTTCCCCCTATGATGGCTGCCTCTCAATTCTCAGGCACTAAGCATTATTATGTGCTCTTGCACATGATCTTTCCTATTTATAGGTTCTCAGGACAGAGCTTGATAAAGTGATTCATGCCAAGTATGAATGACTGATAAAGTTAAAGGTGTCATCTCTCCTAAGCATAGCAGCATTTAGTATGGATCCTCCAACCTAGTCCAAATAAAATGAAATCATTAATATAGAACTTTAGATCACAGATATAGGACCTTACATTCTTTCTAATTCATTTTATGCAGAGTATTAGTTTCTCATGGCATTTCTGAAGTAAAATGGAACATGATTTTGCTACATTCAGATTATAGGCAAATACCAGAAATATGTAAGTATACAGGAGACTAAAATATGTAAAATTTTTATTAAGTTATATTTACTAAGGAGGTTTCATTGATCGTGGTTTATCATAGTCACATGTAAGTGTGCAAGTTTTTTGTGCTTGGAATAATTCCTGTTTTCCTTATTGTTCTAGTCAGGGTCTTGCAAGTCATCTAATGCACTAAAGTTTATGAGCCAGTAAATTAACTTTAATTACCTTAACATTGCTCCTCATTTTCATCAGTAATCAACAATGTGAGTCCCTGAAACAAAGGGAAAGCAAATTCTGCATCATCAGAATATCAGTCGTTGCCTTCAGGAGATTTTTTCCTCTGCCTTCTGTATTTCTGTTATTTGTGCATGCAATTTTGAATGGCTCAGGCTCATTCTGCTTCTATCTCCAGATTTTATTAACAAAGGCACTATTTTCAAGCCTAAATCTAAATGGATGAAATACATGTCTACATATATTTAATGAAATATATGTATTTCATTAAATTGATATATGCAGTTGTAAAAATATTATATTAGGCAAAAAAAAATTTTTCAGCAAAAAGTTTGTTTTCACTACATTTCCACTGAAGAGTTTACAACAAGGATAAAAATGACATTAACAAGTTATAAAATAATGTTCCATCACAGTGCAGCTGCTGCTTCTCCATCTCCTCCTCCTCCTTCATTAACATCACCACCATCATAATTAGGGTTATAAATCCAATGTGATTAGAGTTCTAATGATAAGGATGGTGGTTTTGTGGCTTATTTCATTTGAAGGACTGTAGTTATCTTTTTATACATTTTTTCACATCTCAATTAACCCAACTCAAGAGACCTTTTTAGATCCCAAAACATAAAATATTTGTATCTGAGAGCAGGGGTAAATGAAGAGAAGCACTCATCCTTTTTCTTTCTTCTGTGAGTGCCCTTTTTAGGACTGGGAATAAGGATACTGCATTTTAATCTAAATAACCTGAATGCTTTTTCAATTGTTTTTACTTGAACTTCTCTACATACAAAAGCTGATCCATTGCCCTTAAACTTATTTGGCATTTCATTTTCAAATTGGAAGAAAGGTATGCAATTTTAAGCAAAGCAGTTTTACTTGTAAGTTTAATGTAAATTTTTACATTAAAAATCTTGCATGACAGATCAGAAATATTTATCATTCAACCATTTTGTTTATTTTTCTATATCAGTATGTATAGTATGCTTTTATCTGAAGCAAACTTTACATGTCTAACCATGATCTTAGAGAAGAGCTGACTCCAGAAGAACTCTGCCTAGGCAAGGTCACATGGCATAGCCATAAAAGGACAAGAATCACATACAAGGAGATGGATGAAACATCTCAAATAAGAGATGTATTGCTCTCTCCATAGAAGCTAAATTAAAAGTAGTATATATGATTTGGATGGCTGGCCCTCTTACCCTTTTTTTTTTTTTGTCTTCATATATTGTGCTAGATGAACTCTATGAGCAGCAGGAACAAAATTATCATTAAACAATTATATTCATTATGTTGAGGACAAGAGGAAGAATTCTTCAACAATAAACAAGAACAAGGGATTTATCTGTGATCTCTGTACAAAAAAAAAAAGCCAGATAATTTAAGAATGGAAACAAAATGATGACCGTGCAGTGGCTAAATTCTAACCTCTGTGGGCTGGATTGTCACAGGTTATTGAAAAGCCTGTTGGTAACAACAGTCTGTCTTGAGTTGAAAATAGTTACTGAATACAGGTCTCTCTTTGACAATATAATGAGCCATAATTGTTAAAACACTTGGACTTCACATGAAAATTAAAGTAACCTTATGCAGTATCAACCCTGCAGAAGGTGTCATGATTTTTAAATATTAGATTTTCTCATCAAAAAGAATTATGGATCATCTATTTGGCTGGTTTATCAAATGACACCGTATTTGAAACTGACGATGAATATAGGTTGTATATTAAATCATGAAAATAATTTATTTGAATACATACATACATGTGGTTTACTTATGTCATAAAGGGAACATGATTTCAAAAGAAATTAATAGCTTCATTGGGATACCAACTGTGACAAAGACACTCTCTGACACTGTGTTGATGCTGCGTATGTTTTGAAAATTGAACAAATGCCTCCTAGAAAACTGACATTGAGAGATATAATAGAATTGAAGATTTAATCCTCCCCCCACATTCTATGAAGAATAATTTGATTTTCTTAGAAGTTTATTTCTATGCACACTACAAGATTAGTCTGACATGTAAAGACAGAATTTCTTTTTAAATATGAAATAAATGTGAATGCTATAGAGAAATAGAAAAGAAAAACTAACTCTGCTTCAACTGGGAAAACTATTTCTATATAGCCCTATGAGGGTCTATTTTTCCCTGGTCCTCTAAGGATTGGGATATGGTGGGGAGAAGTGCAGAGTGTAGGAAGAGTGAGAGGTTCAGAGTAGGGTGGGATGATACTTGAGTAAAATGAAATTCCCAGTATTTTCTTATTTCTTGAGGGCAATCATTCTGCCTTAACAAACTCAACAATCGATATTTTCCAGCATATTTTATATAATTTATTGTTGCCTTAATATAATTATATTGTTTATTATGTGTGAGGTTGTGGTAAGATACTTGTAGAGAGTCCATTAGAGTGGATTTATTCATTAATTAAATATATATTTATAGTATGCTCAAAAGGCAGGTATTCCATGTACTGGGAGAAGAAGATAACATTTCTGCCCTCAAGAAGCTTACATTGTAGGTTATTATTAAAATGAGTATTATCATTATTAACCCAAACTCAGTTTTTAATGAGTATGAGGGGGTGAGGATGTCTCTCAGTCTGTTTCAGACATTATGATATGAGAATTTCTCCCTACTCATTTGTATTTCCTCACGTATTCATTCAATAAATATTCTATAAGCACCTATTACATGTTCATATAATTCTCAATCTTGTATCCAATGGTCACAAGCCACATACCTTGCCATAAAATTACACCAATTTCTTATTGTCATTGTGGTACTATAGCTTTTCCAGTAATCATACTTGCAAATCCCAAATTGATTTAAATAGCACTCCATCTTCAGTATCCAGAAGTCAGTCACCAAGTGCTATTTATTTTGTAAATTTACTTTCATATTCCTCAACCTTTTAAATTTCATAATAAGCATCCTTTTCATCTTCATTAATACCTTACTTTGATAAGCTCCAAGCAAAACACTGAATTAGTCTTTTGAGATTCCAAATGGATTTCTGAGTTTATCTTCCTATGTATTGTACTGCAATGTCCACCAAACAAATGATATTTACTTCCACTGTATACTAAGCTAAATTATCTGTAATATATTTTCTTTAAATATATTAATATATTGTCTTAAATTTATTATAACAATGATTTTAAGTAAAAATAGCATGCATACAGATTCATTGGAAAAAATGGAAAAATCCAAAAAAGCTAACAAAACCAAAAATTATTCATGATATCACTGTCCACTATAATTACTATTAATGTCTTAGTGGATGAATTCCCAGTTTAATATTATATTTATAAAAGCTGAGATCATGTCATAAGTACTTTAAAATTAAGGTGTCATTTACATAAAATAAAATGCATCCATTTGAAGTAAGTAGTTTGATGAATATTGACAATTTTATATGCTCATGTAGCCTTTACCCATTCAAAACATAGAACCATAATTTCACTGTCTTAGTTTGCCAGAGATACTGGTTGGCTTAAATAGACTAGTTGGCTTGAACAACAGGAATTTATGTTTTATAGTTTGGAGGCCAGAAGTCCAAAATCAAGGTGTTGGCAGGACCACGATTCTTCCAAAGCCTTGATTCTGGCGGTAGCTTCCCAGCAATCCCTGCCTCAGTCACACGGCCATCTCTCCCTCTTCCTCTCTCTCTTTTCCTCTCCTCTCTCTCCTTCTTCCCCTCTCCCTCTCACTGTGCTTGAGTCATCTGTCTTTCTGTACAAATTTTCTCTCTTTATAAGGATACTGGTCTTACTGCTCTAGGGCTCACCCTGATCCAGGTTGGTCTCATGTTTGCTAATAACATCTTCAAAGATAACTATTTACAAATAACTTCACATTCACAGGACTGGGGATTAGGACTTGAACATGTCTTCTAGGATGCAGAGTTCAATCCATAACATCCAGAAAGCTCCCTCCTATCACTTTTCAGTTAATCGCCCCTCCTACCTTTCACCTCAGACAACCACTGACTTCTGACAATATAATATAAAACTTCTTTTAAAGGGTTTTATATAAGTGGAATCATAGAGTACATTCTACTGTGTCTGGTTTCTTTCACTTAACATAATATTTTTGAGATCTGTCTATGTTAATATGCATATCAATATTTTGTTCTTTTTATTTCTAATTAAAATTAAATTGTATGAATATACCACAGTTGTTTATACATTCACCTGCCATTGGACATTTGAGTTGTTTCTTGTTTTCTGAATATTGTGACAAAAGGTACTATGAATAATTGTATACAAATATTTTTCTGACATATGTTTTTCATTTTGGGGGAAAATATGTACGAGGAGGATTTCTGGGTAATGGGATAGATGTATATTAACTTTATAATATTGCTAATCTATTCTATAGTCTCTCCGGTAATACATGAGAGTTCCAATTGTTCCACATGCTCATCAAGGCCTGATTTTAAATAATTTTACATTTTAACTATACTGTGTGTGTGAAGTGATATCCTGTTAATTTGCATTTCGCTGATAACTAATGGTGTTAAATGGTTTTTCATGTGTTTATTGCACTGTTGTGTATATTCTTTTCTGAAGCATTTCTTCAAGTCTTTTGAGAGTTTTTATTGGGCTGTTTGTCTTATTGTTAATATGTAATTTTTTCGCATCTATACTAGACGGAAGTCATTTTTTCAGAATATAAATATATATACACCAGTCTGTGGATTGCCTCTTCATTTTCTTAATTGTGTCTACTTAAGAGCAAAGTGCTTTTTATTTTGATGATGTGCAATTTATCATATTACTTTTTAATGATAATACTCTTTAGGTCTTGTCTAAGAAATTTTCAACTACCCCAAGATTGTGAATATTTTCTGCTATGTTTTCTTCTAGAAATTCTGCAATGTTTCTTTTATATTGTTTATTGATTAGTTTTATAGTTTAGTATAAATTTATTTACAAGTCCCTGTCTTTTATACTATTATTAACATATCCTTTACTTCTTTATATGTCATAGGCCCCTCCTTACAATATTGTTATTTCTGCTTTGAACAGTCAGGTGTATTTTAAGAAAATTACATTATTTTTAAGTCTTGCATATTTACCCAGTTATTTACCATTCCTGGTAGTCCTTCCTTTCTATAGATGTGACACTTCCTTCTGATTTTATTTCTCTTCAATCTGAGGAAAATCTTTTAACATTACTTGTAATACAGGTCTGATTACAATAAGTTGTCTCAACATTCATTCATCTACAGATCACTCTCATTTTTAAGCGGGTTTTCTCTGGTTATAAAATTTAGGGTGACTTTTTTTCTTTCTGAACTTTAAAGATGTTCCAATTTCTTCTAACCCCCATTGTTTCTGATTGTATATAATTTGTCTTTTGTTCTCTTGCTGTGTTTTCTTTAATATTGGCTTTCAACCATTTAACTAAGAAGTGCCTAAATATGATTTTCTTTGCACTTAATCTAATTGGGGTTTTCCAGGTCTTGAATTTGTAAGTAAATATTTTCATCGATTTGGGGAAATTTGGGGCCATTAGTTATTCAAACACTTTTTAAGTTCCATTCTCTTCATCTTCTGATACATTTTTACATCTGTCCTGGACTATTTATTTTTGTACCAGAAGTGCTTGTTCCTTCAACCTCAATCTCTTCTTCATATTGGATTATCTCTATTGATCTTTCATGAAGTTCAGTGACACTTCCATCCGCCTTCTCCAATTGCCTGTTAAGCACTTTCAGTGATAACTTTTTCATCCCAGTGGGATTTCGAATTTCCTCTTGATTCATATTTTATAATTTACATTTCTTCATTGATATTCCCTATCTGTTCCCTCACTAAGAACATGTTTTTCTTTAATTCTTTGAACACTTTCTGTTATTTCTATAAACATATTTATAATAGCTGCTTTAGGTTCTTTTCCTGCTATATCCAATATCTGGGCCATCTCAGTGTTGCTATTGATTTTTTTTAATCTGACGATAGATCACATTTTCCTGTTTCTTTGCATGTAATCACTGATTTTGCTTGTGCTATATTGATGATGTGTCATATGGATTCTGGTTTTATTTTCTTCTTCTTTTGTTTCAGAAAGCAGTTTTATAGCTGGCTGATCATCTTGAATTTATTATAGCTTTAGTTTTATGTTTTTGGGATGCAGCTCTATAGAAAATTGATGTTTCTCAAGCCCTTCTTAGAGGAATGCAACCTCCTATTTCTGTCTCTCCTTATAGTCTTGTAAGGTTTCAATTTGAGACTTTATTAGAGTAAGGGAGAATAGGTTTTATTTGGGCATGGTCCTTACTGTTGATTCAGATCCTTTCTGATTTCTAATCTGCTTGCCCAGGTTTTCTAACTCAGTTAACCTGTTAATCATGGCTCTTCATTCTATATATGCCTGACCTACAAATTTCACCAGCACTGTTTGACCTGCACTAACTCTATGCCATTCTCTTCTCAAGCCCATAGCAGCCACTCTCTGTAAAGCCTTATGGAGTTTTGCCCTGCTTTTGGCCAAAGACTCACAAAGATCCCTGAAACAAATTTCTGTTGCCTCCTTCTACACAGATCTCTCCCTTCTAGACCCTTGTCAGCTTTTTTAGCTACCCCAAACTCTGTTAGACACTGCTTAAACCCTAGTTTGTCGTGTCATGTCATAAAATTATCCCTAGGAGTGATCTAGGTGACCATAGAAATTGAATTATGAGTTTCTCTTTATTCAGGGATCAGAATCTTGCTATTCCATTGTCCAATATACCCAAAAAACAGCTGCTTCACATATTTTGCCAGTTTTATAGTTTTCAGTGGAAGGATAATTATCGTCATAGCCCAAAACATAAGTTCATTTTTACTGTTGGAGCTGTTTCACTTACCACCAGATCATGAACAGTTGTCTATACCAATGTGATATTTTTAACCTTGCATAATATTCTATTATAAAAGTGAAATGATATAATGTAAAATATAATAAAATATATAATATGACATATGATATGATAAGATATAATATATTATATATATTAGCACATATTCCTTGTGTGGGTATTTGAATTATATCTAATAATCTTTAGTGTTTTCCATGTGCCAGGCATTGAGCCAAGTGTTTTATAGGCACAAGATTATTTAATCCTCATAACAAGCCTGATCAAAACTTTTCCAGATGAGGAAACAAAAGTATGGAGAATTAAAATAATTTACTCAAAGTCATAAAATTAATTAAGGTGACCCTAAATTTTGAGCCCCATTATAATATGTAGGAGAGACTATAGGTTTTTAAGTCTTAACATCATTATTTTCTCTTTGATGAATAAAACTGTTTTGGATATTTTCATGAATAATTCATTAATGCAGAGGTTTGAATTTTTAATAGTTTAACTGTCCATCAGTATTTGTGATTTGCCTATTCATTTCCTCAATTTGGTCTGGAATGTGCTTTTTTTTTTCCTAAGATTTTGTTCTGAATAAAATCTTAACCTATCAGTTATTTCTTTTATGTTTATAAGCTATCTCTGCTTTTCAAAAATATTTATCGTATTATGAAATTATATAAATGTTCACATATATGCTTTGGGATATGTGTTTGTTTTACTTTTTAACCATAATTTTTTTTCTAACTCCTCCGTCCCTATTACCTATTGGCTAAACATGATATCAAAGATTGAAATGACAAGAATTTCATTTATAAATAAATAAATACTTGTGGATATGTTTATAGCTTTTGATTTTCTTTTATGTTTTGTGACAGTTATACAGTCTTTAATTATTTTAGCTGCATGATACATTTTAATATCTGGCAGTGGATGTCAAAACCTAGTGATTGTTCTTGCCTTTTCTACATTCCCCATATGAAACTGAGAATTAGTTTGGCAAAATATTTGTTTAAGAGTGTATGTATGTTTCTATCTATATGCATACTTTATTTTAAATTTCATTTATACAACAATTTTACAATATTAATATTTTAACTTCTCAATGAGACAACATAAATTTTCATACATGTATTTCCATATATATATGCATATGTATATATCATTCAATGTTTTTAAATTAAATTCACACATCCTGTATTATTTTATTAGGATTATTCTAAGAAACTTATATTTGTTATTCCTATGATGGAATGGGATTTCCCGTATTAATTTTCCCCAGGTTATAAATAACAGAGGGTAATTATTTCACTTTGAATAGTAAATTTATAACCAGTCACCTTTCTAACAGCTTTAATATATATTTTTAAATTTTGTTGATTGTCTTGGAAGTAATAAAATCATTTCCTGAAATGCAACAAATGATATTTAGAAATGTAATCATTTTAACAAATAATTGTTCTTACATATATTCAATGGCTAGAATTTTTGGAAAATTTTTGCTTAGATTTATGGTAAAAAGGATGTTTAATGCTTCATTTTAATGAAAATATTTCTAATGTTTCAGAGAGAGAGATAATATTGGCTATTAGTTTAAAGTGTAGTCTTTGTCATTTTAAAATGTATCCTTCTATATCTAGTTTTATCATGAAGAGATAGGGATTTTAATCAAATAGTTTTAGTATCTATTTAAATGGTCTTCCAATTTTCTTCTTTCATTATATATGGGATGAATTTTATTAAACATTTTCTAATTAATATTTCTAATGAAAATATTTCCTTGTAATTCTCAATGTAAACTTTAAAGTTGAAAAAATCCAAAAGTTTTAAATAAAAATAAAATAATTTTATTTTTATTAAACTAATTATTATAATATAATGAAATATTAGAAATTATATTCACCAGATAAAATAAAATTATATTTCCTTTAAAAAATATATTCCTTATCTCACTTGTGGTATTTCTCTTTTGTTATAATTTTTTCCTGGTTTTATTTGTTGTTTTGTCTTTCATGTTTGGTCTTTTGCCCAAAATCATACCTTCAGTACATTCGTCAATCCTAAGTATTGTCCTTTTTGTATTTTGTATTTGAATGAACTCATTAGAGTTAACTATGAAAGTTTTTATAATTTACATAAATTGGCATTTTTGTTTATATCTTTTCAACTTGTACTTAGATGTTATTGATGTCCAAATAAGTGTCTTATAGATTTTGCTTATTACATAAACAATTTCTAAAATGCAAAATAAGAGTTAGAAGAAAAGTTATATTTTCTGCTCCAAGGGTACTTTATTCAAGTTATATACCTAGAATATCAATATGTTAATTATGTTAATTAAATCCACTACAAGGTTATTCAAGGTTACTCTACTTGATCTGTCAAAAATTGAGACAGCTCTGATACAGTGCTGAATTATTACTATGTTTCAGTGATTTTCTGCATCTATTTTTCCATTTTCTTTGTATATTTTGTTGCTGGATTGTGTTGCTAGAGTATGTGGGTAGTATAATTTCTCTGTAATTGAATAGTACAATATGTTTGATATTTTTACTTGGATAATTTGCCCAAGGCTAAAACTATTGGATTACAAATATTCCCTCTGATATTTGTAGTCTTCTGAACTTTTTTGTTGTAAGTTGCAATTCACTCTTAGATTAAGATGGCCAATTATTCTTGTCCTTAATTTTCCACTAGCTTATAGAGATATTTCAATATTTCTGTGAATATCTTTAACCTATTTCCAATTCTATCTCCCTCCTCAACAATATAGATCTCAAACTGCTCTTTACATACTACCCTCCAGAAAAGATCTATCCCATTTCTCCACTCAGGAGTATAGCCAGTATCTCAATGCAGTACAGTTAAGTCACAATCTAGGTAACTTATTTGTAGAACACATTGCTAAGCACAGGGCAAGAGCCATTTCCGTGCCTTCCATTTTCTGTGGAACCAATGTACCATCATGGATGAATATATGCTAAATAACTCATTTTGTTGAGTCCCTACAAATTGGAAAAAAATTATTTGGGAGTCACATATACTATTTCCAGGAACAAAAGACTTGTTAGAACATATGACTGTGCTCCAAAAAATAAGTTGTACCCTTTAGAAACAAAAAAGATGTTATAAGGATCAAAAAAAATATTTAGTGTTAAAATTTATGGTAGGCCATGACAGAACCCCTTTAGGCCCAAGAGCCCAGTAAGAAATAAAAAATGGAAGAGCCTAACATGATATGATAAGAAGTTATCTATATGATGGAGGGAACTCCTTGAGTGCTGAAGTTATTTCTCTCCAAATCTAATAGTACAAAGGGCAGACGTGGGCCTCTTTGATTCTTTCCTTTCTGAACTGGAGAGTTCTTTCTTCCATGCAGGCTATACTGACCACTTAACTTCAGGTCCTACTTCATGAGGAACAAAAGAAGCATCATGGAACCTCATCCACTCACTTGTATCCATGTCCAGTGTATATTATTTGCATTGCTTTGTTATTAATTAGTAGCAAACAAATAGGAAAACAATCTTAATACTGAAAGTCATTCTTGACAATTTCGAAATGGAACCGACCTGTTATTGATAGTCCTAGGTCAGAGTGTTTGAAAACGTGACTTATAATTACATTATTTTTTTTTATTTGAAATTCTTACAGATGTGCAATAGATATACAAATGTGTGACACTGTTGCTATTATGGATATTTGTTTCTGTTACCAGGACATATAAATTATTGCTACAAGTTTTGAATCACCACACTGCCACCTCAAGTATAATAGAGCAGCAAATTGCAAACCATGTCCTACAGAGCTGATTGAGGGTTTATTGCTTGAGATCTATGACGGTTTTTTACCTTTTGGTTGAAGACATTTTTTTAAAGGGAAGATTTTAAATTCTCATGGGCATACTAATACTGAAGCTATCTTTTTCTCTTCTCTCATCAAGTTACATTTTCTATTCAACAAGTAGCTGAACATAGAATAAACAAAGTATGTAACCTGAGGTAGACAAAATAATGGTCCCTCAAAGATGTCCACAGCATAATTCCCCGAACATGTGACTAGGCAAAGGGACTTTGCAGGTAGAATTAAGTTAAAGAATTTGAGATGAGGAAACAATCTTTGATTACCTGTTCAGCCCATTGTAATTACATGGTTCCTTAAAAGGGGAAAACGTTTCCTGAATGTGGGCAGAGGGAGATGTGACTACAGAAGAATCGTCAGAGAGATGTAATAATACTGGCTTTGAAGTTGAAGTATCAGGGCCATGAGCCGAGGATTGTGAGTGACCTCTAAAAGCTGGGAATACAAGGACACAGATTTTCCCCTAGAACATCAAGAAAATAAGGCAGCCTCATGCTTACCTTGATTTTAGCCCAGTGAGACTGCTGAACTTCTAACAAAATACAACCAACAGCTCCACAGAGCTGTGAGATAATAAATTTGTGTTGTTTATGCCACTAAGTTTGTGGACATTTGTTACAGCAGTAATGCAGTACTAATAAACCAAATATCAATAAAAAGTGTATTAAATTTACTTAATAATTGCTCAACATATATTCCCAATATTATCATCTGTATTAGTTTCTTAGGGTTGCTGCAACAAATTACCACAAATTAGTTGGCGTAAAACAACAGAAATGTACTCACCGTTCTGAAGGAGAGAAATCTGAAATCAAGATGTTGGCAGGATCATGCTCTACCTGAAGCCTCTAGGGCTGGATCCTTCCTTGTCTTTTTCAGCTTCTGGCAGCCCAGGCATTCTTCAGCTGTGGCAACATAACTCCAATCTCTGCTTTCATCATCATATGGCATGTTTTCCCCCTGCGTGTCTGTGTCTCTTGTCTCAATTTCTGTCTTCCTATAAGGACCACAGTCATATTGGATTTAAGATCTACCCTAATCCAGTATGATATAATTTTAACATAACTACATCTACAAAGACCCTATTTCCAAATAAGGTCATTTTCACAGGTAGAGAGGGGTTAGGATATATACATTTATTTGGAGTACACAATTCAAATGGCAACGCTGAGGTTTCAGGATTATTTTTAAGAAATCCATTCTAAGAACATTTGACAGCCCACACAATATCCGACAATGTAGTAGAATTTTGTCATACGTGGCTACCCACTATCTTTGAAAACCTTCCTCTTATTTTTGTAATTCCCAGTATTATGAGCTGTATATTTTCAATGCAGAAAAATTTAAACCCCAGATTCTCTTGAGGCTGGCGTGCAGGCATCTGACCAAAATTCTGTCAATCGAGGAATCTAGCCAGATCATGGTTTTAGAAGCAAGCAATGTATGGCGACGGGCCTTTGTGGGAAAATTGCCTTCACAGTGGCAGAGGATTTTGGTTATTTAGGAATGGCAGAGCGGTGGCTTCTAGCATTCAGTCCTCAGTCTCACAGGCACCGAGTAGTGGAGGCAATGATGTGTTTGCTAGCTAAGCCTCTGTGGGTTTCACTGGCATTGTTCTTGACTGAATGCTTTCTGTGTCTAGTTCTCTGGCCCACTTGTTAATATTTCTTTGTAAGTGTATCATTTTTTCTGCTACAACTAGCCAGAGAGGATTCTGATGCTTGAAATAATTTTGCCATACAAATTATTAGATATTTGCTGCAGGCAAAAGAAACGTCAAGGTGCCCAAACTGCTCCAAATAGGAGACATTACTTTCTGCTTGTAATCAGAAAGTTACTCTTCCAAAGGGAAATAGCTGAAAGTATTGGTTCATTTCCTATGGAAACACAAGAGTTACGCCAAATAGAAAGGACCCAGGCTGCTTCAGAGATGAATCGAATGAAAACCCAGGAACGCTCAGAGGAAAGTATTTCCTTGGTTAATAAGTACTGTAGTTAAAATCCTGCCAATCATGTTGCTAGACATGATACCCCTCATAAAGTTAAAATAAGTATTTGATGTGAAGGGAACTTTCAGTATGATATATAGGGACTGAGTGAATGTAAGAACTGAGAATAAAGGGCTGAAACACCCAAGGGTCATTTTGGTACAAACTACTACTTGGCATAGGATAAGAATAGTTTAGTTTAAAAAAAAAAATCTGTAGAACCGAGAAATGATCCATCTATGTTTTACCTTGAAGGACATCTCCAGAGTCAAGCTTCCCTGATCCCTTGGACTAGGATGGGTACCCTTGTTCCATTATTTACAAATCATCAAGTACCTGTTACTCATACTATGCAACACTTCTACTCATTTGGTCATCTTTATTCTCCATGGTAAAATATAAGTCCCATGACTACAGAGACAATGCCTGCCTTTCTGGCTGCTGTATTCCCAGTGCCCACAATAGGATCTGGGGCATAGAATAAACCCATTAAAACATTCTTGTCTGAAAAATGAACTGACTGAGACCACATGGCTTCCAGTCCTGGCTCTTTCACAAAATACATACGTGAACTTGGGAAAACAAACATCTTTCTCTGAACCAGTTCCCTCACCTGTAAAACTATAGGGATTTGAAATATTAAGATATATTAATACTTTACTTATTCCATGTATAAATGTTAGATGTATAAATATTATGTTATATATAAATGCTCCATATACAATTTTAATTTTATATTTTTATAATTAATGTGTGCTAATTTTTACATGTAATACTCAAAGGTCTGTCCAATGAGATTTGTTGGTAAGGCAAAAGTTGTTGACTAACTACTGAACTTATTTCATAAAATCAAAGAAATAAACATATTTGGAATTCAGAAATTTAAGTGTCTGACTTTTCTAAGTTCCATTTTTCTCTAAATAAAAATGTAATGTAAGTTTGCTATAAAATATTTACAGAATGTAAAAAATGGAATATTCCTCATGCCCTATCCTTATATCCCAGAGATAAATCCCACTAATGGTTGGATCTGTTATAACTGTGTGAGTCAGCTCTTCAAATAAAATGTTCAAATAAAACCATTGTAACAAAGAACAGGAGGCATTTTTTTTTTATTTTTATTTTGAAAATGTTTTAATGAAATTTTAAAGGTAAGATTATCTAGCTCAAAGATATGATTTCTGTGTTTTGTAAAATTTTTACGGTAGATTATATATTGGTCTTGGTAAGATCTGTTCCCTTTCACCAAAGTTTTTTACTTAAAAATGTGTACAGTATATACTATTAAATGTTTTAAAAATTGATTTTGTTTGTTGGAATTACTATAAACCATATACAACTAAGTTCTTTCCTTTGTTGTTTAATTTAATTGACAATTAAAACTTAGTTATTAACAAAGCTTTTACGATACTTCCATTTAAACCATTCATTTGGGTTTTTCATAGAATATTTTATTGTTTTAAAAATTTTATCACTTCCTTTAATACTGGCCAATATCAAGGGTCTTAGTCATCAAGGAAAAAAAATCAGCTCATAGACCATTAGTAATTGACTAGAGCAAGTTATGACTTAGACACTGAAAGACCAATCTCAAATAATGAAATCTCTTCCAATACATTATAATTTTATCCACAGTACTTTTTAATTGGCTGCTATGTGACATTGCTGATGTCCAGAGATATAATTTGATCTTACTCAATAAGGATATAGAGATTTTTCCAATACTCTTTTAAAAAATGTAATGATGTAAAGAAAAATGTCAGAACCATTTCTCGGCAAGTAATGCTACTATAGTTGTGATAAAGAACAACAGTTGTTTTAAACAAACCTATAGTTATTTTACAATTATATAAAAGAAATTCTTTCACATAAGGTACAGAAAGTAGCACATGGTAAGCACTCTATAAATAATATTGATTGTTATTGTTATTTATATTTTGTTAATATTCAAAGTATTAACAAAATCCTAAACTTTACAATT
Source organism: Tolypeutes matacus (assembly GCA_026826555.1). Classification (NCBI taxonomy): domain Eukaryota; kingdom Metazoa; phylum Chordata; class Mammalia; order Cingulata; family Chlamyphoridae; genus Tolypeutes; species Tolypeutes matacus. Next base: position 9,433,224 of record JAKSZT010053783.1, read on the forward strand.
CTGAAATAGTCTTTTCAAAAACAAACCATGTATAAGTGATTTTTGGTCATTTAGAATCATGCTCCTAATTTATATTGAGCTATACAGTAAAGCCAAAAAATAAAATAAACCTTTATCATATCTAATGTGTCAATTTGTGAATTAATGAAATATTTTTTTCATTTGTATGAGAATTAAACACAAGGAGTAATCTAAGAAAACACAAAATCAGATGACATGAGAACGGAAGAACCATTTAGTTTCTGATAACAAATTAATATTTGGCCTCAATAAATACCTATAAGAAATGTAAAGGATCAAAGAACTTCAAAATTGTGGCTGTCCCACTATGTCAATTAAAGTTAAAAGTAGAGGTCAAGCAAGGATTATGCAAGCAAGTGGACACCTTTATGAAAGTTAAAGTTGGAGAGAGCAAGAATAGGTGGAGGGAGCCTTCAGACCACACTGCCAGCCTGATATCTTTGGAAAGAGAAGGAAGGAAGCATTGTGTGGAAAGAGCTCCAGCCCTCAGCACAGGTCAGAGAAAGATTTGGCCAAGTGGGTCATGAGTTGACATGGAAACCTTGCTTGTGAGTGGTGTCCCAGGTCAGGCAAAAATGGCCTGGCTTTAGTGCTGTGCTGTGCTCCATCAATGGTCGGAGGCAATCCAGGGTAACTGTGGCCTCTGTATGACCACCTTGGTGCATCGAAAAGAATGGCAGCTAGAGGCTGTCAGCCAGCTATGTCCCATGGCAGGTTTGTTTGAAGGGAGCTCTGAGCAGTGCACGTTCATGGCCGCCTCATGGCAAGAGAATCTTTCCAGAAATATATCCACTGGCAATTTTTAAACTAGGAATGCAAACATACTTACTTGTTTACATATAAAATATAGACAAGTTAAAATCTATTCTAAATATTGGATAATTTGAAGAATAATAAAGGAATGGGGTAATAGTTTTACCTTTACCAACATCTCCAATTTCATCTCACTTTAGAAACCACTTTTCTTCTCTCTGACCAGCTATACGTCCTTCCTTAAGGAATATTCTAAGTTCTTTCCTTCTTCAAAAGTTGATCAAGCTAATCTATCTGCTTTGAAAAATCTCTTTCACATGACTTCCACCATTGACATGATCCCTCAGCATTGCATTGCTAGTTCTTACTTTGAATCAGCTTTTGTTATTTAAAAAAATCAAAGAAGTTAGATTAAAAGAAAAGTTTAATAAAGTTCAAATGAAAAAAAATAATGCAATAACTGACAGTGTTTTGCTAAAACAAAATCATGATTTGCAGGGGAATATACATTGCAGATTCTTTTTATTTTGGTATGCTATTTTATTGTGTGCTGGGCACTATAATTTCTCTATCACTTTATTCTGTCTGATCTATTGCAACTCTTTCATTTGCTGGATTTGTTGAGTTGTTATTTGGCCTTAACTCCAGAGTACAATCCATGCCAGGTCTTTAACTCTAGAGCCTGTGATGATTTAATTATTTCTAATAAATGCCAATTTGATTGAATATAAAAATATTAACACAGACACTGGCATCTGCCATAAGGTCATTAAATTATATGGAGTATGTTTATATATTTTGATATTATCATTAGCAGTAAAGAGATAAAATAACTATTAATATGTGAATAAGTATCTATATCTATCTAATTATAAAGCTATCATGGCCATACCTGCTCCCTTGATATCTTGCCCTGCTAGCTAAACTATAATAGTTCTGCCTTCTATTTAATTTTAGGATTTTGTTCTTGGATTGATAAGGCAATTTGTCCGTGGTGCCCTCATTCTGAATTATTACCAAGACCTGTAAATTCAAAAGTTCATATAGTCTTGACGCTGCAACTAATTATTTTACATTTGATATACTTACCAATTTTAATTATTCAGAGCTAACAGAAATCTTAAAAATTATCTAAATCTTCCATCAAACATTTTACAGATGAGAAAAAGAAAAATGATTGGCCTTTGATGGGTCACACAATTAACTATTAGCAAAGAAGGAAATATCCTTGTCTTCTATGACTCTTTCATTATACATTTAAAGCACAATATGAAATTAAATAGTTCAAGAGAAATTAACTTTTTATATTACAAGAGTTATATAACTTCAAAAAGACCCTTTGTTTTCAAGTGTGATATCATTTGAGTTAAGCTGTGCACGTTGTCCTCATACTTCCATTGTGGTAAGGACCACTGAGACAATATAAGTCATTTAGATGAAATAGTCATCTTAAAATGTTATACATTATCCTGGGTGTTAAGATCACAAATACTACATCCAGGAGAACAGTCATGTATGAGATAAATTTTTACCTTGATTTTTTTGACTTACTTCTCTTTGGTAAGTTTTCCTCTGAGACATATGACCAAGTGAGTTACTTGTAATCTAGAATTTGAATACATAATTGATCGAAAAACTAAATTAAAAACGGAGATACCCATGGCTTTTTTGTTTGGTTTACAAAATTCCAAACATCTACTTTTATGTAAAATAAATTAAACACTAATAAGGTTATTGCCTAACTAATAATATTAACAGGCTGTTTTACTATCAAAAAGATGAAGATATCTGAAGGAACTGAACAAAATAAATTGGTACAAAGTTGTATTTTATCCACACTTATTGTGTTAACTTTGCTTCCAGAAAAATTCATGTGGCTGAGGAAATTTATGTAACATGAAACAAGAATATAATTTTTTCCATTCCATTCTGTTTTTCCTGTAACAAGGTCAACTGTAGAACCGTGTGTTGCTAGTATGCCTGTCAAGTTTTAATTGAAATGTTGTGATAAATTTCACTGCCAGGTCAGATGTTATTTTCTGGTTAAGGAGGGTCAAGCTGGTCTCTTAAAGAACCACTTTTGATTTTTATAGTGTTCAGTGATTTGTTCCTGGAAGTTGATTTACCACAGATCTGACCTCCGTCCTGTTGGTTGACCTCTGCCAACATTGTCAAGTTGCTAGTTCACCTACGGCCATTGGTAAAAAAACTATTTTATTAAACTCGGCTTCTCATTTTATTAGTTTGAAAATAAGCCTTTCCTAATCGATAGAACAGGAAGCATTCACTTTATTGCTTTAGACCAGAGACTAAAGGTCACTTAACACAAATAGAATGAGGCGCATAGCAAAAACAGCAGCAAATATTTGATGATTCAGCATTAATAACTTGGTTAATATTTGAAAAAGTCTGTCTTCTTGCATTTACACTTTAGCTTAAAAAATATTAAAATTGCCTAAATGTAGAACAATTATATTTGGGATGATAAGCCCCACAAATGGCTAATTTTAAATTAAAGCTTAGGTTTGATGGTTGAAAATTTCTATCCCAAGCTTCTGCATAAGTATTTATATAAAACCAATGTTTATAAAGAATACAGCTTCTTTTCCACAAGTTCAAATTATTGTGATAAATACTCTAAAACTTCCTTTAAAGAAAGAGATAGTGAATTTTGGAGGATGATAGTGAAATTCATGGTAAAAGAAATGAGGAAGAACATGGCAATGATTTTGCCATTTCACTGATGTAAATATTGTAGAGGTGACATCAGGAATCAAGGAAGATGCACTCACTGTCTTTGTCTAGCTAAGCATTTTCGGGTTGACTAAAGTTTGGTGTGCTGGGTGTAATCACTCAAAATCATCTGCCTCAGTCATACAGCCCAGCTTTGCAAGTCCTACAGGATTCTGTGGTTCAATTTCAAATTTACATCTTAAGCATCTTTGCACCTTCAACAGTTTCAGTTTTTCATTAACCTTTGAAAATTCATTTATATTACTACCTTAACCATAGCTTTACTTTTACCATTTTTAAAATTAAACTTAGATACATGATTTGCATGACATATAAATGTATACAAATGCTAGTATAATGATCGTCTTTTAAATCTTTATTTCCAAAGTCTTATGAATATTCTTTGCTATATATTTTATTGATATATTGTGAATGCACTGCAGCAATAACTCCCGATCATAAAGGTTTTAATCAACATGGCAACAATAAAAGAATGATTTGACTCTGTTTATAAAGGGGTCTTCTTTGGCGAGTAGACAGGAGTTCCTGATAAGAAATCTAGACATTTTAAATAGCTAACTTTAAGTTTATGATCCTATATGAGCAAATGATTGAAGTAACTTTAGAATACATATTATTTAGATTAGAATTTAGAGTCAAAGAGTCATTATTTTTTATTTTAGTATTAAATTTGATAATATACATAAATTTATAAAGCACAATATGTGGACTATGATTTTTATTTCTTGGTGGATTTTATTCGGATGCTTACTTACTAAGCTAAATGCAATGCTTCTATAATTACCTTAGAATTGCAGTGTGTGTGCTTCAATGCTCTAGTTATTTATGTAAACTATTGATGGTCATAAAAGGCTCAGAAAAGTTTACTACAAAAGAGTACAGTAGTGAATTCAGTGCTATGTCAGACTAATCTTTTGATTATAGAAAGCAAGCAAGACATTTGTCTTTATAACAAAGGAACAGGGTCTTACAATCAGTAGTCAATAGTTCTTTAGAAATAATCAGTCTCTGAGGGTGCAAGTGTACAAGTTCAGTTTGATTAATTTCTTTAAATGCATGTAAAAATAAATAGATGCTGTCTGTCTACATATGAAGATGCATAATTTGTATTAACATTTTTTTTCCTATCAAGTTATTTAAGCATGATGTCATCATTACAGCTCTGGAGTATGTGAGGAGAGAGGCCACAATGGTGAAAAGAATGATCTTCCACTTATTTTTCTGCTCACTGTAGAGCATGTTGGAGGCCGTAGGAAGTGGAGTTAGGAGCTGATTTCGTGAGGTCCCTTTTAGACCCTGGAGCACAATGAGTGTGCTGGGACCAGGTGACAAATAGTGGCAGAGAACTGCAGACGTAGCCCTTCCCTCCACATCTGCTGCACGAGCCCATAAGAATGGGAAGCTTTAGTGACCTTGAGAAACAGACACTTGGGAGTCCCTCAGAGCAGTGGCAACAGAAAGGCCCCTTCACGCAGCTTTGCTATTACAATATATAAAACAGAGTGAATCAAATGAGGAAGGAGAATACAAGGAGAGTATCCTGTGGCGATTGTAGTGGTCATACTGGTGAACACAGTTAACTTTGAATCTCAGAAAAAACATGAGGAGGGTTTGGGTCGTGATGGTGGGATCCATGTGCAGGTAGTGATTATTAATATTGATATTTTGCATCACAGGTAAGTAAGGTCTCAACAGCGCTAAATAGCAGATAAGTCTTAACACAGGTTTTATTATGTGCCAAGCACAGAGACCTCTTTAATCATTTAATCCTCACAAAAACCCTGTAGTTATGATTCTTATATCCATTTTATATGGGAAGATTCTAAATAACTAAGCAAATAGTGGATTGTGATTCAAACTTGAGTAGTTTATGTTCTAAAGTGTTTAGCCCTATACACCTCACTTTTAAAGTGAGAAAATGAGTTAAGAAGTTGAAGTAACTTTCAAAAGTATATAGACCAGCACAAACCACAAAGTCTGGATTTGAACCTAGCTCATTCTTTCAAACTCAGAACATTTAAACATTCAATTATCCTGTAAGGTATGTGAAAAATGTCTGAGGTAGTGAAGACATTGAGATTCAGGGCTTTTGGGTGCTCTTCACTTTAGGTGATAGTGTTTCTCCTGGTGAGGAATATAATCTTGCCTGTACGTAGTTATCAAATCATGGTTTGGTCAACTCTTTTCCTTAATTGCCTTAAATAGCCAGTTGCCTCTTTGTGAGAAACTTACTCCATGTCAACTATCAAAGCCACCATTTACTGAGAGCCTACTGTGTATTGGGCACTATGCTAAGGATGTATACACTATGGCAAAGAATATTACATTATAGCAGTGGCAACAGAGAGGCCCTTTCAAGCAGCTTTGCTATTACTGTATATAAAACAGGGTGAACCAAATAAGGTTGAAAGAAATATATTATTAACTTCATTTTTACAGATTAGAAAACTCAGGTCACTTAGTCTAACTCACCTAAAGCCACCCAGCTGATAAGGAGCAAACCAGATCTATCCAATGACACCACTGATTCTAAACTACCTTTCCTAGGACGCCCAGATCCACTTAATCAATTCCATGTTATGCAATTACATGGGCGTAGGTCATCTATGGTACAATCTTCAGTGAACCTCACTTTATCATGCCTGCCACCCCACTCAATCTGCCTATTTTGTGTCAGTTGATTGTCATGTATAATTGATGCTAATAGAAATGAAAAGGATAAAAACAAAGAACTATACATATGTATGTATATATATCTTCTTGTTAATATACTTCTAGAATAAAGTATATATATATATATATATATATATATACCCCAAGGCAGTATACCCCAAGGTAACTGAAAAAGGCCACTGATAGTTTTATGAAAAGTACCTCATATTTTATTTATTGAAGGAGCTATAAAATTCAGTGTGCTTCCATATTTCTCACCTGCCTTCATGTACTTTGTCCTCTGGCTTATATATTAATGAAGGACTATTTGACAGAGTCCCTTTCTGTTTTTTCCTTTTCAATGTTTAGCAGATGCCACCTGTTTCCAGAGGACAGGTTGTTTGTTGTTATTAGGGCACAATACAGAGTACAGAGCATATAAACACAGTTGTTGGAGTATAATTACTTGAGCTCTTCATGAAGGTGGATCATCTCACAGTACAATGCTCAACAGGACAAAGTGGGGCCAACTGTCTTTTACAGCATCAGCTGCCACACCAAATCTGGTGTTTTGCCACCGACACCAAGTCTTTTTGTGTTTATCAGGTAATTAACAGTAATGATGTCTTGCAGCTTGGCTTTGTTACAGAATCTAGGCTCTTCTTTGCAGAATCGGGTGTACTACTAGACTCACGCTGGTGGCCTGACTGTCATAAGCACCAGCAGGCAATTCTGGGCTTAATGATCTCCCTGTTTTGTTCTTTACATTGGGCAATAAACCTCCAGTCTAAAGGCAATTTGTAGGCGAGAGGAGAGAGAAAAAGGAGGGGGCGATTCCTCTCACAGCAAGACAACCACCAAATAAACTAACTTAAAAATATTTTGACCTTGAGTTGTTAAACATTATTTCAATTCCCCATCTTAAAGCAAAAGCTTTTTAAAGAAAGTTATTCAAATAAAATACAACTCTACCCAGATAGGGAGTCTGTTTATGAAATATGAGGGAATTCAATTACCCATCAATGGATGAATGGCTTTTTTTCCCCTCTCTTTGTCTGGTCATCATTGTTACTGTGGATTTCTTTAACAAAAGATATCAAAATAAACAGAAATATCTTCGATGAACTGTGAGTCTGCAGTTAAGTAGCAGATCTATGGCAGTGTGCCTCTCTGGGATGTATTTAGTACAGGTATGATTTCAAATAGTGAGAAAAAAATTCCTATCACATTTAAGAAATTTAAGTAAACTTTGTGTGGAAGGTTTCATATGGAAAAGAATGATCATTTGTATAAAAATGTGATTTTTATGTTTTCCCAAGAAAATTTGCACTAAATATATTCAACTTTGTGAAATTCTTCCAGCGTAAGTGGTTGGAAATGTTCTACTTATTACTAATGTTCCTCAGATTTTCATGGATGATATGTGTGTAATAAAGGTGATGCATGGCCTTCTCTCTAATACAAAGGCAAGGAAACTACTGCTTTCTTTGGCATTCAAGTAGTCTTTTCCATTTTGACTACATTTTAAAATAATAGAGCTTACATGCTCTATCTAATTAAATAACATTATATATGCATAGAAGAGAGAATATTTGAGTTAAATAGTATCCAACTTATTAATTATAAAATGTCAGAAATATTACCAGACTTTAAAAGCACCTAAAATTTACCATAAGGCTATGTTAATGTCACTGGGAACATTTACATTAAATAAGAAACTTGTTTGATTTATTTTTTCCACTAGATTTACTTATTATTGAGTTAGAATGTTTCCATTTAATTCTACTGAAAAAAAAGAAATGTACAGCTGGTTCTAGTGGGATAATATGTGGAATCATATAGCTTTTAATGGCAAATAATTCTGAAACATCCTATAAACGTGATATAATATTGAAAATCTACCAGAATTTATCTGCAGGCCTGTTAAAATATAATGGTTTTCTTTCTCTTTTCATGTGAATATTTTCTGTAGTCTTAAGATTCACTGAGGAATCAATAAGCCCTTTATGCTACGGTTTCATATGTTCTCCTACATACAATGAAGAACTTAGACAGAATTAGCACTTAATAAATCACAGAGATTTTATTATTACTACTATCACAATGATTATTGATAATTATTATCAATTGTTCAAAGACAGTATTATAGTAATTGTCCTGGAACCTGTGTTTTCAACTGCAAGAAAATCATGTTGTACACTTAAGATGAATGTTTACTCTGGAGAAATAACATCAATATCATTGTGGATCTCCATGATGGCTGGAATGAGAAAAATGTAACTGCTCTAGTTCTAGGACCCTCCCACTTTTCTTCCAATTGGTGGGTGTTGGGTGGCGTTCCTTTTCTACACTCTAATCCACAAAACAATGCCAGGAGTGGTAAGGGATGTAATAATTTCTTCATTAACTAAGAACCTATAATCCACTCTGCAAATGGAAGAAAGGGCCAAATGTTTGATGACACAGTAACAACAGTTAAGTCAGTTGATGCTTGTTGGTTTGTTTCATTCAGTTCTGTGGAAAGGAACTATTTAGACATGGACCGAGTGACTTCGTTTGAAAATGCTTTGTTTATTTGGACAGTAAAAGTAGGTCCACACACGAAATCCAATTAGAATATTCACAGTGCCATTTTGGAATTAAATTATAAACTTGAATATAAGTCTAAGAATATTAATATGTGACCACGTTTTAGGTGGAGATAAAATTGCCTAAGATGATGGACACAGTGTACAAATTCTTGATAAACAGCAAATATTAAGCAGACCATTTGAGTACTGGTTTTTCTTTCTCATTTCAGCACTGAATTGCTTTTACATGTTCCTCAGAATTCATGAAAAGAAAGGAAGTAATAATAATAATAATGACCGTGATCCATTTTGACCATCTTATTATTTTCCCCTTGTTCATTGGGGAACTCCAGTGCAGTCTTAACCATCCTGTAAATACTTACTTAGCAAAAGGAAATAGAATATATTTTCCCTCAGACTCTCCGCATTGATATATTGAAATAGCAGGGAAGAAAAAAAAAGAAGGACCCATAATGCTTCATTAGTTAATTGTGCAGAGTACAGCTCTTTAGGGGTAAACAAGTGAAGGACATTTGCTGAATGGCCATCCTCGTCATGCATATTATGGCGTAATGATGCTAGTAATGGTAGGAGGCTCCTGGAGAGTCATCTGTCAAATTAGCACATTGAATTATTTATTGCCTCAGAGTAAAATTGTTGAAAGGTAGCAGCTGAGACATGGTTTTTATAAATCTAAAATTCAGAACAAAATACCAGATAACTTGTGCAGCTGCTTTGATGGTACATTTACTTTTTAACGGTTGTGTTTAGGAACACAATAGTCCTTATTAGGTAAAAAGACTGAGTTTATTTCTAACTTTTAATCTGATATTTAGTATGTGTGTGTGCGTGTGTGTGTGCACACACATGAAATCTTGAGTGTTTCATTCCATTAATTATAATGTAATAACCTAAAATTCAAGTTAATTGTTATTTTAAGTCTTCATAACTCACCAACTACATTATTTATGTGACATATAAGACAAAATGCCAATTTTTCTAGACCCTGTGCCCAGAAACTTAAACATAGGGTATGTTTCTTGGCTTCAAGTTGTAGCAACTGTTTATGTTTCTATTCTAGTACAAAGTTTTATAAGATAAAACATCTGCCTTACTAGGATTCAGAGGAGAAGACAAACCTGTGCTTAATTCTATAAAATAAAACAATATGAAACATAAACTCAGAGAAAGGCAAGCATTTGAACACGAGTGGGCTAATAAACTTGGGATCCTTCAAAAATATTATTTCATGATTTTGTTCAGTATTTACTTATTACATTTGGGCAAAATTTGGTCTTCTGTTAACAAATATTATAGAGAGAAATAAATTCATCTACCAATTTCTCCCACTGACCAATATAGAGTCACTGTTCTGGAAGGGATATAAAAAGAAACAGTTTCTTTATTGTCTGTGGCTATTACTACCTCTATTCCCCTCCCCCAATTCATATTAGAAAGCTATTAGATATATTTAGTGGACTATTTGGGAGGATTTGAAATTTTCATGATAAAATGGATCACTAGCTTCAAATGAGCAGAGCTAAACTATGCATTATTTGGTATCAAAGTAGTAGCAGAATGACCTTCTAAAAAACACAAAATTTGTGTCAACATGTGCAATTGAAGACATATATGTGCATGTACCCATTTAATTTGAAGCAACTCTAGTGACGTTTTAGTACCGTTAGAGATAGGCATCTGGTAATTTCTGGGCTGCCTGTCCTCTTAATGGCCAAGGCATCATAAGTGAAATGGCATTAGATAAGTGTCTTTCAATATGATTGGGCTTTGATGGGTAGAGAAAAAAACATGAACAAAGTCAGTCTGGAGAAAAAGCAGTCAAGAAGAGGGTATTGGGGAATGTATAAAAGAAAATTAGATTAAAACCCAAGTTGTGCAAGATCATGGAATATTCTTGAATGTTTTGTTAAGGAGTTTAGATTTTATTTTTAGAGAACAAAACAAAATGAAGCATTAGTTTTCTTTTGAACAGTGATTGAAAACTCTTGAACCATGTAGGGCATTACAGATGTAATCCAGGCAAGAAATGGAAAAATTATTTGCTAAGATAATGGTGGTGGTAATTGAAATAAGGAAGTGAATTCAGCAGAGCAATCTTTATATAAAGATGAAATTTTACAGATGAAAATAGGAAATTACCTTCATAAATGTAAAAAGTTAAAAGCTAAGTTGGTGTTTGATATGTTTAGTTAATGCAAATATTGTTTATCTACATATTTTATTTCTTTTGAGAATGAGGACATCATATTGTGCCAGTATTCTTTTCATTACCACATCAATTTTCTCATCAAGACCTTGTTTTTCCTGCTGCTGTTACCATTTTTATTTTATTTTATTCCAGCTACCATTTCCTTCTTTTTCCCCCTCCTTTTTGACACGTTTTTGCATCTACCGTAGCCAAGGGTCTTTGTTGTTTTTCAGTTTTTCTTTTGACCTCTTCAAAAGATGGGAGAAATGAAAAAAAAAAAAACTGCTGTATATTCCAGGCCATTAAGTTTATATACGTTGCCTAATTTAATAAAAACAAAAAATTGGTGGACCCTGTAATTCTTATTTTGTAGGAGTTGAAAATGATCTTCAGCAAAATTAAAGACTTGACTCAATATCATACTGCTAATGACCCCAGGTCAGTATAATTCCAGAGTTTTGATTTTGCTCTTTTGTTCTTTCTTTATCATATTGCTTCCCGGACATAGATTCCTCTCTATTATCGTTTCATATTCCTCAGCTTTTTACACTCATTCCTAATGATCATCCTTAATCCCTTATCTCTACTTCATTTTCCCTTTTCCTTCAATGCTCTTATTCTTCATCTACTCTTCCAGCTGGCAGTCTTCCTCATTGTACAGATTTGTGTGTTTAAATCTTCTTTTTGTCTTTCCTTATACTAGTGTACTAAAATGCCAATATGTTATATTGGTACAGTGAAATGTAAAACACTTTTATTTTTTATGCTGACAGTGGAGTTGTAAGTTGTCTCAAAACTGAAAGAAATAAAATATCTTGCTCATATCACAAAAAGCAATAATATGACAACTGAATGGACAAGTACACATTTGTTTGTACATCATTGGCCAGAGAAACCACCAGCAATTTTGCTGCTCATATGAATACATTTTAATTGCCTTGTAATTCTACATATCTGTGTATTTGTGATATGTGATATAAAATTCTTTTGACGATGAAAATTTGAGAGATAGTAGAACTGCTTCAAAGCAGTCAGATAAATTTTTGAAGATATGAAGGCTTGTTTGGTCTCATAAAATAGTTATATATTGCAAACACAGCATGATAGTTTGGTTTGCTTGAGGCAAGATATCCAGTTGATGCCTAGTTGGCATTTAGAAACCCAGAATTACCTCGATGTCATCCCCAATGAGCTGTTAAGTATGACCTCTGGACCAGGGAATGGTTGCAGCTGAGGATTGAAGCAGTTTGCGTTGAACACTCTCTGGAGGATGACTCAAATCATTTGACATCTTCAAAGCCTCTGTTGAAATAATTGTGTAAAGGTTTTTTATACAAACTGGGTTTATTTACTAAGTTTGCTATTTTAAAGGAGCCCATATTTACATGTTAGACCTGATGGACTGGGTGCTAGTGGTCCAGTAGGTGGCAGTCTTCCCTCAGAATATGTGTCAAACAAGGGTCCCAGTTCAGGTTTGGGGTGTGCTGCTCAACCAAATTAATACCAAGGATTCTGTCTCTAAAAATGTGAAATTCCAACAAAAGGGCAAATTTCTTCTTATATATTAGATTTTTTTCCATTCTCTTTGTGGGCTAAATTTTACTGACTTAACTTTCCATCACCAAATTCAAGTAAACATTCTTAGGCCCTTTTTTTATTATAATAATAATTATTATTAGTCATAAGTAATACGGGTATAGATACATCGGTAACATATTTCCATTATTCTTCTCAAATTACTCATGTACTGTATATTAGAAACTGCCCTTTGCCAAAACTCTATTGAGAACACTTTGAACAGAGTAAATAAGAACTTGTAAAATATCATCACTCTTGAAATATTTTAGGTAGAAAATTTAAATGACCTTGTGGTCTATATCTAACTCTTCACTGTATCTTCCCTATCCATTAAGGAATTTAGAGTTAATGTTTTGTAAAGACTTGTTCAAAATTCAGAAATATTTCTCATTGGGCAAATGGAAAAATAGATTTTATGAAGAAAGACAAAAGAATCAGAATGCCTTATCTTGGAAAATTTACCGGTTTTTTTCAATATTTTGTGATATTTTCACTGAACATTTTCTGAATATGTGTAACGTAATTGTTGCTACTGTTATTCTGGTTTTTTTTAACCGCAATTTTTCCTAGGGTCTACAAGGTAAACTTGCTGCAATCTTCATTCTGCTCACCTTTTAAGATAAGTAAATAAATCCATAGTTTTATTTTAAATAATTGATTTGAAATTGGCGTTTAGTCTCATAAGCATTTTATTGACAAATGTTCAGCAAATATCTAGCTCTTTTCTGCTTCTGAGTGGAAGAGAGAATTTTGTCTCCCTGCTCCCTTGATGTTATTTGTAGGTATGATTTTGGCCAAAGTAATGTGTATGGAAGTAATATATGTCAGCTCAGAGCAGAAATATGGAGCTGCTGGTGTGAGACTTTCTTGTACTTTCTTCCCCCTACTGCAGCTAACAGGCAACTTTCCAGATTGTGACTCCTTTGTCATCTTCAGGTATTTAACGAAGTCAAGGTGGAATGAAGTCCATAGTTTACCATAAGAGATATGTAGCATGATCAAGCAATAGCCCTTTGTTGTCTGAAGCCATTGTGATTTTGGATTTGTTTGATAGCTTAGTGTAATTTAACCTGCCCTGAATAATACATAAGAAGGAATTAAGCTTAATAGTGTGAAATAGGTACTAAGTAATATTGAATTATATATTCTGCTTAACTCTCCCTTTTTAGGACCTGAAAAAAAAATGCAATGCATGCATAGACAAACTATACAGTGGACGGATAGACATGGGCACTAAAATTCCCTTCAAACTGCCACAATGTTTTCTATTACCATTACTAGTGGAGGAAATAATTGCTCCTCCATCTTCCCTCCCTTCCAGGTAAAAGTTGGGTCCCCTTTACAATCAGTCAATGTTCTCATTTTCTCAGTAGGTTTGAGAATCTGCTGGCAGGTGGATTCAAGCTCAATTTTAGAATATGAAAGATTGAACTGAAAAAATAGACTAAACTTCAGGACTAAGTTAAGTAAGTGATGGTTTTTATTGGCAGATAGCTGAGGCACATGTTTGTGTGCTATTTACCAAGCCATACCTCTACTTCAAGATTTTTAAGATACTTCAATATTTATTGTGGATTTCTAAAAATAAGATATATATTACTGGCCAAATCAAAGACCTAAAAATTCTATGAAATGTAATCTCATGCTGACTTGTGTTTATAAAAAATGATATTTCTTCATGGGAAAAATCATAACACATTTAACAATTACAGAAAAAAATTCTCTACACAATCATTTCATCCCAGATGTATGCTTCTGAAGAAATCACAGAAAAATGTGTAAATGCCTTTCTTTTTTTTATATCTTAGAATTAATTCATGGTTATTCCTCTAAATACCATCATTTTCACTTGCTTGCATTCTGATAGTGTCCTGATTGGGAGAAAAGGGAGGAGTCGTGTTTAGCACTTGGGAAATTGCACACCACCCTAGGTACACTGTTGGTGTGTGTTGAATATCTAAATTCCATCCTTCATTCATCAGAGTATTAATCAAAGTTTGAAACCGAGCTTGGAGCACAGCTTCACTGTCCAGTTTCTATATCTGCTTAATAGTTAATGGTGTGACTAATTTATTTATACCTGCTACATGCCAGGCTCTGTGTTTAGCACCAGAGATATGAAGTAGAATGATCCTTGTTCTGAAGTCATTATTTTTCAGAGGATATAAGTGACTTGAATATATTAGAAATGCCAAAATTAAGATATCTTCAAGTTCTTTGGATACCAGGAGGATGGAGCAATTAAGGGCATTTTAGAGAATGAAAAAAGAGAATGATGAGAAGCACAAAATTGTCAAAGTATATATGCTATTTGAGCACCATGTGTGACCTGATTCAGTTTGAATGGCCCAGAGGGGTATTTGGAGTAGAGGGTTTACAGAAGAATATTTATTGATATAAAGTAAATATAATCATATAACTTTGCTTAAAAAGAAACACTCCAGGCAATTAAAGGTAGAAGATAACTAAGGCTATTTGCCATTCACAATGTAATATGCCCCATAAATATCCACCACAGATGGTCCAAATACGAGACATTGGGTCCATAAATGGAGGTGAGGTAGAGAAATAAACATTTATTAATCATCTACAATTTTGTAGGCTCTCTGGTAGTATTTTGCACATATCATCACTTTTCCCACTCACAACCACTTAGTCAAGTAGGCATTACAATTCTTATTTCATGAACACCTTCAAAGGGTTCTTGAGCAACAGAAAGATAAAAGAAAGACAATTCCCTTAAACTCTGAATACAAGATTTTTTTAAAGTAAATTCTATAACTATAGCTATTAAATAATGAGTCATTTTTACTTATTCTACTTATATATTTGTAATTTGGTTATACAATGTTTGCATTTCTTCTAAACCTTATTGTAACTGGGGCATGAATTGTTTCAATTAAAGAAGTTAGCACTATATATTTTCTAGATAATAAAACATTTTTATAGAAAAGCTAGAAGCATACATATCATATAGTTATGCTTCATTTAGTTAACCATGTCTAAGGAAATCCTTTTGGTGTTAAATTAACCTAAACAGACTCTGAAGGGCAGGAATAGTGTTTGTCTTCTTAGGTATACTCTTTAATCTGAGATTCCTTTTTGCCATGAAAACAACTCACACTCTAGTTTTTCTACAACCTGTTTGTTTTTTTATTGTTTTTGTTTTTGTTTTTGTTTTTTGGCTAATATGTCTTGCTTCAAATGTCATTAAAGCAGAGAAAAAATTACTTCTAGATATCTGATATTTAGTGTAATATAAAAATGTTTTCAGCAACACTCAGATATTCACAAACCTTTCAGCTATTAGAAAGCCTCCTGTTGCTTTTAGACCTTAACATCGGGCAGTTTGATCATGCCTTTACCGTCTCTTAGTCTCATTTTCTTCCACTCTCATTTACTGACCCAAACTCCAGCCTAAGATACTAAAACCACCTGTAGGCAATATATCCTCCATATTCACCCAAACTTTGGTTTTGGTTTCAGTCCACACTACTTGCATTGGGATTTCTTAATTCCCTCTGGTTAATGCATCTTACCACAACTTGCACACACTGATAGGAATCTCCTAATATGCACAAATCTAAAGGAATATGCCTGACTGATAGACTAGCCTATAGAAGAAGCCCTGTCAAGTGGTGGTGAAGGCTATCTACTCTGCACTCAGACAGTCCTGAGTTCAAGTACTTGCCAGAGTAAGTTTCTGCTATTGGTAACAAAAGTATCCCAATGAATTATTTTGGTATGTTAACCCTTTGTGTTGGGTGACCACAGCAGAAATTTTGCTGAGGTTTATTTGTATCCTCCTTAATTACCAGTTGCTTTTCTACCAAGCAGGTCTCTCCTGTTTCTCTCCATAAAATATGGCTTTATAGCAAAAGTGTGCACAGCAGCCAAGAGTGCAGAAGCACCCTCCATGCTTAATTGCCATAATCCATACATTGTCAAAGTATCCCAGATAAATTGGGGAGGTGGAACTATGTCTCAAGTGTTCTCTCTATGGCAGTGAGTGAGATCCCCAAGTCATAATTCAGTCCCTATTCGGCTTCAAAGAAGATGCAACAAGATATTCCTCTGTAGGGACAGACATTTAAAACCAATCCTTAACCTTCCCTTTGAGATTGTTACCAGGTTTTGCTTTTGTCTGTGTCTATTTTTACATGGTGAGTCATGGTTTTTTGTGACTCAATCATTGGCAGATGGAGTTAGCACATTTTGGTCCAGGCATCTGAAAGGAGAACCAATCAAATCCAGACAGATGTTAAAATCACACATTTACAAATAATATTCAAATACTTGATATTTAAGCCATTCACTCTGATTTATACTGTCACTGCAAATTTAACATTAACAATTATTACAGAAGCCATCTCCCCTAAAAACAAGAAACAAATAACAATTGAAAAAAGAATTTTATATCAAATTACATTCATTATACCTAAATACTTCAACAGCTTTTTGCTAATATATATACATTTGAACCTTTCATTCACAATAATTTAAAAACAACTCCAGGAAACTATTGAATGCAAGGATCCATGACCCCAAGGTCCAGAAGCTGATTTTGTAGTACTGCTCCAAGATATCTTGAGTGTGCTACAGCATGCATTTTTCTGCATTATTTAATTCAGTCAAACAGAAGAACCACCTTCTCGTAGAAAACAAATATAAAAATATGTCTATTTGTTGTTGGTTTTTTTTAAAGGACATATAAACTAAAATTCACTGATCTTAGAACATTCAAATGTGGTTTTAAAAATGTAAATTCTCAATGCTATGAATTTGAGAATTTTCCATCACAATATATAGCAATAGCTATTTTAATTTCTGCTTATTTTTAAGAAACAAACATATGCTAGTTTCAATATAGTTTGTACAATGGGTATATCTATAACCCCGTTATAATAATAGGGTACAAGGAGCAGGGTGTGATAATACTTTAGCGGGCATTTCTGAAATTCATTCAACAAATATTTTTTGATTTTCTAATATGTGTCAAGCTCAATGAGGCATGAATGAAACTAAACCAATTCTTTATCGGAAGTAGGTTTTTCTCCATAAGAATTATAGTTTGGGTATTATAGTTTAATAAACTTATATCTGAGTTTGTAAACTGGCAGCCCACCAAGGTACTATGTGACTATTGGCCATTTGAAAGATTCACAAGGTTTAAAAACTTTTGAACTGACATTTGAAAATAGAAAAATTTCACATAAAATCTACCTTCCTGTTGTTTTTCAAAATTCCAGAATATGACTACAATATTTGGAGCTGAATTGCTGGTCATGTACTAACCAGGTTTTAACAGTTCCCACTAATTCCTGTTGGCTCACCCCCAAGCAGCTGATACTAGTACTGTCTATTATGGGCCTGGCCCCCTAATATACTTGAGTTTCAGATCCCTGCCTTAGATAGATTTTCCCACAAGAAATGGAATAAATTATGCACCTAAATTGTGTATGTCCCTCCCAATCATCTACCTAATAACTTTTTCTCTCTTCTCCTCTCCCAATTCTTATTCAACTATCCCCAGATCTAAAGCAATACAGCTGATCCTGATAATATATTTAAAGTCTGATGAGATTTTATTTTATAATTAAAATCAACTTTGAAGGTGTTTTCTATAAGTTAATTGAATATATATTGGAAACAAAATTTAAATTTAGGTCATTAAAAAATTCCATGAATCAACACTGCATTTTCAATCAACCGGCTATTGTTAATGCTTTTATCTCCATAAATCTTTTGTGTAAATACATAGTAATTAGCTAGGTAGAGTCTTTGCATCAGGTTTAATTATTTGGTATATTAACTAAAAATAAATCACTTTTGTCTCTTCTTTACTTGTGCCAATGGCTGATATCAAGACCATAAGCTGCTACTTATGTACTGCAGTGTGAAGAGCAGTGGGAAGGTGTTATTTCTCCTGAAATGCTCATCCTGAGCATCATTTTATACCAAAACCTCTACAAATATAACTTCTAACCTAGGATTTTACACAAGCAAGGCTTTTTGCCATGACAAAAGTTAAATGCATAATAGGTTATTAGAATGAGTATTGATCAACACTAGGCGGAGCCAGCAAGAAAAACTCAGAAAGTGAACTATGTTGAGGCACAAAGTTAGCAGGGAAACTTAATAGAAACACAAAATTTGGATGCAGATAAATCTGGTCAGATGACAGAGCCAAATGCAAGTAAGGTAATTAGATACTGGTTCATTTGCTCAACAACAAAGAAAAAAATTTAAAGGCAAACAACAATAACAAAAACACATACTTATACACACACATAAAACAGGATGTTAGAACAAGCAAAGAGTTTGTTGTATACCTGTTGCAAAAGGGAAAGGGGAATAGTGAGACTATCAACTGAAGAGACAGTTAAAGTCATGGAATCCAGACTGGCCATTCTCGTATGAATGACAAAGGATGAGCCAAATGGGACATCCAAAAAGCAATATTGACCCCAGGCATTCAAGTCACAGATAACACAAAACAGAAATTCACAAAAGATGGGGATGGGTTTAGGAAAGTTGAGTAAGCAAAAAGGATTGTTGGACCAGGACTCTATTTGGTAATGCTCATTCAATCTAACTATATAGGAAAGTCACTGCAATGTCTATTGATGCTTCTTCTCTGGGACTTTCAGGCCAACCCCATGAATTTATTCTTTCTTGATCTCAAACAGCCACTTCTAACTGAGGTTCACAGTTGGTCTTCCAGATACCAAAGTCTAATAGCAAATAGTGTTAATCTTATCAGAAGGTAATAATAGCAATGGATATATTGAGTACTAGGTTGACAGACCTTCTATGATCAATCATTAGTGTCATCATAAGCATTGGATAGTGTCATGAAAAACAAGTCTCAGCTGTCAAGATACTAAAGTGTTTCCTCCCCATTTGGAAAATGATGGCTCTACTCTATGGAAAGTGGGATTTGGGTATTTTAGGAGAAATGTAACAGAAACAACACTTTAAACCTCCCTGATTATTCTTGCATTGTAGAACTGTTTATGATTCTTTCCTAGGAGCCTAGGCATGGGCCTTACTAGCTGAGCAGATATGAAACCTGAGGACAACCTTTTGTTGAACATGGTAAATTTAATATAAAAGGAAACTGAGTAGAGAATAGAACACAGACAGGGAAGGCCTGGGGTACAAAAGCACACTGCCCCTTCTACTTCAGCTCACGTATGGCTGTAAGAAAAAGAAGAAACATTGAATCTGTCACCATAGGTCTCTAGTTTCTAAGATTTTACCAGTTGTATGAAGTTCTCTTTTGATAGAGGGTAAACTTTTATAAGGAAAAGTACTTCTGGGAAAACCCTTTAAATTTCATACATAACCTAATTTTTTTGCTCTATTTAATTCTATTGAAGCTTGGAAGACTGGATCCTTATTAGAGTGCATTTCTACAAAGAGATAAACATTTTAAAAAATAAGCATGAATGGAATCCAGGATAAAATGCATCCATTTATGCAGGAAAATAGCTTTTACTGAAGAAAATGGCACAAATTCATCATATGGAGAAAAATGTCATTTTCAAAACCTATTTCCAAGATCAAAATATAGAACTTTTAATACAATATATTAGCTTTTTAGCTACTTTAAATCTACAACTTTTTTAAACTAAAGGATTTTCTTTCCAATCTTTTTTTAAAAAAACATCAGCAATTAATTACCTCTATTAATAGAGAAACTGTTAAAACTAGTTTAAAAGTGCCTTGCAGGACCAATACTTAAAGGGTCTTTGAAAATTGTTGCAAACCATGGACACTGTTGAGCAACAGTTTTATAACAATATCTTAATTATCTTAGGATATAGATAAGTATTAAATGCAAAAGACTAACTTTATGAATAAACTCTTATGTCAGTACTGCTACTTTTTGTCTCATTCATGTTAAATGCAATTCAACATGCCGTGACATTCAGCTAATAAAAGGGCATCTGTCACAAGGGAGTAAGTACCAAAATCAACAATTTGCATAGTGAACAAGGTTTATATTGTGGTGACTCATGTTGCCTTGTACCAAACAATGGGATGAACACTCCCTTATGGCCTCTGCTAAGTACTAGACATGTGGCCTTAGAAAAAGAAATCCCCTCTCATACCACTTTTTCCCAGTGGTGCTTTGTTAGTTCACAGCAAGGGTTTGACTTTATGGCCTGGTCTCTGTCTGAGAGGAAGTCCAGCTCAATTCAATTTGCATCTCTCTGCCTTTTCATAATGAAACAACATCCATTTGAGCAGGCCCCATGATAATGCAGAGCAGATGGGCAGAGTTTTGTCTAATTAGATTCTGGGCGGCCTGTTTGCTATGGTAAATGTGTGTGTATTTGCTTATTTCACACTTATTTTGTTGACGACAGCTTTGTGGGACCCGATAGAAATGAATATAGTGAGATAGCCTCACCAAATAACTACTTAGTACAAATCAATAATTTTAATTCAATTACTATTTACTATCATCATTTAATGAGTTGATTGCATACTATTTGACTTCAAAAGAACAAAATTTCACCTCATAAAAATTACTGAATCTCTTTTTTCTTTCATTTTTGCTTTCCTTCTTACCTTTTTCTTTCTTCTTCAAAGATTGTTAGAATATCTGGGTCTATAATGCTTACAAATTATTTTTTAAATCCAATTAAATAACCCATTAAAAATCAAATTCCAAGAGAGTCATTCTGAACCCTATTCTTCCAGCTTTTAGATTTCTCTGAAAGGCACATAGAGATATTATAAAACATACCCTCAGACTTATAAGTTATACAGCCACTTAGGTGATATTTATGATTATAACTTGCAGTAGATTCACTTAGGCATACCTGTTCACTCTTCTCTCAAATTAGAGAATTGTCAGAGAGTAAACAAGCCAGGCCGTGGCATTTTTCAGTGCTTAGTCTTGACCTTCTCCCACAAAACTTGCTGCTTCTTTATTTTTCCTAAATACCTTATGCAAAAACATATACAAACACGCACACACAATTCTGGGGGCCTGCACTGAGAGATAATGGATAATGATGAGATAGAAAAAGTTTATATTTGGGTGTGGGAGGGTCATAGTTTTTTCTTCCTCTGTTTCTCTCCCTTTGACTGCCCAGTCCAGTTAGCCATTACCTAAGTACTTCCTCCATCTATCTCAGTCAACTACATCACAATGGGGATGCAAGCCAATGTCTTGCAGGTAGGGAATCAAAGACTGCATCTCTTATTACATAACAAAAGCCTTTATCACATAAAATAATTTCATGCTTAAAAACCAATAAAAACTAGTTAAATATAAAAGCTTTAGGAAAAAAGAGGAAGAGAATCTTCTAAGTGATATCTCACAACATAGATAACATACGACTCAATGTACTTATAAAGAAATAGCATGCGATATTTGGGAAGACACATTGGAATGCTAGATGTTTTATTTGGATTATGGCTAATCGATCATAAAAGAAAATCTATTTCCTGCATACCTGGAGTCCTTTAATGTAAGTATTGTCTTTCTGAGCTTGCTTATCTGTAAATATTGTTGGGTCCATTGAGCTGGCAACATTAACCTAACCAGATTCTGAATGTCAAATGCTTAGCTCACCTTTCTTCCTCATAGGCTATTACAAAAGAGAACAGTAAACAATTGGCTCAGTTCTAACAACAATAAGCAAAGGCACAATCCCAACTACAGTAATATTCAAGGCTAGTTTGGGAGCCCAAATATTCTTTATCAAAAGCAAAAGATGAAGGTCCTTAAAACAATTAACATGCACTGATAAACATTATGAATCATTTTCTCACAGTGGATGCAAAGAAAGATGTAGGTTAATCACTCTGTCTATATCTATCTATCTATTTATCTATCTATCTATCTATCTATCTATCTATCTATCTAATCTCAGCTGATTTTATGTTTTAGTGTTTATTTTTATGTTTATCATTTAAATCAATATGAAAAATTATAAATAGGGAACTAGTTCCTGAGAAAGTAAGTAATGCCCTTCTCTGCCAGCCTTTACAACCAACAAACAAAATTTTTTCAAAACAGGTTTCTACTTCCATATTGGATCTTGTGAGATTCTTTGAGTTGAATTTTTTCCTTAAAAAGAAATTCTTCTAAACAGAGGGACAAAGTCCTATGGCATCATTAATATATTGAACCCTCATATCTTGTTTTTCATATATACATTTTTGCATTCCATTTCTATTCTTATCAAAAAGAGCATTAATTGTAAGGTGCAGACAGGAATGCAAAATTGGAGGAATTCACAATTTCAGTCCCAGACTAAGCCACTCTCCTAAGTGAGGCTACTGGATATATAATGGACAATGAAGATATAATGGACACTAAATGGTCATTGTCTAGTAGAACTTGCTGCAAACATGGAAATGTTCTATATCTTTGCTGTCCAATGCAGTATCTAATACAGTCACATTGAAATAGTCCTAGGGCTACTGAGGTACTTGCAGGAGAGGACCTAGAATTTCAATTTCTGTACTGGGTATGATTCACCATGTAGTTTCTGCCATCAAAAGTTTACACTCTCAAATGTACAATCAGACTTAAAGTCCCTGGATGCTTTATATTCTTCTTGAGTCTGTGGCTTTAAGTTATATAAGTTGTATCATGTGAATGGGGAAGATATACTGAGCTTCATGTCCCATAAATAGTAACTTGAATGTCAGGGTGGATGGTAACATGCCTTTGTGAGAATTAGTGTTATTTTCAAATGAATTTGAAACATACAACTTTCTTATCACAAATGATCCAGGCCTGATTATATGGATTAATTAGTAAACATGAAAGACTTCTATTATTTTTGGCATAGAAACTATCGTTTTCATATTACAAGCATACATTCCTTAGGGTTAACAGAATGCCTTATGCAAATAGGCTGGTAACAGATGTAAATGTTTTAAGATTGTTACAGGAATTGACATAAATGAAAACTTGGCAGCTTCTGAATTTTTGTTGTAAGGATATGAAATATTGTTTTGTAAATTAGAAAACTGTCCTCCTGTAACTGTTCACATGTATGAGACAAAAAGAGCAGTGAAAAAAAAATCTCTCTAATTTAGTTGTTCAGTTTCCTACTGTCTTGTATTAAAAGCTACCTAATAGAATTTATAGTTGGAGAAACCTTTTAGGCAGCAGTCTTTGTATTTTTTATTAAGTCCAAACTCAGAGAATCTACTTAATGTCAATTTTGTACAATGGTTATACTGCACAGCATATTTTATTTTAAATTTACAGGACATGATGATAAATTGATAATTGACCCCAAGGCCATTATAAATACAGGCCCTGTTTTTCATTAGTACAGTATTACCTAGTCAGAAGGAAAGACCAATGCTAATTTAGCTCTGAGAAGTGAGCAATCAAGAACTCAGTGTTTCAAAGACATACATTTAAAGTAGGCAAAATTCTAGTTGTTAACAGTAAAAGAAAATATGATTAAAGAAATACATGGTTAGAAACATGCCAAAAGCAGTTTGTATTGTGTGCTGATAAATAGAACATTCTTAACTGTATTTACAACTTTAAAAAAAGTCTATTTGAAGAATAAATAAATGAAATAATGCCAGATAATAATATTCCTAGTGGTAGTATTTTGAGGAGTATAATTGACCTTGACATCTCCATTAAAAGAGACGGCAGTTTTCATAAAGTCCATTCATAGGATAAGGTCACTTTAAACACTCTCTCTAAACTCTTATGTACTTTATACAATCATATGTAGTCTATCTGTCTTAGCTCTTCTGGCTCTTGCTTCTTTCATAAATTAATGAAATTTGTTTTAGGGCTCTTGCTACAAGCAAAGGTGCCATGGAGAATACAAAGACTATAAAACATAGTCACTGATCTTGAGGATCCAAATGTAAAGAGAAATAATACTTCCAGAAGGTAAAATTTTACAATACAATACAATAGCAGATGTTAACTGATTGATCAGCCCATGCCAGGAATGAAGAAATAGCATTAATTTGAGAGAATTAAGAAGAATATCAAGAAATAAACAGCATTAAAAATTGTCTTGAAGGATGAGTAGAATTTTAATTAATAAGGTGCATGGGTGGTTTCATGCATCAAAGGACACTATCAAGTAAGTGAAAAAACAAATCACAGAATGGGAGAAAAGGGGAATGCAAATCAAAACTACAATGAGATAAGAATTCTCACCTACTAGGATAGCTGTGATTTTAAAAAAAGATGATCATTAACAATTGTCTATGAGAATGTGCAGAAATTCAAACCCTCATACATTGCTGGTGGGAATGTAGAATGATGAAGCCACTTTGGAAGAGTTTGCCAATTCCGCAAAAAGTTAAACATTTAGTTACCTTATAACCTAACAATTTCACTCCTAAATATATACCCAAGATAAATGAAAACATATGTCCATGCAAAATCTTGCCCATGCAAAAACTTGTACACAAGTATTCATGGAAGCAGAATTCACAATAATCATAAAGTAGAAACAACTCAAATGTACATTACCTGATGAATAGATTAAAAAATATGTTATAGCCATACAATAGAATATTAGTTGGCCATTAAAAAAGTGAAGTACTGATATATATGCTACAATAGGGATAAATTTTGGCATAGTAAGTGAAAGAAGCCAGGCATAAAAGGTCACATATTGGATGATTTCATTTATGAGAAGTTTCCAGAATAGGCAAATCCATAGAGACAAAAAGGAGATTAGTGGTTGACAGAGTCTGGTGGGAGCAAGGAATTGGGAGTGACTGTTAACAGATGCAAGGTTCCTTTTTCAGATAAAAATTTTCTGTAATAGACAGTGGTAATGGATGCCAGCTTTGAGAATATTTTAAAAACCACTGAATTGTACACTTAGATAAATTTTATAGCATGTAAATTATATCTCATTAAAAAGATACATATATACATATATATATATGTACAAGAAAATAGTGGGGGTGAAACTGAAATGTTGAATACAGGAAAGATCAGCAAGAGCTTTAAATGGTAGGCTGAATTTGGCATTTATTTATGAATATTAAAGCATCAACCTAATTTGGCAGAATTATTTTATATAAAGTGGAAGGAGAATAAGCTAGCAGGGGAAAATCTGCTATACACAAAGCACAGCAGTTGCCTGAGAGCCAAGAAAAAAATCATATGTGGGGGTTGAGGAGATGTGGATGGGGGGAAATAGGATATGGATTGAGGAAAGGCTGAGAAAAGCAGTTTCCCTGAATCAAGGATTTCTCTCTGACAAGGAGAAAATGCCTCTTGGCCCCTATCATATGGATCAAGTAAAATGCAATCAATATAATTTTTAAAAGAAAAAGAAGAGTGATTTTGTCTTTTACTTTAGAAATGTTATTCGATAACAATTATGATTCCTGGTTTACTAATTAGTTTTGCTAATGATTTTAACAAAATTTTTTATTCTTTACAGAATAAAAGTGACACATCAACAATAAGAAAGTGTAGTCATAATCAGAGTTAGCATTTTAATTAAATGTGTAAAGGAATTAAAGGCTAGAATACATCTGGGAATAAGTGGAACATATCTACGGACAAGAGTACTTCAGGCTATGTATCAAGAGGAAAGCATCCCCTCCCAATAAAATGAAGTGTATTAATCATATCTATGAAAGGTTTTAGAGAGAAAATAGGCTACGCCCAAGAATAATTAACAAAAGGGTATCATAACCTTTTGCTGGGATCAGTAGTGAAACAATACATCAAATCCTCTTCTGATATACAAAGCTATCCAACACATATCCTGGAATTTCACTAGTCCTGAATATTATTTATCATAATTTTTACCTACACCAGTGGACAATTAAGTTCTAAATTATTTCTGTATACATTTCTGAGAAGACAAAGGTTAAGTACGGGAGCAGCTGGAAATGCGTGCTGTTGGGGATTAATCATGTCCCTCATAAAGATATGTTAATCTGTGTTCCTGTGGGTATGAACTCATTTGGAAATGGGACCTTTAAAATTATTATTATTATTAGTTAAGGTGTGGACTCATTTGTGATAGGATCTTTTAAGATCCTATTTAAATGAGTTCAAATTCAATCAGAGTGGGCCTTAATCAATATGATGCGTTCTTATAAGGAAGGGAAATTCAGATGCAGTCAGTTAGAAGTCAGAAGTCAGTAAAAGCCCCAAGTTGGCAGAAATCAGAGTGGCAGACACAAGGAGAGAGATCACCATATGATGGAGGATTGCCAGAAAGCTACAGCTTCCAAGAAGACAAGCCCTGACAGTACCTTGATGTTGGACATCTAGCCTCCAGTACCCCAAGACAATGAATCCCAGTAAGTCCACGAGCTTGTGGTGTTTGTAGCAGCCCTCACAAACGAAAACACTTGCCTAGAAAGTTAGGTGAACAGAGATGGGGAGAGAATTTTAGGTAACTATGTCCCATAACAAGGCAAAAGGAGGCATTGGAGACTTTTTAGCAGGCGAATCATATTTTAAAAATCAAGTTTAAAGATATTTAGTACCTTAAGAGAGAAAGTCAGACAGGGAGTTATCGGATGGACACAACCAGTGAGAGCAAACTGCAGTAGCAGTGATATTTCGGTTTATGTGATGGGCAACACCGGAAATTAGAAGATTTGACGTGGCAGGCTCACTTGTGATCCCCGCAAGAGGCAATTTTATCAATTCTGGGGCAGTAGAAGCGGTGAAAAAAGTTGATTATGAGTGGAAGTTTGAGGAAATCATTATGTGGCTGATTCAGAAGTTTGAGGATGTATTATGGACAATCTAGGATATAAGGAAGAATATTTGATGTGATAAAGAGAGACAATGTAGATGTGGGACATGAAGGAAATGTCTGCCAACAAGCAACCCCATGGTTCTCTGCCTGGGTGACTGATAAAATGGTGGCAAGCTTAACAAAAAGAAATGAAAAAAAAAAAAAAAAAAAGAAAGAAGACACTAATATCATGTATTCATTGACTCAACAAACACTGATTTTCTTCTATACACCTTGCACTTTGCCAGGAACCAAGAATGCAATGATGAAAATGATGAAATACCATCTCCACTGTCCAGGTGCTCATTATCTGTGGGAAAGAGAGGCTTGTAAATGATTGCGATACTAAGTGATAAGTACAAAGTTGATAGAAGAGCCAGGGAAATCATCACAGAGAAGGTAGTATTTGAGGTATGCATTAAAAATTCATAGCAGTTCACCAGACTAGAAAAGCTGGGAAGAAAAGCATGGAAGCAGATCAGAGAGCAGTGTTTGTAGCCATGGGGAAACCACGTTTAGGCAGCAAGGGGAAACTTGGTGATGCTTAATCCTCAGGTAGTGGGGAGAGTGAAGATGATGGAAGACGCAAAACCTCAAAGAGCATTGTTGATGATAATACAGACTTTAGATTTCATTCTATAGGCAATGGGGAGCCAGTGAAGGTTGTAAAGCAGGGAAATAATAGAATCATATATACTTTCTAGAAAGAGTAATTTTATGTTGAGAATTAGGGCTGATGAGGTAAGTCAGTTGGCCAGGATTTTGCTCTTTTCCAGATAAGAGATGATGAGGATCTCCTCTGGGGCCTGTGGAGGGCATGGAGAAAAGAGAATGGATTCAGGAGCTATTTAGGAGACTGAATTAACAGAAATTAGTGATGTGATAGAAGGAGAAAGTGAGAGGGAGTGGAAGCTGTCAAAGAAGACTGCAAGGTTTCTGGTTTGTGTGACTTAAAATAGATGTGTCATTTACTGAGATATGGAAGATTGGAAGAGAAGCAGGTCTCAGGTGGAGGAGGGGCAGACAATAAATTCACGCTCTTGTATGTTGAAACTGAGTTGTCTGAAGCACTCTTCTTTGGACTATTTGGGGGAAAAAATTTAAAGAACTGTAGCCTCTTCTCCACTTCAGGACAGATATATATATATATATATGTCTGTCAGGGGAATATAAATAAAATATCAGGTTTACATACTGATATCTTATTTAATTGAACATTGCTTTCTGGAATTCAATTTCTGATAAACCAATATTTTAGAGCATATTGGTAGTAGAGTGAAAAAATGATGTCATTTCCACACACACAAAAAAATTAAAGTCTTATTTCAGAGAAACACTTCAGGAAATACGTATAATAAAACAAACATCTGAGACTATTTGTGCATAACTATTGGGAAAATTGATTAACGCAAGCTTTATTTTATGTGAACTACCTAGGTTATATTCTTCCCTTCAATTTGCCAGAAGCAGCCTAGACAGGAACTGGCTTTAGGAAGATATCTCTTCTATCTTAAAGTCTTTTTCATATTTAATCTCAAAATTAGTCTTTAAAAAATCATAGCAATCACACTTTTAAAAAATCATAAAAATCTCTTAAAAATTCATTGTTTCTGACTACTCTGGAAAGAATGTCTTACAGGTTCAATGAGAAGAAGAGAGTTTTCTTTGAAGGAAAACATTACCTATTAACTTCCAGTCTAGGTCCAATCTTGGGGTTTCATTAGGGAAAGCACACCAACAGGTTGTACAGACAAGGAAGGTTTTCAAGCAGCACCTTCTGCTAAGGCCTCCCACGGTGTGGCACGCCCAGATCCTGTCTGTGCAATTGATGAATGTACTTCAAGCAGGGCTAGGACACGACTCAGTACAGTTCTCTAAACGGTGATAAATGACCACCTTTGTGTGAAATGGGTTAGGTGGGAGGGCCACCCTTTGACAAGGCAGAAAATGAAATGATTACTATTAGATTCTATTGACTTGTCTGGTTAGAACAGTTGTGCCTCTTCCTAGAGGTTAATTGGACTTGAACTCAAGAAATTAAGAGGTCAGTTAGGGTCACAGTGACAGCAGGCCCACTTTTAACTTGCTGCTAATAACATTTGGCAGAAGGAGGATGGATCTGGGAATTTTTGCCTGGGTGCAGTCCAATTTCTTTAAGAGTAATGGTTTGTACAAATTATCAAACAAACCTTCACTTTTTATTGCACCCCAAAATGCAATGTGTTCTCAATTCCTTTCAATTTCTATCAGGCACTTATATAACTATATGTTAGAATAATGTGCTAATGTATTATTTCCTTGAAATAATATACATTAGAATACATGCCTTGGTTTAAGTTCTAAAATATGTCTTTCGATAGACAGATGGTAGATATAGATAGATGAATGTAGATATAGATATTCTTATTTGAATAGTCTTATTGAAGACTCTTCTTCAAGATATCACATTAATAACTGACTCAGAAATGCTGGAAAATTATATTCTAATTTATGTTTTGACCCAAAACTAAATTCTAGCCCTACTCAATCATAGTAAATGTAAGGCAAGGAGAGTGAAGTAGTCTGCAATGTGTACAGTAAGGAATATCCTAATTCTTTTAAAAAACTCTCTGATTTCACAAGTATATTTGCAAGCATCACACACTTCAACTTGGGGATATAGAAAAGCAGTTGAAATGTTACTGCTTCCTGAGGTGATATCCAAATTTAGTCATGCAAGACTTACTTCAAGTTTACTGTTCTTTTCTTGGTCACTTTACACTTAGGCTCTTATGTACCACTGACCCTGACACTTTCCCATGGGGCACCTGCTACACCGTTGAACCCCACAACAAGCCCCAGTGAGGAGCAGAGCCCCAGGGCTTTGCCTGTCGGGGACAGGGGTAAGGAGGTGCTATCCTATGCAAGGAAAGAGAGACACAACAGAAGCTTGGGATGTGACTGCTCAGCATCGTCCAGATGGTCAGAAAAAAGGCACATTGGCTAATTAGCGGTGCTGCTCCGGCAGCTGTGTAACAAGGGCACCGTGAGGGAAAGAGGCCTCCGTGGTAGCTCACGGCCTTGAAGCTGCTCTCTAGCCCTCTAGTTCTTCAGAGATCAGTTTGTGCAGGTCAGTCACTCATACCTGGTACCTAAGAAACTTGGGCATGATAGAGAAATGACTTTTGCTTCTTTGCCATGGGAGTAAGCCCAAAACAATAACTGGGCTTTGGTGATAAAGCACACAGCTCCTTTTACCAATAAAATATTTTTCCTCTCATATGTATGGCACCCAAGTAATAGCAATGCCACAAATAAAGGTCTAGGAATACTCTCCTATCAAAGGAGCATGGAATGCTAACCAAACTCTTTTAACCACCTGGATACTAAATCTCAGTACTAGCTAACTTAATATATTACAAAATCCCTAAAACAATCAGAAGAATAATGCCAGGCTTTTATTTATTCAGTATAGAAAAAAAGTGCTCTGGTCTAGAAATCAGGAAGCTCCTGTTCCAGCCCCATCTCTGCCACTTACTAAAAACATTCCTAAACAAATCATTGAACTATGCTGCTTCTCATTTCCAGCTGTAAAATGAGGGCATTGGTTAAACTGATCACTAAAAGCCCTTATAGATTTGAAAATCTGAGGGTCTATAGCCGGGGGTCTCAACCTTGGCTGCATATTACAATCACCCAGGGAGCTTTAAATTGAATTCATCTCTGGGGATGGATCTGGGCATTGGCATTTTGTACAAGTTCCCCAGGTGCTTCTAATGTGGAGGCAGGGTTGTGACCCACATCTCTATGATATCATCAAAGCCAGGCCTGATGCCTATAACTGTACCACTACTTACATTTATTAAGCTCTTAGCACAGGCACTTCAATTGTCATTAGTTATCTAAATTATGCAATCATTACAACCAGCTATTGATAGGGTATTATTAATCCTGCTTTACCCCATTTTATAAATATGGAAACTGAGGCTTCTACAGATTAAGTAAATCAGCTAAAGACAGCCCACTGGAAAGCGGGGAGCCAATAGGACTGGAACCTATACTTTACAGCCTTAAGAAAGCCTCTGATCTGCTTCTCTAACACTGAGTCTGTACTAGGGAATCCATGACTGGGTATAGACATAGTTACTGCTTGCAGCTGGAAGCCCAATGCCTTCACTGATCTATTATACATGTTTGTGTTGATGCCTCTAGAGAAAATGTCCATCCTGGACTAAACCACCAACCTTCACAGCACCCCCATTTGGGCAAGAGCAAAGTCTAGAAGTAAACAAGTTTATTGTAGGATTAAGGTCTTGACAAAATCCTTGGGATCTTCAGTTGTAGGACTGAAAGTATCACCAATGACAGACAGAATAGTCAGACTTCTAATTTACTTTTTAATTTCCCATTTAAATTAGAAATGCATGATGTATGGTCAGGTTGAATCTTAACTCATCATAAAACTCGCTATCTCTTTCTCTTGCCTATGAAAATACAGCCACTTAAAACTGGATTATGTTAGACTAAAACATGTACAAATATAGGCACATTTTGTATTTGGAGATACAGTGGTCAAATGAATGTACCAATTGCATTCATGTTCATTGAAATATATTCCTTTAAAGGAAAATGTATTGAAAATATTATGAATAGTTTACATTAAATCATGAAATCACTATTCAGTAAAGATGTTTGATGTCCAGGAAGTGTTTGAGCCTTTTAAAATAATATCCTTAATTTTTTTGCTTAAACAAGAAAGTTAAATTAAGAGTAAACAAACCTGAACTCACTATTTTCGAGCTGGTTCCACATGCATCTCATGGAAGGAATGCTTGAAGATTCTCCTGCTAGCAATTAAATAATATCATTCCTCCTCAGCAGTGTTGCTGCTCTTTGTGCCAGGAAGGTAAATCACCTGCTTTATTCAATCCCGACTCATTTTAGAGTGAACAGCAGGTTTGCTGTCAGATAGAAAAGCACCAGCCCATGTTTGAAGTTAGGCCCAGGTGGGAACAAATGGATGTAGACACCCACGCATTGATGCAGATCTTCAATAAAATAAAGGGTGTATTTCTTTCCTTAGAACCATAATTTCTCTCATATACTGTGGCCTGTCAACAAAGCATTAACAGAGCATTTACTTTACCACAAGTTCTGGCTGAAGGTAAGGCAGCAGGCTATAGCTGCCATATATGTATTTTTCAACCAAATTTTTTGTAAACCTCAGGGCATATAATCATACACTAAGTGACAAAACTAACTCATTAATTGGACAGATATTGATTGAGCCTTCGTATGCCTATCCCTATGCTTGGCACTATCTCTGTGCTATCTTCAAACTGAATATTTCGTCACTGTATCAGTGTAGTCTGGACTTTTATGCTTTGCATCTTATAGAACTAATTATTTTCTGAGAATTCACAGTGCTTTATACACTTTTTTCATTGTGTCATCAAGACCTTATAAAATGAGGAGTTACAATGATATCTGTATATTTAAATTAGAAAACAATTTAATTGCTTTCTTATACTTTAAAGAGCCAGTGCAATTGAGAAAGATGCCATTCAAATATGATTACCATTTAAAGAATTGATACCTGACAATGGAAGGTTGTCTTCTCTTTCTGTTTCCTTCCTTTTGCCTTGCCTTGCCTCGCCTCGCCCACCCTGCCTTATTTGTCAGGGTTCTCCAGGGAAACAGAACAGACAGGAGATATCTGTAAATAGTATGAGATTTTTAAAAATTATCTCACGTGATCATGGGGATGCAGAAGTCCAAATTCCATATGGCAATCTGCAAGCCACAGACTCACATGAAGGTTCTCATTGAGCTCCCCAGGAGATGCTGAGTATCTGAAGTAGAGACAGGGATTCCCTCTCTGAAAGCTGAAATCACTTCTCCTTTTAAGGCCTTCAAGAGATTGGATGAGATGTCACTCATTGTTGAAGTCAGCCTCCCCAGTTGATTGTAGATATAACCAGCCATCTATGCAATAAACTCCCTGATGATTAAAGTCCATGAAATGCCCTTGTATTACAATTAGCCCAGAGCTTGCTTGACCAAACAACTGGGCACCATTACCTGGCCAAGGTGACACATTAACCTGACCATCACATTTGCTTTGCTTGCCTTTTCACCCTAGTTGATTACTTGGAATGCCTGTTCAGATTATAAGATGGAGACAGTTGAGAAGAGAAGAATTTGGATATCTCAGGGCAGTAGCAAAGTGAGAGTAAGAGCAGGAAAGAAACAAAGAAGAAAGTAGCAAAAGAAGTTGGAATAATGGAGGGAAGTCTAAGTACTGAGAGGGTGAACGAAAACTCGGTACTGGTAAGATGTAGTCCAACATGAGTGTCTGGAAAATAACAGTCTAATGAGAAACTGAAAGCTGTTTTTTGTGTGATGTGCTGTGGAATTCATCCTTATGCCTCCCATATCTTTAGTCCAACCTACTACACTTACAAATGCTCAAAGTTTTCATTTTCATTTTGTTTTGTTCCTGGGAACTACAGAAGGGACAGAGTTCCCTACCTGGGTAATAGAGACAGTGGGCACAAGAACACAAAGAGGAGGCTGAGGGAAGTGTACCCACGGAAGGCAAGCCCTCGGGGCATTTGCAGAAATTTGGGGGAAAGATTTAAACATCCAGGAAACATGACATTTAAATTTCTGGACACAGTGATCTAGTTCAAGAGATATCTAGCGGAGAGCTACAAGTGTTGGAGAGGATGTGGAAAGATAGGAACACTTCTTCACTGTTGGTGGGAATGCAGGATGGTACAACCACTATGGAGGACTGTTTGGCAGTTCCTAAAGAAGTTGAATATAGACTTGCCATGTGATCCTGCAATACCACTACTGGGTATATACCCAGAAGAACTGAGAGCAGTGACACGAACAGACATCTGCACACTGATGTTCATAGCCACCTTATTCACCATTGCCAAAAGTTGGAAACAACCCAGGTGTCCATCAACAGATGAATGGATAAACAAACTGTGGTCTATTCACACGATGGAATATTATGCAGCTGTAAGAAGAAATGAAGTCATAAAGCATATGGCAACATGGATGAACCTGGAGGACATTATGTTAAGTGAAGCAAGCCAGACACAAAAGGACAAATACTGTATGAATGTGTTACTATTAATCAAATATATTGTGTAATATATTGTTTGATTAAAAAACACACACACACACAAAAATAAGCAAACAAACAAAAAAAGAGACATCTATGTTAAAATACTTTGAATGTTAAAATGAATCTCTGGAATTATCTCTAGAATTAATCCCTTAATTAAGATGAAGGAATCAGGGTCTTGAGAGGTGAGGACTGAGGTGTTTTTACACCACATTTTTGTCTAGGTGGCAAATGGCAAGAAGATTTTTGGAATTCCCATCCCAGTGTTTCCTTTGTTTTCTTCTATTTTGTTTACTAGAATATCTCTTTGCATTTTTGGAGCATATAATAAAACATTGTTTTCAACCCTCATCTCTGTACCAATTCTTTAAGCTTCCCTGTCCTAATGGTCTTAATTTGTTTTAAAGTTCATGTAATAATCATACCCAGAGTTTTCTTTGAAAACAAAATAAGGTAATTAGATATGAAAGTGAATTACAAAGGGTAAAGTTCTATAAAATATAGGGTACTGTTATTACCTGCTACTCAGTTGTGTAAGGAATTTATGTAAATATGTTCTCCTTCATTTGAATTTAAAATCAGCAACTGTTCAGACTGGGAAAATATGCTTTTCTCTTAACTGATACTGTACACATTTCTACCACTGATTTTGCCTGAAGACACACACACACACACAAACACACACACACAGAAAATACATGCATGCACATGCACTCTTAATGGAAACATCAACTGCTGAGGCAGGAGAATGGATGGAAGGGCACTGACTTTGTTGTTAAACAGACCTATGTTAAAACCCTGATTACTCCATGAAGTAGTTGGTCAGCCTCGAATAAGTTCTCTATGCCTCGGTTTCCTCCTCTGTAAAATTGGACCAACGTCCTTTTCATTGGATGGCTGTGGAGGGAGTATAAAGGAGATAAGAGATGAAGTGTGCTTCACAAAATGCCATTTACAGAAATGGTATTTGTGTAATCCTTGAAGAAATGACTCATGAATGAAACAGGAATGAAAGAAGATAGAATGAAGAGTACTTGGCACGGAGAGGGCACATCTAGCAAATGCCTGCACCCCTCCCTCTTCTTTAAAATCAATATTACATAGATTTAATTTCCTGAAGTGAAAGAGAGCTTTTGTTTTACATTCATGATTCTATTAAGACTTGGGTTTCTTTATATTATTAAAAGAAAATAGGTATGAGAGATAAACAAGGATAAGGTAACAAATATATATTTATTTTGTCCTGCAAACTCCCAGTCAACCCTTAAAGCTGTTTACCTCAGTAAAGAGCTAACATACAATTGATCTGATTTTCTGTTAGGGGGATTGTGCTAATGTTAACACAGTTCCCACCGGGTCTGGCACATGAAAGTGTGGACTTGAAGGGTGAAGGCAGTCACTGAAAGGGAAAGAATAGAAGGGCTTTTAAACTCTCCAGTTTCTAGTGCACGTGAGATCATATTGGATGTGGTACAGACGTTGTTTTGCCTTGAATAGTGGGGTGATTCAAAGACTCTTGTATTTTTGCATCACAAGTACCAAAGGAAATATTTACATTTTAATCCAATGCATTTTTAAGCTTTTAGCGGACATTTAGAATATGGCAATTTTGTCTCAACCTGAGTTAATGTAAAGACAAAATTTTTAAAGGTAAACATTTATTTCAATAAATGTTTTTATTTCATCAGAGATTTAAACAAGGATATCCAAAAGTGAGTGGAAAGGTAAACCGACCTCTAAAAAGTGAAATAGTAAGAAAATAGAATTATAACAAAGATTTTGTTCCATCTATTAATTGATGCTTAGAGCCATTTAATTCTTGACTAGCTTTTAGATACTCAGAAATTCCTTTCTCTTTAAGTTACTTTGCATTTGATAAGGATTCTGACATTTTGGACATAGTTTATAACTGAGTGTGATAAATCGAATTTTAAATGTCCTAAATGGTTTGCCTGAACCAAAATATTAAATTTGTGCAGTGTAAATGTAAATGCTAAAGGAAAAAAAATGCTAAAGGAAAAAAAAAAAGATCTATAGCAATCTTTTAGTTAGCAAGCTGACCAAAAGTATACAATAGAATTATTTTATATGATATTTCCTTTTCTCTTAGCATAAGCACGAGTCCCTAAATTAACATTACGGAAATATGCTATCCATTTGGGAAAATACTAAGTTGATGGTAATCAAAAGCCTCTGCAATAAAAACTAAAATGTGTTACTTAAATACTTAATATTCGTAGGAAAGAGCTAAATACACTGCTGTTTGGTTTACTTTAGAGAAAAGCAGATCAAAGGCCAACAAAGTAAAATGAGAAATCATTTTGAGGCTAAAATGGCCGACTAACAACTAAAAACTAGCCTGATCCTATATTTAGCCTTCTTTGAAAAGATAGCTTACCCTGTTCCCGGGCCCGCGAAACTTTCCTGCGCCTGCGAAACCTTCCCGCCTTCCGCAAATAACAAACCCTCCCTAGCAACCAACTGTGCCCAATCCCCGCCTAACACGTACTCCCTCCTCTTCCACGCCCTGCCTCTTGCTCCACCCCTTACCTAGCTTATAAAAGGTTGTGCACTTGCTCAATAAAGAACACCCCCCCTGCATAAAAAAAAAAAAAAAAAAAAAAAAGAGGTCAAGTATATTCCAAAAAATAATAAAGCCAAAAAGAGTTAGGACTTAGAAGAAGAAAATGGTTATCAATTGTATACAGTCCCTAAAACTCCTAAAAACTCCCTTGTATCCCATGGACTCAATATTCCCAATAACAGCAAAACAGAATAAATATAGGATGAGCTGAGTAGCAGTATGTAAAAATAAGTATAAAACTCAATTTTGCAATATTATCCCAGTAGTATACATTAATTCCTTCTGTTGAAGTTCTAACTATGCTGGCTAAGTCTGATCTGTCAGAATAGAAGAGTATTTTTAATTCCATAAGTATATAAACTAGGATCCAATGTGCTTTTCAATTGCTGATTTTATCTTTGGGGAAGGGGGTAACTGAATCTTTATATTTAAGCTGGTAACAATATGTTGGTAGAAGCTAAGAAGAGAACCTCTCTGTTTGACTCTCCAAGATAAGATTTACAATAATTTTTGGCTAGCAAAAGTCACCATGGTGGCTATTGAGTGTTTGTATGCTACCAGGAACCAGTCAGCCCTTTTTAACATCCCTCTTCAAATTTCCAACTGAGGAGTCACCTCTCCCCTGCTGTGTGTAGTTTTGGGAGGTTGGTAAATCAAGTTGCTTGGTCTTCCCTCCAGGGAAGTCTGGTTCTTGAAGACTTCTTTTAAAGACTTTCTCTTACTGCTTGTATAGACAAGAGGTAGGAACATGGAAAATAAAATCAAATGAAGTTTTCTTTTCCAGAGTTAAAGGATACAAAGACCAGGAAATGTAAGGCTAACATTTGTTCTTTCATTTTGGTTACAGATACTTTCATGCTATTGACGATCAGCAGCTGCCTTGGTCATCAGCATTCCTTGATGTTCTGAGCAGCCCCATATTTTTACAGTCATTTTCATTTTGGCCATTGTCAGATTTTGTTGCTAAAAACTAAAGAGCCCTAAAAACCAAGAGTCAACAATGCATTTCACTAAATTCTTCTTAGTCCTTTGACCTTCCATCATACACATAGGTGAATTAAGAAACAGTTTAGCCAAGAGCTAAATTGGACATTAAAGAAGGAAGGGAGGGAGGGAGGGAGGAAGGAAGGAAAAAGGAAGGAAGGAAAAAGGAAGGAAGGAAAAAGGAAAGAAGGAAAAAGGAAGGAAGGAAGGAAGGAATTAGACCAAGAGCTAAACTAGACATGACCCAGCTTCCAGTACATGTGAGATCCTACTGCACCTGTTACAAACATTGCTTTGCTCTAACATGTATTGAATGTTTATCATGTGTCAGGCACTGTGATGAAGGCTGGCCAAGAATTGCCTCATTTAATCTCTATGACAAGCATCTAGAGTAGGTGCTGTTATAATGTCCACATTCATATGGAGAACTTGAGACTCAGAGAGGTTAAGAAGTTTTCCCATGTCTCACAGCTAGCAAGTGGCACAGTTAGATGAGATAAGTACCTCAGAGGGGAGCTAAAGAAAACACATGATAAGATGCATGAACAAAGATTCCCCCAGAATTTTCCCTTTGCTGTTAGAGAAATAAAATTTTTTTCCCACTCATGCCTGCCTGTCTTCTGTGAAGATATTTATTTTTCTCAGCTTCCCAGGTTTGCCTGGTTAGTGGGTTACAGCCATTGATCCAATTTCTCAACGGAATAGATCTAATCTATCATAAATTCTAACCTGAGATTAATAAAATAAGTTAAATATCTTCCTCCTTCATCTTTTTTTGGGGGGGTAAGCATCTGCTCTAAGGGCAACTTTTCCAAAGTCCAGACCTCAAAATAAGAGTTAATAAGTGCCTTTTGATTTTGCTGTAAGCCATAGCATTTATTACAACTTTTATTAACACTCAAAATCTTATATTGGTGCTAATTTTGAAAATTCAGTTATATTATTTTTTTACTTGGTTAGGACCATAGATGAGAGAAAATTACTGTCTAGTGAACACCCTCAAAATCTAAATATGCATGTTATCATCTTTTGACACTACTTCCATTCTTTACATTGCAAATCTGTAGAAATTAATATTAGCTATGACTAGAAGAATGTTCCACAATAAATCAATTCTCATATTCTTCACCTCTCCAGAGATAACACCATCTGACCACCACTCCTGGCATTCAGTCACCAAAAACAGTAAATGATCAACTTGGCTACTTTTATAAAGGAGAAAAATGAGAGGTATAGAAAACCACAAAGGAAAAAACATATTTAAGAATCCCTGAAGTTGACAGAGATGAAGGTAGTTATCTCTTTTTCCCATGGCAGTCCATGAATAATGTTAAATAATTCTGATATCAAAATCTCTTACGAACATGCAATACATTTTTTTCAAGATTTATTTTTTATTTTATTTATCCACCCCTCTTTGCCACTTGCGCTCACTGTCTGCTCTCTGTGTCCATTTACTGCATGTCCTTCTGTGTCTGCTTATCTTCTCATCTTCTCTTTAGGAGGCACCAGGACCTGATCCTGGCACCTTCTGATGTAGGAGAGAGGCAATCAATCCCTTGAGCCACCTCAGCTCCCTGGTTTGCTGTGTCTCTCATTTTCATTTTCCTCTGTGTCTCTTTTTTGTTGTGTCATCTTATGTCAGCTCTCTGCATGGACCAGCTTGCCAAGAGAGCTCGTTTGCCTTCACCAGGAGGCCCTGAGAATCGAATCTGGGACCTCCCATATGGTAGCCAGGAACCCAATTGCTTGAGCCACATCCACTTCCCTGAACATGCAATATTATAACACAGCAGCAAAAGTGACCCACATCAAGATCATTTAGTACCTCAGTAAAGAATATTTTAAGAGAGAAATTCTCATCATTGAAGGATACATTGAAAAAATCTTTCAATTCATGAAAGAAAGAAAGAGAGAAAGAAAATAAGAGAGAGTTGAAGGAAGGGAAGGAGGGAGAAAGGAAGGAAGGAGGGAAAGAGAAAGAGAGACACGGAGGAAAGAAAAAAAGAGAAAATAAAAGAAAGAAAGAAAGAAAGAAAGAAAGAAAGAAAGAAAGAAAGAAAGAAAGAAAGAAAGAAAGAAAGAA
>JAKSZT010053783.1:9473372-9575930 GCA_026826555.1 Tolypeutes matacus
AGAAAGAAAGAAAGAGAGAAAGAAAGAAAGAAAGAAAGAAAGAAAGAAAGAAAGAAAGAAAGAAAGAAAGAAAGAAAGAAAAGAAAAGAAAGAAAGGGAAGGAAGGAAGGAAGGAAGGAAGGAAGGAAGGAAGGAAGGAAGGAAGGAAGGAAGGAAGGAAGGTTGCAACTTGTATGGTGCATCTTCTCTCTAAGGTTCTGCTCTTACAACCTATGCTATGAACTCAGTTGCTCCAAGGTAATGTAGATCTAACTAGTTACTGGAAGTAGAGAAAGCCACAGGATTTCTGAGCCGGGCACTTGCACTAGAAAAGGTATAGTTGGCATAGTTTCTCAAGGATTGTCATTAAGAAAAGTGAATTAAAAGATTGGGTGGAGCTCTCCCAACTTAAAGTCAGAAAGTGATGATTAGTGTTCTCTTCCTTTTGAGGAACAGGCAAAAGATCAGCTGAAGTGGTATGATCTGAGGACTTTTCCAAACAGGGACCCAGACCATCTTCTGGAGTTGAGATGAACTTCCTTTTCTGTTCATGTTCTGATTATCTTGATGAACTTAGATCATCAAATACAGAATATAAAATATACAGATATGTCAGGAAACTATCAGGACAAATTGATACCTTTTTGATAGTATTTTTCAAAAACTTCTCACTCTAACCAACTAATCCTAAACTGTCTATTGCAACAGACCAACAATAAGCTGCATGATGAGAAAATTTCCTTTCGATTTGCACATAGCATAGTTCACTCACTTGGTAATTAGTACCTTAAAATCAGGCCAATCCATCAGAAATCTAGAATTACCTAGTGGATCACCAGAGCTAGGGATAGTATATACAAACTTTTCCACAACAGCAACCTCTTAGATTCTCCCTCTTGGCTATTAAAATCTCTTTGGCACAGTTTAAATCTAATGATATTAATAATAAAACGGCTTGTTGTGAAAGCTGTAATGTTCAATGGACTTTCCTTGGAATTCTCACTCTGGTCTTTCTAGTTAAGGACTTTGATATTATCTTTTAGTCTCTTCATCCGTAAATGGGAATACAATCTGGATTTGAGTTGCTATATGGTATAAATTGGTCATTGACTGCAAAGCATTCAATGTCTAGCAAATACTAAAAATTGCAGCTCGTAATATATAGTTATTATCAATATCAGAAACCATGAGTTTTAAAACCCTTATATGAGGATAATGTTTTCAGTAGAACTGCACAGAGATTTTAGACTTAAGGATAGAAAATTTATGTGTCTCCTGTGTGTCCTAAGCCCAGGATTACTTGAAGAGCCAGGCCTAGAAATGCTGGAAGATCCACTGATGGAATGAAAGGCCAGAACCCAGCCATAGGGCAGCATGAAAAAGTAGCCCAAATAATACCATATCTGGATTGAAGGCGGAGATAGAGATTTCTACAACCCCCCTACAATCACAATTCCTAATAGCATAAGGTAATAAAAATAAATTAAATAATAAAAACAAATAAGAATGTAAGAGAAGTAGTGAAAGTATTAAAATAAAACAACAAAAGAAATAAATGCTTTTTTAACAGTAAAACTCAGGCATTATGCTGTGTGGAAAAAAAGGCAACTGAAATTTGCATTCTATATGATTCCATTTATTTAATGTTTACAAAATGACAAAATTATAGATGGAGAAGATTCGTGCTTGTGAGGGCCTAGGGATAGGGGATGAGGCTCTTAGTAAGGCTATAGAAAAATAGCTCAAGGGAGTTTCTTTTTGATGATGGAACAATTCTGTACCTTGAAAGTGATGGTGGTTGTATGAATATACATGGGATTTAATTTCATAAAACCACATGCAGACACCTGTGAAAACTGCTAAAATCTGAATACCATCTATAGTCTTGTTAACAATATTGTGCAAAGTCAATTTCCTAATTTTGGTGTGGTACTATAGTTGTTTAAGATGTTACCTTTGAGGGAAGCTGATTAAAGGGTTAACAGGATTCTAGACTATTTTTGCAACCCTCTGTACTCTTTGCCACTTTCTCTGAGTGTATAAGTATTTTGAAATAAAAAGGTGAAAAATATAAACACAAAGGGGATTGAAGTAATAGTCACAAAAGGCCTAAAATAAAATATTGAAGTTTTAAACAATTGTGTAGTAAAGCTATTTAAACATTTAAAAATAATTTTAAAAAGATATAATGATTATATAACTTTTAAACATCTGCATATCCAAAGATAAATAAATTATAATAATTATAAATAAAGAAACAAGTTAGAAAACCAAATACAAACTGATAAAATTATTTATGGCAAGATTGATGGACAAAGGGCTGTTCTCAGAAATATATAAAGAGTTGGTTTTTTTGGTTTTTTTTTTTTTTTTTAGTTAGGCCAGTAAAAAGAATTTATTAAGAAATGGGGGAAAGAACAGAGCTTGCTGAAAAATGGGAGAGAAGGACGGAAATATGCTCCGAGATCTGATGCAGGCTCCTCTAGGCAGAGAGAGCTATAAAGAGCTTGTATTGATGAAATAGGAAAAGCCAACACTCCTAAGGGGGAAATGGGTAATAATATGGAGATATAACTAACAATAAACAAGAAATGACATATATACATACAAGACTACTTAATTTCTCTATTAGTTAAAGGCAGGTTTTTAAAATGTTAATTTTTTTATATGAAACTGGTAAGCTAGTATTCTAATGAATTTTCCTGTATTTGCACATGGAAAAGGGCTCTCTCATACACATGGCAAAAGGAGTGTGGCTTGGTGCAATAATCCCAGAAGGCAAATTAGCAAAATGCATTCTAAAAGATTGACTAAAAAGGCCACTCTTTTAAATCAAGGACTGAATATTTAGGAATTTATCTTACCAGATAAAAGGGCTTTATGAACAAAGAGAACCCTCATACCAGTATTTTAAATATTATTTTATTTTTTCAAATAGGCTTTATTTTTAGACCAGATTTTGTTTTTAGAAAAATTACATGGAAAGTACGGAGAGTTCCAGTATACTTATACACACTTGCATTAGTGTGGTATAAATTATTATAATCTAAAGTCCACAGTTTACATGTGCATTCACTCTTTGTGTTGCACAGTTCTATGGGTTTTGACAAATGTATGTCATCATATGGTCACCATTACAGCATCATACAGAATAGTTTCACTGCCCTAAATATGTCCTGTGTTCTCACCTATTCATCCTTCCTACACTCTCCCTCAATCCTTGGTCACCACTGAACTTTTTACTGTCCCTATAACTTTTCATTTCTAGGATATCATGTAGTTGGAATCCTAAAGTTTGTAACCTTGTCAGACTTACTTCTTTCATTTACCAATATGCATTTAAGATTTCTCCATGTCTTTTGATATCTTACTAGTGCATTTATTTTACTGCCAAATACTCCATTGTATTATTACATTCATAACAGTATTTTTACAAAGCAAAATGAGAAATATGCATAAAAGTAATTGTTTAAATAAATTATGTCCTTACCATGAATCCACTAAAATTTATGTCGCAAAAGTAAATTATTTAACAGAGAAAGATGTTCATGATTTACTGTTAAATGAAAAGAATGGGTGATATAAAAAATATTTAAAAATAAAAACTAACTTCTTTATTTTTCTCCTGACTTTTGCTAATTTTATTATTTAAAGGTAGCAGTTACAGAATTTAAATTATCTTTTAAATGTATGCGTTTTATCTTTCATTTGTCATTATTTTCTTTTAAAAATAATCGTTTATATTTTATTTTTTCTAAAACCCTTAATCTAAATGAAAAGAAATTATAAAGTAAGGAAAATTAAATGTTACAGAAATACATTTAGAAAGTAACTATGCCCTATAATCCATCACCCAATGATAACTACTGTTTAAAAATATAGTGCATTTTATCTAGAAATATGTTGAAATAAATAAAAATGGATATGGAAAGGAAAATAAAAATCAATTACAATTCTTTTTCTATTAAATATAAAAATAATCCCAAATCTTAACTGTGTTTAGCTGACTCAGTACTCTACACATGTCTTCTAGACCCTTATAATAGCAAAGCACTCTATAAATTCCAAAAAAAAACCCATAATATCCTCCATAATATCATAATGGAAATATTTAAAATATTCTGTACCTTCTAGTACCATAAAATCTTGTTATAGTTTCTTTTGATTAACTAATAAAAAGGCGGTCATGAAGAAAAGTTCAAATCCATTAAAGATGTTGCTGTTCCTCAAAATAAATTTACTTTTTTTTAAACAGCCAGAGATTGTAGTCTGTGGAGATCATGGAATAAGTAATCACACAAGTAAGAAATAATTTGAGAATTTGGGAAGTTAAAATCACAACAGGGCATTTTCAGTTACTTAGTTTCATGATGCTGATGAATGTTTACAAAATGGAAGATGTAATTAAAAATGCAATTTTATTAATAAAAGGTAAAACTTGGTTAACTTTATTTTCCATATCTTTGTGGGTAATAAAAAATCTTCTATATTTATCTTTACTGAAAGGGGCAATGACCGTTATTGCAAATTTGTAGTAGCCTTAGTTAGCTAAAGTTACA
Organism: Tolypeutes matacus; assembly: GCA_026826555.1. Taxonomy (NCBI): domain Eukaryota; kingdom Metazoa; phylum Chordata; class Mammalia; order Cingulata; family Chlamyphoridae; genus Tolypeutes; species Tolypeutes matacus. The sequence goes on from JAKSZT010053783.1 coordinate 9,477,911, forward strand.
AACTCTTACAGCATGGGGAAAAATCTATATATGATATTTTAATTACATTAATTTCCCATTGATTTTCTTTCAAAACAGAAAATATATTATTTGTGATTTTACCATTTAATATTTTGGTCGTGATGTTCATTAAAATAAATTTATCCTTACTGATTGGAGCAGCATAATATTTAAGATTTGGAAACATTAACAAGGAAGCCAGAAAAAGAAATCATAGCTTTTCCTGATTATGATTCCATTTTTTCCATTTCTGATAATAGACATTTAATTCTTTAAGCATGTGTTTCATGTTTTTTCACACGATTTTTTTTTTCACCATGACACTATTGTCAGAGTATACAATGAGTAAAGAACCAGATTTAACACAGTGAATCCTCGGGAAATGTTTCTACAAAACCTTCATCAAAGAACCTGAATAGAATCAATGTGGCTCCTGTGTCTATTATATCACTGAAATTTTCAGATCTCAAAACAGTTGTGTAACAGAAATTTTCCTTTTGGTATAAAAAGAAGATGTGCCCTCTTTTCCTTGTGAATATTTGCAAAGTAAGCTAATAGTGAAATTGCATTAAATGGCTTTTTCAGGGACCTAAGTCTGATACCTCAGATTCTTTTGTTGGGTATGTTGTCTTATGTGAAAATTTCTTCTACTATCTTATCACTTTTGGTAAGGGTAAGAAAAAATTTCCTACTATTTAAAATGACCAAGGAAGATGTTTGAGTCATGCACAAAATATGACCCTGTGGTTTGGGAACAAAGACAGAGGCAGGGAATATTCTATAGAAGCAAAATCTAGCACTCTGCCAATGGAGAGTAAACAGTCTTGGTTATGGTGAATTCCTCTTTTCTTTTCCTTAATAAATATGCAATCAAAACGCAGGTGATTTGGAAGTTTTCTTCTTCTAATAAATCGTTAAATCATTCAATCAAACAACCTATTAAGTGTTAAGCTCAGTGCTAGGTAATGAAAATAAAAATATAATTAAGATATGGTTCCCATCTTTGTAGACTCTCAACTAGAAAGGAGAAGCAGACAAACACCTTTTTGTAATATATTAATGTAAATGATAGGAAAAAATCAGTAAGTACAAGGTACAAAAGAGAAACAAGGGATTGTGATAAATCTTTTTTTCAGGGGAAGGTACAGGAAAATCTATTTAAAACAGTAACAGAAGATTATTTTGCAGGAGAAATAAGATTTTGTCTGTCACACAAATATGGAGCAGAGAAGAACCAAATAAAGAGAAAAACATGTACTAAAATAGCATGTATAACAACACAGAACCTTTGGCAGTCCAGTACAGATGGAGTGCAAGAATTGTGTGGCCCTAAGGTGGAACTCTCATGAACCCTGCCTCCTGTTCTCCACACCATTATGTAATTTTCTCCTCTTTAGTATGGCATGAAGCTGTGACTTGCTTTTGACTAATAGAATATGGCCAAAGTGATGCATTGTTCCTCCTGTGAGTTTGTTACATTACACAAGACTCCATCTTGCCAGCAGGAATGACTCTTCTTGATGGCTTGGTGAAGTAAGCAGCCATTTTGGAGAAGCCCACCTGACAAAGATATGTGGGCAGCATCAAGGGGCTGAAGACACTCTCCATCTGGCAGCCAGAAATAAACCCAGGCCCTCAGTCCTGCAAACACAAGGAAATCAATCCTGCCAACAACCTGAGTGACCTCAGAAATGAATGCCTTCCCTGGCTTAGCCTCTAGATGAGAACCTACCCTTGGACAACTTCAGTGCAGATTTGTGAGACCCTAAAGAAAAGATGCAGCTAAGCCATGCCCAGACTCCTTACCCACAGAAACTGTGAGATAATGAACTTGTATTGTTTTAAACTTCTAACTTTGTCATAACCAGTTACATAGTAATAGATAATTAATACAAATGGTGAAGAGGAAGTAGAAAGATAAAGAGATAGATCATGGAGGTCTTGTTTGTCATACTAATGATAGATTTGAGAATGTACGACTAGAGTCAATGGATTCTCATTAGTTTAGTGAACCGATTCATTTACTATCACAGCAGCCCAGTGACGAGATAATAGAGACTTAAACTAAGAGTAGCAGGGTAAATAAAGAGACATAGCTCTAGTTGATGGTTAGGGAAGAAAAGGGAACAATTTAAAGCAGAGGATTCAACATGCACATATGCAAAGAGTACCTTTCTTTACTAAAAGAGTAGAATAATTAACAATTATCCATTTAGTCAATATTTAGTAAATGTTTATTATATTTTAGATATTTTAATTTTTAACTGGCAGTAGAAAGAAAATGACTAACTTGAAAAATGAAACATTTTTTTAAAGTACTTGATGTAATAAAAATAAAAAGCCCCAAAAATGTCAACAGTCCTTTGTCAAAACCATGATCCATCCAGTTTATCTGTGTCTGACATTGACTTCTAGGGGTGTAATATGTGTGCTGTTGTAAATATGAAGTTTTGGGAATGTCTTGGGGATGCCCTAGTTTTTAATCGATAACTGACTATCTCAATACTGTGAGAAAGGGCTCTATAAAGGCAGTCCAGAAAATATTACTCAGACCCTAGAAAAGATTGAGTCATTATTCTAAGGCAATGTCAGGGTAATGAAAGTCCCATTTAAGTAATATAAGAAAAGGAATATTAACTAAGAGCCTAAATAACCATGCCAACAGTAGGTAGAAAACACCTGAGCTTTAAATGTACCAACAATATCAGGAATGCTCTTTCTTGCTCTTAACTCTGGATCCCAGAATAATTCCTATGTGCTTATTTCCTATATTTTTACTAATAATTAAGTTGCTCAAGAATTTTTGGAAGATAACTATATTTTTAGTTTATGCTTATTGCCTCTTAAAGGTAAATTTCATCATAATCTTTCCTACTAGTAGAGCAAAAGTAGTCATCAGCTTTTAATAACAACCTCAGTCAGTCAGGGGTCATTTTCATCACACTTGTAAGATTGAAGGGTTGTTTGTTCCTTTTTTTTTTTTTCAAAATGGAAAACAAATCTCAACAGCTAAGCTGTCAGATATTAGAAACATCTTTGGCAACCTAAATCTACAAGTTGGCTTCTCATTCATATGAATATTTTTTAGATTATCTTCAAAATTCATCAGTTTCATCTATAATTGAACATTTGTTACAGTTTATTAACTTTATAAACTTTCTGTTCTGTGAGCTCCTTAAAATTGTAAGGCAAGTTTTATTGCAGTAGCTAATTACCAAAGATCTCCCCATAATTAACCATGCCTCCTAGTGTTTGTGGCTTTGAATGGTCCCCTCCCCTTGTATCTGGCTGATTCTGTGACAGACAAGGTTATAGCCAGTACAATGCAACAGAAATAAATCTGTATGGCATCAAGTTTATGTTAGAAGAAGCCTTGCAGTTTTTGCCTTCATATCTTGGAAGGCTTGTTCTGAGGGAAGCCAGATGCCATGTAAGAAGTTGGGCTACTATGAGACTGCCAGGCTATGAGAAAACACAAGTTGGCTATGTGGAGAGGCCATGTGGAAAGACAAATTCCCAGCCAGCCCCTAGCTTTTCTAGCCATCCTAGTCCAGGGGCCAGACATGTGAATGATGGATCCATGTTAGTCATCTGGTCACCCAACTGAGCCTTCTGATAACTCCTGGCCCAGACAACACCTCACCGAAATTTCATAAAAGAAATTTCAACCCACAGAATAGTAAATTGCTATTTTGAATCACTATGTTTTACGGTGCTTTATTTTATTATGCAGTAGTATAGAACTGAAACATTTACTCAGTGGAAAAATTGGTTCATTAGCTACATTGGCGCATATATCACCTGTTACTTCATAAAAAGGGTAAGCACAGAGAGATGAATTTTGCTTGAATCACACTTTTTAAGAATAAAATATTTCCTGTGCACATATGTGAGCCAGAAATCTTTTTGACTTTCAAAAGTTTGATTTCTCATTTGATGAATAATTTTAGCACTGGCATAAACACTCACAAAGATGATTTCAAAAATTGCTGTCTCTTATATCTGAAAAGATCACAATGTGGGACCATTCATATAATAGATGCAGACCTATGCCAAAATTGATTTTACACTCAAAATTATACAAACCTTCCATTTTTACTTAAAAATATATATCTTTCTGGATCACCTAGTTTTTCTTCCTTCCCATGCCTGCAGTTGCACTTGGCTGACTTACCAAGACCATTTATACCATTTGATTACTGAATAAAGTAATTTAACAAGTATATTTGAGTGGTAATGACATGCTAGGCACTACAGTATGTGCTGGGAATCGAATAGTAAACAAATGTGACTTGGTCCCTACTCATTTGGAGTTTACAGATTATTAGAAATGACCAACACCAGAAGTTCCCAAATTTTCTCCATTCACACTCTTCTTAGGATCCAAGTAATGTTTTTCATGGTGTTCCTAGACAAAATGGAACATCTAACATTCCATTTAGTAAGTAGTTAAGTAAAAACTATTTAGTAAGTATTTTTGTTCTAATAACATAATAATGGTGTGACAGTAATGCAACATAAATGTAAAGAAAAAATAATGTTCTTTCAATCTTGAATGACCACAATTGCTTATTTATGAGATTTGTGCAAGTGTTGGGCACTGCAAAAGTTCTCAAATGTGGGAATCAGATTAGATACACCACACTCAGTTTGTGCTCTACCCTGAGGTTTTTGTGATACTTGCTTTTTATCACTGGCACTGAAAATGCAGCTTCGTAAAGATATGATTACATCAAAGGAAATGTAGCATGATCTAATATAGAAACTGTGAACTACCATGATGTCTTATTTTCTTAGGGCTTCTATAACAAAGCACCACAAACTGGGTGGCTTAAAACAACAAGAAATTTATTCTCTCACAATTCAGGAGGCAAGAAGTTAAAAATCAAGCTGTCAGCAGGGCCATGCTCCCTCCAAAGTTTCCAGGGAAGAATCCTCCCTTGCCTCTTCTCAGTTTCTGGTGACTTCTGGAAATCCTTGACATTTCTTGACTTACAGCTACATCACTCCAATCTCTGCTTCTGTCTTCATATGCCCTTATTCCCTGGGTCTCTGTGTCCTCCATACCTTTGTGTCCAAATGTCCCTAAACTTTCTTATATCAGCCACTGTATTTAAGGCCCACCTTAACCCAGTCTAACATCCTTTAAAATTGATTACATTTTAGAGCCTGTTTCCAAATAAAGTCACATTCCCATGTATTGGGGATTAGGACTTAAACATATTCTTTTGGGGGGCACAATTCAACCCACTATACTTGAGCTAGTAGTTCACAGAGTCCCAATAGTTGTTGAGTATCATTGTGGATTTTTTTTACCAATTTAAAATATCCTGTGGGACCTCTGTGAGTTTACTGCTGTACCCCCAGAGAAACTGTGTACAGTTTTGGAACCACAAACGATATTGAGTGCTTCTTTCCCACTCTGGAAGGTCCCAGGATTGGTTCCCAGTGCTGCCTAAAGAGAAGACAAGCAGACACAGAAGAACACACAGAGAGCAGACAGCGAGTACAAAAACAATGGGGGGAGGGGAGGAATAAATCAATAAAAATAGATCTTAAAAGAAAAATCCATCTTCACATCTACTACTATAAAGAAGACAGAGAGTAAGAAAGAGGGCATGTCTGTTATTCATAAAGAAGATTTTCCAGGAATACACAACACTTGTGCTTTTGTCTCATTCACCATAATTTAGTTACATGGCCACCTTAGCTGCAAATGTGGTTGAGTAAAGGAAGGATTTTGATAATCTAGAGACATAGAAAGTTAACGTGTTACTGGACTGTCTCATTCAAATGGCAGCTATTTTAAGAGGATAGATGGCAATAAACTTATTGGAATATAAAATATATTATTTTTGGAAGAAGGATCCATATGCTGCACAAATTAAATTATATAAGAAGCTCAAACAGTGTGTTTAGTTACACCTGAGTTCAAAACACTGTTCCACAATTTATTATGTGGCCCTGAGAAACTTGCTTAGCTTTTCAGAGCATCCGTTTTATTTATTTGGTTTTGGTTTTAATCTACAAAATTGAAGCAATTATTCCAATTCTTAGGCACACTTGGGAAGATTAAATTAAAAAACAAAGAGGAATAGGAGATGAAGGTGTTAGTCAGGAAATGGTATAGTACAGTAAGGGCCTGTATTTCTAATGTTAAGTCCACTTACTACAGAGTGTGGTTCATATTTTTACAAAATAAAGACTTTTAAATAAGCCTCAGCATGTGGACAAATCTTGAGTTGAAACCACAGATTACTACAACATGTAACATGGATAGGAAAAAAATGAATGGGTGTTTTTAATTCCACTGGCTGCAAATTTATATAAACACGACTGGAAAATGAAATGGAGCATGTCAGTTTAAATATCAAAGACTATCTGTTAAGAGCAATAAAATTCTTGGTATTTACTCTGTTGATGGTTATCAAAAATATCATCTGCAACATAAAGTTGCTCTTGTTTATATATAGTAAATCAGTTCTGTTAACATGAAGAAGGTCTCAGTTCCTATTTTTTTTTAAGCTGGTATACTTTTATCCAGTTCCTTATTAGATAGGATATATTTTGCTTAGTGAGAAGGTATTTATACATTTGAATGTACACATGTGTGTCCACACACCACATATACCTTAGAGGTATCACCTATATACCTACATGTGTAGTACATACATTTGCATTTACAGAATACTAGCTGTAGCAAATTTCTTTATAGCAAAGGCAAATAGAAATTTAAGGAAACATATACATCCATTCATGTTCTCATTTAAAGTTTTTTCTCAATATGTGCTTGTATATTAGAAACCTAGAAACTAAAAACCTATAGCATGAAAAGGCACACATCAATAAAAATTCATGGCAAATTCAACAACAAAAGAAAAGTTCACATGGTAATGTAAAGTACCTATAAATATAAGAAGGAATACCTTACTTAAAATTGACAATCCATGAAGATGATTAAAAAACACAAAATTTGCCTAAAATATCAAGTAATTATGGAAAAGTGAGAATTAAGGGTCAAACTCATTGTTCTTTTTCTTTTTATCATATTTTGTCTTTGTTACATGGGACATGATAACAGAAATTATTATAATTGAGAATTTATAAATTTCCTGATTATCATTTGCTAATAATTTGCTTCTTTAATGATTATAATTTTGAGCCATTCAAACACCAGTTTTACAGAAAATCTTCCTTTAAAGAAAAAAAATTCCTGAATTATAAATAATTGAGCCCTATTATTGTCTGTGCGTGGGCCAGTGAGTAGGAGAAAGTGGAGTAGTTAGCCTTAATTATCAGGATAATTTATTTCTGTCAACCCAGCCTTGGTGCCCTTTCCTTTCAAAACTGAAAAGTTATATTAGAAATTATAGTCCGTCTTAAAGGAACTGTAACATTAGAGATGACATTTCAGCGCATTTGTGGATAAGTTATTTTCGCTATGTCACCTTTCCCTGTGATAGTTGTGCAGTGTTCCTATCTTAGGATAGAGATTGAGAGAGTGGATGACAGGAGGGTCAGGGGACTCTTCTCTCTCACTCAGAGGCTCCTTCCATTGCCATCTGCAATCAGATTGTTAGCATGTCAGCTCAATCTGTCAGAATCCCCTGAGTGCTCCTCAGCCAGCTAAAAGAAAATTTCTTGTGTATTGGCTGTGGATGTCCCTTAACAACACCCAGTTACTCAGTCATGCAACCTAAATGGGGCAGCAGACTGCACCTTCACACCAGTGTACGATAACTGAGCTTCCCATCAATGTGTCCTGACCTTGTAAGAAGGAACAGCAAAGGGCCAGGGTGAAGAGCCCAGAAAGGTTTGATTGCTACTAACCTTCTCTTGTCTGTTAAAAATGGCAGCTTCTTTTACTCCAGTCAATCAGAAGCAAATGTAATAAAACAATCTTTACTCAGAAAACCTGTAAGGCATTTCTTTTATGCAGTGATGACATATAACCACTAGATGACACCAAGAGATAATTTCTATATGTCTGATTAATATCCCTTACTCAGTTGCCTATTCAAAAGGTGACATTCTTGCTAAGAGTTTCATTGAGATCACAGATTTGGGCCAATTATGTGATCCACTAATTTTTTAGTTGCCTTGCTTTGATATTATCAATTATCATCCAAAAAGGAAACAAAACAAAACAAACAGAAGCAAAAACAAAATAAAACAAAAGGAAAAAAAAAAAGTCAGATATGGGTCATTTGGACACCCAAGCTTGAGCATTTCTACTTTTTTTCTTTTTTTTTTTTTTTTTGCTGTATATACCATCAAGAAAGTAATACAAGGGAGTCATTTTTGTAATTTTGGAAAAGTTCTGCCAGTACCACTATCATCAAACCTCAGGAGCTTAAAATTTAACTGTAATAATATTTCCCAGACTATATTTTTTTTAATTAGAGGAGTTGTAGGTTTAAGAAAAATCATGCATAAAAGACAGAGCTCCCATAGTTAATAGTACAATTATAAAAATATTCTTCCATGAGTTGAAACAAATATGCCACACTAATGTAAGGTGTTAAATATAGGATGGTATATTCCCATATATGAACCCAGACTACATTTTATAAGCCAAGTCTCAGGAATTTGTTAATATCTTTATGTGGTTATAAATAATTGACCTGTTCATGTGTCCATGTCAGAAACAGAAAAGAAACTATAAATACTAAGGAGCTTGAATTCTCAAGATGATTATTTGGATTTCCTTTTAAAATTAACTGATGCTTGATCTCAGATTTAAAATGCTGATGGTTCCTTGGGGGAGAAAAAGCATAATTTACATTCTGGGAGCCATCTTAAACTTTAAAACAGTAGTTTCACTATATAATAGAATATTGTTTTAATAGCAGAATATCGATATAATAAGAGTTGGATAAACAAATTTCTAAATCTACTACCTGAACTAGTAAAAATCTTTAGAATTCCAAGTTCATAAAGAAACAGATAATATTAAATATGTAATTCTAATAAGTGTTGTGTGAAACTTCTTGTTAACGTTCCTATATATGGCTTTGAAAATATAATGAAGATTTTGTTATTTTAGCACCCTTTGCCAGTAAGTAAATTAACTGCATTTTTTCTCAGAATAAATTTATTATTAGAAAAAGACTGTATATATTAAATAATGGAGCATATCAATGTTCTTGGTCCTAAAAGCAGTATTTGAGATATATTTCATTTCCAAGAAGCAAATGTATGGAAAACAAGAGAATACAAGTTCATACTCATGAATTGAATAATAACTTCCTTTTAAATCCATCAATTTACAAATACACAATGACAAGGAAAAACAAATACAACTTCACTCTGGAATAATTTTATATTTTGAAACCAAAATTCAATATAGCCTTTGTGTTTCTTGCAGTAATTTGGGGCCATTACATATCTAATTTTCCTGAGTTTTATGGAATTTTCTGAAATTATGGCAAAGTTTTCTGATTTAAATAGTATTTGTATTTTAAATTCAACAAACGGAGGCGTATTTCATGTCAAATATCATCATTAGAAAATGCTGGTAATTTGCATAAGAAATGTTGATACCTGTTTAGATTTTTCTCATTCTTTTTCCTTCTTATTTTCTTAGGTGGAAAAGCTAAGGATAAACACACTAAAAAATAGTGGGTTTTTTCCAATATAAAGAATACTAACTTCATTATATTTCAAAGGGATACTTTTCAGAAGATTTCCTCTGAAATTTCACAATATATAGAAAAGGAGTCAGTCAAAAATATTTTACTTTTGGAAAAAATTTTAGATTTTAGGAAATGAGCTCTTTTATTTTATTGAAAGATGTAGGCAGAAAAAGGTTTTCAGTTTTACACCAATCATTTATGCTTCCCTTGGTTTTATTGGCATATCTTTTCTGTTTAGTTGGTTTTATTTATTTTTCATTTCTGAGAGAAATATGAATGTCGAGTCTATAAAGTAAAACACACACACACCTCATTCTTAAATGCATTACAAATACCTTTTAGTAATGCTATGACGTGTTAACTCTTCTTTTGTGATTGGAAATTATGGATTAGTAGATATTGTCTTCTAAATCACATTAATAGCAGTTATACAGAGACATGACAATTTAAAGAATAGTATTCCTGGGATTTTGTAATGCCCATTTTGTAATGCCCAGTCAGAATGGGTAAAGATAAAATATCAAGCTTGATTTTGTAATTTTTTTTTTAATTTTTCTATGCCCCAACCTTTGCAGTCACTTATTCTGAGATTTTTAAAATTTATTATATTTATGAAAAACTTTAGGTCATTCTCTTCTTAGTTTTAGAAGGAATCTCACAAAGCAACTTAAAAATAATTTGGCTGTCTAATTTATTTTTCTTCCTTTTTATTATTTTTTTGATAGAGATATTTTCTTTATTTTTCCCTCCATTTACAGGTGCAGAATTAAAGAACACGTTTGCTCACTATATTATTGATGCACTTAAGTGGAGTGTTCCAAAGCATGTAATTACTGTGTAGGCTTATGGCCCTGAAGTAGCCGGGGATAGTGGTGCTGCATATCCATGATTTGAAGGACATACAGTGATGATTATAGAGGCAGTACTCTACATCCATTCCAGCCCTTTTGTGTTTAGCTGGTTGTCATGGCAAATAATTGGATAGAATTTAAGCCACTTTCTTCCAAGTGGGAAATTCATAATTTTACCCTTCACCTAATTTTGTAGATACTTTTAAAGAATCTTAAAGTTTCTACAGAATGACGTAGAGCAGTGTGGGAAAAAAAATCACATACAGCAGGCTCCTCGGAAATTAGACTTCTGTTTCTTTGGGTAATGAAGTCAATAACCATTTGCATCAGTTGGTTTCATTTTCCTATAACCAAGCCACAGACTTTGAGGGTTTTTTTCCTAAAACAAGCCCAATGTGGTTTACTTTGATAGCATACTTCAGAAAGAAATGTTAAAAATAGTGTAAAACAATGATATCCTTTAATTATAGCTAAAATGACATTCTGCATGGGGTCATATCTGAAAAAAGCATAGAACTCTTTCAAAACACAGCTGATGGAGAAAATTGTAAATAGATATGGTTTAGGCTAATAGCATCATAGGGTTTGCCAGGATAGGGAGGGACAGGATTAATTGACTCAAAGGATATATATATCATTTAATAATGGTGAATTTCATTTATTACTTTATAGTTTAGTTGTATAAAATAAAAAGGCATATGTATTATGATACATCCTCCTTTTTATTATAAAATATATTATGAAGCCTTAGACAATTTAGAATGGAAAGATTTGGGATATCTTCCAGTCTAATTATTCCCTACGAAAAATCAGTCTATTCAGTTCATTGATTTTTCATTAAGCACCTATTTTTATGCCAGCCCTCTGTCAGCTATTGAGAATAATGTGATAAATAAACAAAAAAGATAACAAACAAACAAATAAAAACAATCTTGCCCTCAAGAAACTTACATTCCTGAGAAGAGTTTAAGCTATGGAAGATAACGTCAAAGAGACTTAGAGGCACTTTATGTAAGTGATTAGTTGCTCATGACATTAGCATCCAAGTCTAGGTTCCTAACACCATCATGCTCCAAATATAAAAGTTCCCATGAAAAAGTTCCTTGGTGTTGGTTGCAGTGTTTCACATGACTTCTTAAGTATATCAGTATGTGACTGCCAAATAACGTAGTAGAGAGCGCAATGTAGAAATAGAAGATGAATAAACAAAGTAGAGGAAGACATAAAAGTATAAACAGAGGGAAACAGAAAAGGATGCAGAAAAGAGATATTTAGAATACCTACTCCTCATAACTGTAAATTTCAAAGTTTCAGCTTAGCCAATGTCTCACAGCCCACAATCTTTCTTTCATCTTCAGAAAACCAACAATATGGGATAGCAGTGGATAAATATATTTATAATACTATCAGTGTGAAAAAATAGACTAGTTCCTTTCAAGAAAGAATAAGTCAACTAGATCCCAAAAGTCCTTACTGTGGTTTTTTGCGATAGCCTAAAGATTATGGATCAGATTATTGCTTAAAGGACCTTTTGTTTTACACTCACTAAAAGTCAGATTTACTCTGCAAATCTTAATGAAAACAGACGTCTTGGTGCATATTGTGCAGGCTGGAAGAGTAGAGACAAATTGGACTGAAAACCAAGAAATCTCTCTTTACCTATCAATTTGTTAGTTACTATTCAGTCCTTTGAAAGCATGCTGTTCTTTAATTCCTCATCAGCATTTTGGCTTTCTGTTTACCTTGACTGAGGTTTTCTGCGGAAGATAAAATGTAACGTATTTTATATGAGGTTCTTCGATATCCACTAAGATAAAAGCAAGATGTAATCAATTATCACAGTGTTATAATTACACAGTATAAGGGAGAAGCAAACTGTGAAAAAGGCTCATAAAAAAGTTCAGAAAAGAGAAAAAATGAGAAATATTCATCAACATTTCCATCAAGATGTAATCTAAAATCTATTAAAACTATTTTCTTTGCAAAAGTCTATAAATGGGCACCAGATGAGCTAAAAGATTACCATTGATGCGTAACTGAATTTAAGGCAAGTATCATATTATTCCAGTGTGTTGGTGAAGCTTTCTAATACAAGAAATTCTTTCCAGGGCAGCTAAAGTTAAATGAATAAACTTACATTTATAGGGTTTTAATATATTAACCTAAATGAATGCTGAAGAAGCTGCATACTGTAGCTTAATTAATGGAGGGAAAAATGCAATTGTTTAGCACACTTTATAAAGCACTGGCATATTTTCACTCTAATGTTTACCTTTCTCTTCATTATGCAGCTGGTGGGTCATGTCAGCCTAGTGATATGCTGGGTTTAAATAACTTTTGGACTTCTTTTGCCACTTGTGATTTTCATTTCTGGAAAAGACTTCCCATAGAGATTTACCCAAAATACAAACTTAAATTAAAAAAAAAAATAATAAGAGAGTTAAGATTTTAAAGATCATTTGGTGTCAAAATATGAGGGCAATAAAGCCTGAATGGATCTGAGAACAGAAAAACAAACTATATATATGACAAAACAGTGACAGTACAATAATGATGTTTCTTGCTGAAAACAGAGAATTTTCATTTCTCACATAATTTTCAGATTACATCAGGGAACCATCAAAACTTACTCATAAACATAACTTCTCATCTCCTGGCTGTGAAAAATTCTGTGTGTGGTCTGTTGGATCAGAACTTTATTCAACTTGATGCTCCACCAATAGGGAAAAATTTGAAATATTGCATCCTGGTCCCTTTGCTTCTATGAAAATCTAGCATGGATTCACTTCCCTTTGAACTCTTTCCCCTTTGATGCCCATGTAAAGCACTTTAAATAAAATCTAGCACATTATTACAAACAAGAAAGTCGTAAATATTCATAAAATTGTATTGTACGTGTAGAATTAAATCTTGAGGTTACATGAATGGTGAAAAACATTTACAAAATGATTTTAACAAAATGATTTTGCCTTCCTGGGATTATTCCTGCTACGGCTACTACTAATACTATTACAGTAGGACCTCATTTTACATGAATTCAACACATGCAAATTCAGATATACCAGATAGACTATCAAAAAAACTAAAGACAAAGGGACAGAGAGAGCTAATTTTTAAAAAATTATTTCTATGATTAATGTTGTTTACTTATTGTCACTAGAGTGTTTGCATTATTTATAAAAACTATGTGATAGGTATTTTCATATAAGAAATAGTTAATAAATAATGGGGGTCGTTATTATGCCCGATTTTCAAACTAACTTTCGTGAAGGGTCTTGGAATGTATTGGTCATATAAAACGAGGTCCTACTGTACTATATTAGTTATAGGTAATGGCAAACTACAGACCAGGGACCAAATCAAACTCAGAAACTGTTTTATTTTCTTTTTAATTGAGATTTAATCCACACATCATAAAATTCATCCTTTTGAAGTGTCAATTCAGTGTTTTTTGTATATACACAAGCCTTTGCACCATCACCATTATCTATTCCAAAACATTTTCATCACTACAAAATGAAGTCAGTACTTATGAACCCGTTAGCAATCACTCCGCTTACCTCCCTTCCCCTAGCCGCTGGCAAATACTAATCTACTTTCTTTCTCTATGGAGTCTCCTATTCTGAACATTTTCATATATATGAAATCAAACAATTGTGACCTTTTGCACCTTGCTTCTTTCACTTGGTGTATTATTGTCAAGGTTCATTCAAACTCTAGCATGTATCAATATTTCATTCATTTTTATGGCTGAGTAGTATACCATGTATGCATATACTATGCTTTGATTATCCATTATTAGTTGATGGACATTGTGGTTGTTTCCCCATTATAGTTATTATGAGTAATACTTCTATGAATATTTGTGTAAAAATTTATGAGTGAACATATGTCTTCAATTTTCTTGGCTACATTTGTATGAGTAGAAGTGCTGGATCATATCACGACTCTATGTTTAACATTTAAGGAATTGCTGAAGTGTTTTCCAAAGTGGTTCTACTATTTTACATTTCCAACAGCAACATATGAGCACTAAGATATCTCCACAACCTCGTCAAACTTATTAACCGTATTTGTGATTATAGCCAATTTAGGGTTATGAAATAGTATTACATCATGGTTTTGATTTGCATTTCCTTATTGCATTTTTCATGTGCTTATTGGACATATGCATGTCTTCTTTGGAACGTCTATTCAAATCCCCCACTTTATGTGGGTCATTTCATTGTTCAGTTGTAAGAGATCATTGTGTATTCTGGTTACTTAGTCACTCATCAGATAAATGATTTGCAAATATTTTCTCACATCTTGTGGGCTGTCTTTTCATTTTCTTGATAGCATCCTTTGAAGAACAAAAGCTTTTACTTTTGATGAAGTCCAATTTATCTATTTTTTTTTTTTAATTGCCTGTGTTTTAGACCTCATATCTAAGAAAACGCTGCCTGATGAAAGGTCATGAATATTTATACCTATGTTTTCTTCTAGGGTTTTTATAGTTTTAGCTCTTAAAATTAGGTCTTTGATCCATTTTTAATTAGCTCTTGCGTACAATATGAGGTTGGAATCAAACTTCATTCTTTTCCTTACAGATATCCAGTTGTCCCAGGACCATTTGTTGAAAAATATTCTTTCTTCATTGCATTGTATCAGTACTATTGTCAAAAAGCTATTGACCTTAAATATGAGGGTTTATTTCTGAAATCTTAATTCTATTCCCTGGATTAGTATTTCTATCCTTATAGCAATTCCCGATGCTCTTGATTACTGTGACTTTGTAATAAGTCTTGAAACCTGGAAGTATGAGTTCTCCAACTTTCTCCTTCATTTACAAGATTGTTCTGATTATTTTTCATTTCTTGAATTTGCATATGAATTTTAAGCTCTGCCTCTCAATTTCTGCAAAGTCCATCTAAGATTTTAATAGGGATTTCATTATAGCTACAGAAAAATTTGGGAAGTAATGCTACCTTAACAATATAAAGTATTTGAATCCATTAACATGGGATGTCTTTCCACTTATTTAGGCCTTCTTTAATTTATTTCAATGATGTTTTATAGTTTTCTGCACACATATTTTGCACTTATTTTTTAAAATTTATTGACAAGTATTTAATTTTTTAAAAACTATAATAAATTGAATGTTTTAAAAACTTCATTTTTAGATTGTTCATTGCTAGTGGGTAGAAATACAACTGATTCTTGTATATTGATCTTGTATCCTACAACCTTGCTGAACCTATTAGCTCCAAAGGTGTTTCTTTTTTTTTTTTTTTTTTTGAGGGGGCAGTTGATATTCTTTAGAATTTTTTATATACATGAAAATACCATCTGCAAAGAGATAATTTCCTATTTCTTCCTTTCCAACCAGAATGTCTTTCAATCTTCTTGCATAATCACCCTTAATAGAACCTCCAATACAAAGTTACAATGTTGTTGATAGTAGATATCCTTGTCTTGTTCTTGATTTTAGAGGGAAAGCTTTCAGTTTTTTACCACTGAGTATGGTGTTAGCCATGGAGTTTTCTTAGATATCCTTTATCAGTTAGAGGAAGTTCCCACCCATTTGTACTTTGTTTAATGTTTTACCATGAAAAGATGTTTGAAATGCTTCTTTTTTTGTTATCTATTGAAATAATAATGTTGTTTTTACTTTTTGTTTTAGTGATAGATATATTAATTGGTTTTCTAATGGTGAACCAAAATACAATCCTGCAATAAGTTCCACTGGTCATGGTGTATAATTTTATTTACATGTTGCTGGATTTGGGTTGCTAGTATTTTATTGAGGATACTTGCATCTATAGTCATAAGCGTATTTATATGTAGCTTTCACTTACTGTTATATATTTTATTGTTATGTACTTGCCTCAGAGAAGGAGTTGGAAAGTGTTCTCTCCTCTTTGTTTTCTGGAAGAATTTGTGAAAGGTTTGTGTTAATTCTTCCTTAAATATTTGGTAGAATTTACCAGAAAAGCCATCTGGTTTTTGAATTTTCTTTGTGGAAAGTTTTTTTGAATATTAATTCAATCTCTTTACTTGTTATAGGTCTTTCATATTTTTTATTTGTTCTTGAGTCAGTTTCAGTAGTATGTGTATTTCCAGAATTTTTTCCATTTCATCTGTTATCTAATTAATTTTTGGTAATCATTTGTTCACAGTATTCCTTTAAAAATTTTTTTTTAAATTTCTGTAACATCAGTAGTGGTGCTTCTCTTTCATTTCTGATTTTAGTAATTATTCTTCTGTCTTTTGTCCTTGTCCAGTCTAGCTAAATTTTGTTCATCTTTTAAAAGAATCAGCTTCTGATTTTGCTGTTATTCTTTATTGTTTTTCTTTCCTTTATGTCATTCATTTCCACTCTAGCCTTTATTACTTACTGCTTTCTGCTTACATTGAGTTTAGTTTGGTCTACTCTGTCTGGTTTCTTATGGCAGAAAATTAAGTTGTGAATTTAAGATCTTTTTTATTATTTAATACAGGCATTTCCAGATATAAATTTCTCTCTCAACACTTCTTTAGCTAAATTCCGTAAGTTTTGGTATGTTATATTCTTGCTTTCATTTGTCATGAACTATTTCCTAATATCCCTTGTGATTTCTTCTGTGACTTTTTAGTCATTTAGAGGTAAGGTTTTTTGCATTTGAATTTCCCAAATTTCCTTCAGCTGTTAATTTCTGATTTAATGTCATTGTGGTAAAAAACATACTTTATATAGTTTCAATGGTTTTAAATGTTTTAGGCTTGCTATATGGCCTAAAATGTAGTCTATTCTGAAGAATGTTTCATATGCATTTGAAAAGTGTAGGTATTCTGCTGTTGGGTAGATTATCCTACAGATGTATGGATGTCTGATAGGTCTAGTTGGCTTATAGTTCAAATTTTCTATTTCCTTGTTGCTCTTTTGTGTAGATATTCTATCCATTATTGAAAGTGAAGTCTCTAACTGTTACTATTAAATTGTCTATATCCTCCTTCATATCTGTCAGCTTTTTCTTTCATGTACTTGGGTCTCTCTTGTCAGATGCATATGTTTACAATTGTTACATCTTCTTGGATTGAAGCATTTATTATTATAAAATATTCTTCTTTCTGTCCTAGCAACAATTTTTATCTTATAGTTTATTCTGTAAAGGCAATCCACCTCTCTTTTGGTTATTCTTTGCTTGGTATATCTTTTTCCATTCTCTTACTTTCAATCTAGTTTTCTTTAATTCTAAAAGGTATGCCTGGTAGACAGCATATATTGGGAGCATATTTTCTTTTTTTAAATACAATATGCCAAACTCTGTCCTCTAATTGAGTGTTTAATCCATTTAATTTTGATATAATTACTGAATACATCTGCCATTTTGCTATTTCTATGTGGCTTGTGTTGTTTTTATTTCTCTATTCCTCCATTTCAGTCTTCTTTTGCATTAAATAAATATTTTCTAGTGTACATTTTAATTGTCTTGTCATTTATTTTACTATTTTTTTTAGTTATTTCTTAGTGGCTGCTCTGGTGATTGCAATTAAAATCTTAGCTTTTAACAATCTAGTTAAGATTAACTCTAGATTAATGTTAATTATATATAAAAACTTCTATATAGTCTCCCCCTTCATGTTGTTGTTGCCAAACAAATTACATCTTTATATAGTATGTGCTCATAAGCTTACATTTATAAATATTGCTTTATGCAGCTGTTTTTTAGATAAGATAGGAAAAAACAGAAAGAATTACAAAAAAGAAATATATTTATACTTTCTTTTATATTTACCTACATAGTTTCCTTTACCAGTGTTCTTCATTTATTCGTTTGGGCTCAAGTTACTTTCTAGTGTCCTTCCATTTTAGCCTGAAAGACTCCCTTTAGTATTTCTTGTAAGACAGTTATGCTAGTGACAAATTTTCTGTTTTTCTATGTTTTTTTCTTTTTTAATCTGAGATTGGCTTAATTTCTTCTTAATTTTTGAAAACGAATTTTCCTGTTGGTAGAATTCTTGGTTTACAGTATTTTTCTTTCAGTATTTTGAAAATGTGATCCCACTACTGCCTGGTTTCCATGGTTTCTCATGAGTTTCAAGCTTGAAAAATTTTATATGTTAAGATCCTAATCAATGAGACCCTGAACACTGGAAAGATAAGATTTATGAGAGGAGGATCATGGGAATTAGTTTGGGGTATTGCAATTAAGGTACATTTAAGGTATTTTACTCAAAATATTATTTAAAAGGAAATTATTATCTCAATTTTTACAAGAGGAAATTTAGACATTAAGTAAATATTATTAGGTTGAATGACTAGTAATTTAAACAGTCAGAACTAATGGCTAGCACTACAGATTAACTCTTACTTGGTGTATACTAGAAGAAAGTCATATAATTCCTAAAGAAAAATTCAATTAGTTGGGTACAGGATACATAGCTGACAGGATGGGATAAATTGAGTAAAGGAAATAGAGATGATTTTGCAACTATAGAAACATGTCCCAGTCAGGAAGCATTGACAATTATTCCTGATAAGTAAGGACTAAACCAACAGTATGAATAAACTGAGTTGCAAATAGTTCAATAGAGTCCCTTCTCTGAAGAAGAAGTTTGGGGGTAGAGTGAAGGACATATCTCAACATCATAATCACCAAACACTCAAACCTTGCATCAGTAGTGTTCTATGATAGAAGAAAGTTATTTTCTTTCTTTTCTATCTAATTTAGTGAATAGTTGCTAATCTCTAACTAGAATTTATGAAAACCTTTTAAAATATTTGAGGAAGAATTAAAAATGCAGGATGTTTTATGATAACTTACTTATGCATGTAAAAGCTCTTTCCAAGTTCTTTAATATTTTAGCTATTTTCAATGGTTCTTATAGAAAATTCATGCAAAAGAATTAGTTTTCTCAAGATGTCTAGCATAGGGCTTATGTTGATTATTTTACCTACCTTAACTAAAGGAAGCATTTATTTATGCAATACCAGATTACCCAAAATCCATCTCCTTGTTTGTTATTGTTTTGTTTGTTAGTCCTTATCATATGTGTCTGTGTAGATATTTGTGTGTATATGCATGTATGTGGGGAAAATCGTGGTGGGAATCAAGTAAGACAGTACCCTGGACCAATGAAACAGATGCTTGGGAAAGTTAATGAGGGAGGTCCATGAAAACATAAGAGCAAAGGAAAAACTCTGAAGATCTGCAGAGGTGGTAGGAAAGGTGAATTAAGGGATTTCAGTTTGACATAGCCACTTTATTCCAGGAGGCTTATCCATTGACCTCAAAATAGGCACCAAAAACAGACTCTCTGCTTCTTCAAATTGTTTGACTTCGCTGCCTTGGGCCATTTGACTTGTTTCCACTATCATTGTTCTTCATTACAAGTGACTAATCTCCTTGACTTCTGACCTTGGGGTTGTGCTCATTGCCAAAGCATTTATTCTTTATGCTGTGGTTCTGACCTCGGATTGTTCCCTTTGGTTATTGCTTCACCTATATGATCCTGTTGTTTTAAGCCCAGGACCTTCCACTTCATCCACAATTTCTACTCAGTCAAAGAGTGATGGTACATGAGTCCTCTCTATATAGTAAGTTATCTGGGAACTGGCTGATGCTGCCATTGCAAACCACCAGACTTGCTAAAATTTGAAGAACTAATAATATCAAGTGTCAATGATGAGATAAATGTAGTAATTGGAGCTCTCTTACATTGCTGGTAGATATGTGGATTTGTACAACTTTAGAAGAATGCTTGGCAGTACCTTGAACATGTTTATACCCTATGACCCAGCAATCCCATTCTACTTGAGTTGATTAGAGTTTATGTTCACCAAAAGACATGTACAGAATGTTTATGGCAGCTTTATTTATAGTGGACAAATTATTAAACATCCCAAATGTCCATCAATAACAACTTAAGTGTGCGAATCCTAGTATGTACATCAAACACTACAATGGACACAGCATCGAGAAACAACAAACTGTTGACACCCACCATAACATGGATGAGTCTTGCAAAATCATGTGGAATTCAGACACTAGACAAATGTCTGACTCTAGTTGTATGAAGTTCAAAACCAGTATAACTAGTTTGAAATGACAGAGGTTGTAATGGCAGGAAAAAGTAAGAGGGAGCCTTCTGGGGCTGGCAATGTTGCATATCTTGATCAAAGTAGGAGTTACATGAGTGTATACATTCACAACAATTAATCAAGCTGCACTTAATATTTGTACACTTCATGTGAACAAAATTTTTTTAATGAAAAAGAATGCCTAGAATTGACTCCAAAAACAAAAGTGTACACCGAACACTGCAGTGATTAAAAAAACTGTTCTCTGAAGTATAGACTCAAGCTTCATAGAACAATACCCCAACTCCTCCCAGTACCTGTAACTAACCTAGCATTGTTGAAGATATAAACATGGAGATTAGGCAGAAGGAGAGTGGTCAATGAAACAATCAGCGATCATCTGAAGATGGTTTAAGGCTTATTATGCATCATTTGTTGCATCTTTCTCTCTAAGATGAGAAGTGGTCAAGATGACCTGAATGGTTAAGTTCTTTGAGGACTCATCAGTTTTAGAAAATACTGGGCACTTGACTTAAGGTAAAGCCAGGGTTTCCAATCCTTAACTGCCATTTTAGAAGCTCCAAAGAGATTCTAAAGAGCAAGCAGTCTGAAGAATAACTGCCCTAAGAACTTGAATTAAAGTAAGAATGGCTAAGATGTTTTGAGGCTTAACCATTGGTTGGGAAATGCCCTCAGAACCATTTCATCCTCTATATCACCATGTGAGGAGAGTGCTGTTAGTAACCTCGGTTTAAAAAGGAATACATGTTGGCCTACAGAAGTTAAAAAAATGTGCCTAAGTTCAGACATGTATTAAGTGGACAGGGATCCCATCTCAGGTCTATCTTAATCCAAAGAACTTAACCACTATACTACACTGCCACTCAGGATAAATTGAAATTTTGGTGGATTAATTACAGTTAGCAGTCAACTCTATAAATTTACTTGCCTTAGTTTGGAAAAGTGAGAAAGGTACTTTAGATTATTTTAAAATCAGAGTCTAAATTCACCCCTTACTCCTTCACAAACATGTATAAAGTGGTGGCAAATTGGTCTTTAGTCACAATGGTTGAACACTTTCAAGGAATCAAAACTGTGCCAAGGTTTCAAATAGAACAGTAGACCTCAGTGAGGATGAAATCTGCTGATTCAGCCTTATAAGGTCAGCAATGAGAAATTTTCCAGTTTTCTACTTAAATTTCCAAAGTAGACAAAACAGTATGGTAGTTAAGAACACACATTCTGAAGCAGTTTGCCTACTTTGGACTCTTGGCTCTGCTCTTTCTTTAATGAGTGATATTGGGAAAGTCATTTAACTATATGGGCCTTGGTTTAACCACGTCTAAAATGTGGATGATGATAATAATTCACCTCATGATATTAAGTAAATTCATATTTGTAAAGCACATATAGCAATATTTGGCTTATAGTAAATGTGTAATAAATAGATTTGTGATGATATATGGGATATTTTCAGATCTCATAGAGAACATTCATGCTATACAGAAAGCTTTCTTTTTTTTTTTTCATTTTTCAAAATCTTGCACCCAAATTATATCATGCTTTGCTCAAAACCCTAGGGGGAAATCTAATGGCTTATTATAACATTTTGTTAAAAGAAGACCATGGAGACTATACAATTCTTCTTCATGTTACTGTTCTTCATTGTTTTTGAATACACAATCATTTATGACTAGTGAGAAGGAAAATAATATTTAAAATAAAGACTATATCAAATCTTATACTACAAAGCCCCTTCAAAATCAGGGAGTTGACACCTTTTGCTTCTCTTTTTGTTTTTCTATACACCATTCTCTCAGTTCTGAGAGATGAGAGACAATTCTTTTTTCCCCACATGCAGAAGTTTAACAGAGTTATACACCTTAATCTCTATTCTCTATCCAACAAAAAGTTACATTTTGCATAAATCAATATAATCAATAATATTATTTCCTTTTAAAAATTTATCATTTCTTTTGATTAAAATTTTGACACAAGTGATTCATATATTCAACAAGAGTTCACTTAAACGCTCATCACTGCTCAAATATTTGACTAGATTCTCTAGCTCGAGGGCGTCCTTTCCCTTCTCAGCACGCTAGTTTTGTCAGTCATGATGAGCACACATCTATGGTGGATCTTTAGATTCACTAAACTTCTGTTACTCTCCTTAACAACTAAACCAAGTTTTTATAAAAGTTAGTAAACTAGAAATTTAACTAGAAATTTAAAAAATAAAAACAAACTCGGTCATTATGAGCTCAGATTACTGAAGTGAGTTTCATATGAGGCAACTGACTCTGAGTCTGATTTTAAGATTAAAAGAATCTGCAACTTGCTTGCATAATTGGGTCTTACAATTTATAAGATAGAGAGCAGGTATTAGTCTTTGAGGTCCTATTAAGATAAATTTAATCATGAAGCAAAATAATATTGAACGAAAGTTAGAGATGTATGCCAAAATATACAGTATATCTCCACTTGTATGTTTCTTACATAAAACTTGCTCTTTAACACTATGGGGCAAAAAATAGATCGTCAAAAAATATGATAGCAGGTACAGAAAATGTATGTCTTCTTCCTGAACTCTTACTTCTACTAGAGTAACAGCAAAGTTTGAAAATTTAGAAATTGAGATTTTTAATCGGGGAGGAAGATGAACAAAAAGAAAAAATCTCAGAATCTGAGAGGTAACTGAATGACAAGCCATCAAAAATGCTGATAATATTAATAATTATTGATATCGATATAATTTTCTATAAGCGCTCATTCCCCTGTCTTTCTGTGGCCAAAACCTCTTATTCCACTTTGTATTGGCCATCTCCACTGTAGATGCAGGCAAGCCTCCTGATGTTTGGTGTGCTATTTAATACGTTATCCTCTCATGGCAACCACATGTGACTTTTGCCTTGGGTTAGAGGGTAGGGGTGTAAATATTTATAATAAAATATGAATCCATTGCTGCTTTCCCCATTCTTCTGCATATACCTGGGCCTAAAACTAGCTCATCTTACTATAGTTTGAACACACACACTCAAATTCAGTGGTTTCCAGAGCAGAATAAAATTAATCTGATTAGTTATATCCTTGACCTGGGCTATCTCCTCCTTTGCTTCCCTCCAATAGCAGAGGTAATTGTAAATTCACTAGATTTTATCACTTGACTTTATCTGTCAAAATGTTATTTTAGAACATATATACCTGCTGTTTTCAAGTCTTTCTGCATCCCAGTGAAGGTCTTTGTACAGAAAATGCTACAGATGTGCCTTTTTTCCCTTGCTGTCTGGAACAGACGGAGAGTGTAGGTAGCCGTCTGTGAGCTAACTGAGAACTTCAATAACCCCCACAGGAAGAGCCGGTAGGGAATTTGTATTTTTGGCCATGAAGCCAGGGCTTTCTTTTTGAGTTTCAGGGTGTGTCATGCAGTTGAGCACTGATTGAATGGGGTACTGGCGGCTCTAGGGATCAAGCTGTGACATTTTTCTGAGCCTGAAGGCTGCTCACCATTATTACTACACAGGCCTCGCTGACTGCTACTTCAGGGAAGCACAGAGAGAAGGAGGTTGTACTTCCGAGTGTGGGTGGTCGAATAAACTCTTTTAGCAGCAGCAGTTGGTCTATTTCGCCTGAAAAAGAGACCACCAGCAGCCCCCAAAGTGCTAAAAAAATTACAATCAATTTTAAAAATATATATTATATTACATAAAAGACTGTAAGAGTGAGTGCTGAACATTGCTCCACAGTATTAACAGCTGCAAATGAGGCAGGCCCATGCAGCCCAGCGGGATTTATCCTGTAACCCAGAGAATTTCTAGTTCTCCCACCACTCTACCCTTCTCTCAGGGGCAGAGAAAGAAAAAAAAAAAAGACTAAACAAAACAAAAACTGGCAGCAGAAAGCAGAAAAAAAAAATGCAAGCTAGTTTAGCGAAAATGTATTAAAGGAAACTACTGAAATGTAGTAGGCTTGACGGTTATCCTCTGGTTGTAAGTGTTTAGCAGCTTTCATTTATTTAAAGGAATTGTTCAGGCTCCTGGGATAGGATTGAGGTCCTACTTCCATCTTTAAATTCAAATAGGGTGTTGGTTGTCAGTGCTGCTTTTTAATCTTGGTGATAACTCATTTTGAAGGATTGTCTCAAAGTTTCAAAAGGCATAAAAAGTGTTACTTTATTTAATTCTACATTTACTTTAAGAAATTCTTGACTTGCAGAATCTTTCTTATAGCTAATTTATATTATTATGCGCTGCATAAAAAGCAGGTCAGCCATTATCAAATTATGTGACCAGATTTTTAATCATTGCAATCAGAATTAAAAGGCCAAGGTAATTTTCATGTAACATAAGTATTGGTAGATTGATCATAGGCATCTTAATTTCAAGCACACAAAATAAAACTAGTTTCACACTTTTTGATTTTCATCAAACCCAAAATTTAAAGTGTAATGTGTGAAATAAAAAACCTTTCTAGAGCAATCATTAAAAACAAAACAAAACAAAACTCGCATCTTGAACAATTTGGAGACATGCCCTGCATCAGAATTCTTCTAATGATAGGAAACACAGAACTTTATTGTACTCTGCAACGTCTTCACTTATTGTAATGTGTATATTTAAACTAAGTCTTTCCAGGAATCAGATCTTATATCTATTACAGAAAAGTTTATGAATCCAGTGTAAAAAGAATGCCATGATGGGAAAATGGCAGCCACAGATTTCCCTAAGCTGAAACCACTCTTCGCTTACATTTCACCTCTTCTCCAGCTGCTCCACAATTGACAAATTCCCCATTTCTATTAAACCTTCCAATTATTGTAACCAAATTATTCTGATTTTAATCCCTCAGTTTCCTGCTTTCCAGATTTCTAATCTATAGCTTTTTCTCGTGACTACTGGGTTTCTCATCCTTGTTGATGAGATGCTAGGACTCTAGGCTCTCCAAAGGGTAAAAAATATCTCCATGGGGTCTTCAGACCTTCCTTTATCTTCTCTCATAGGCCACCTTAGCTAAGTGTGACCTCTTCTTTTCCTGATTCTGATCCTAGGAGCCAAGTATCTAATTATAGTTTTCTTCCATTTGGAGCCATATAAAATGTATATAATTCATCGTCCTTTTGACAAACCTTTGTGTATTTAAAGCTAACTCTCCTCTTCTGCCTGTCTTTACTAGGAAAATCAACACTATTCCTTCAGCACTTACTCATTCCCTTAAAATGTGAACCCTAGAACTAAAAACTTATTTCTGATTATACTCTGGCCAATGAGATTACACTTTCTTTTCACCTGAACACTATTGTTCCACTTAAAATTTTATTCACTGTTTTAGAAGTTAAATTACTTTACTGAGCTAAAAATAAACTAAAATCATTGAGCCATTTTTATAGAAACTTCCATTAAGATGATGTCTGCTTCATCCTTTAACTCTGCAGGTACCTTGATGTATTTATTTAAGTCCCTCCTTATAAATTTTATCTTATTCACTGCAACCCCAGAAACGAAAATCAAGATTTTTTAAACTTTTAAAATTGTAGTCCTCATTCCATATATTATGTCTTTACTGCATCCAAAATTTTGAAAATGAGATATGTATACATTATTAATTTTCAATCAAAAGTCATAAATATTTATTGAGCACTTATTGCAGGTACTTGTAATACAATTAAATGAACAAGATCTATTTCTTTATAAGACTATGAACTCCAAGAGGAAAGGGCCATTTCTGGTCAATTCATCACTTTGGCACTCAGTAACAACATTTTGCCAGTCATATTTCAAATCTATGATGTCCTGAGAATTAATGAGTGGATGTCGGAGAGGAAGCAGAGGTGTGAACAACTAGTGTAATGCATTTTTGACAATTCCCAACCTAATTTCTATAAAAAATGGTGACATGACTAAATGCACAATTACCAATCCTATTGCTTCCTGTTAGAATGTTTCCTCTACATTTAATTTACTTTATTCTCTCTGAACTCAGGTAGCATAATACATTTCATACAGTAGACTCATCAGGAAATCAAGCACCCTGGGCTACTCAAGACACACTCTGTCCAAAACTTTATTTTCAAGGCATACTTTTTATATCCAAGTTTAGACTGTGTAGTAAAAATGAAAATCTTATTATTTTAAATACCCTCCTCTTATAGCCTGGCCAGAAAAAAATTGTAGGTCCAAACTAGTGAAGAGAGTTTCTTTAGTCATAACTGTGGGTAATAATGAACTCAAGAATGAATGCAGAGCCTTGTTGAGTGGGAAGCCAGAGAAAGAAGTTGAACTGAGGAAGAGGCCAGAAATAGGTTTCAAGAACATATGCCCATATGAGGGCCATTCGAGCATAAAGGACTCTGTCAAGGCATACCGGGCAAGCTGACCTATCCTATGGAAGCTGTGCTGGCTTCTAAGTGGCCATTCATTTCATTTATAAACTCTTATAATTCAAGAATTTTGTTGTGGATTAATTCCAAGTCACCATCTATGAGTTCCCCAATCAATCTACCTTCTTTTTAGTAAAGCAGTGCAATGTTTGTTATTTATGGTTATTGTTATTAAAACTTCTGCAGGATTTTTTTAGTCATGGTCTTTAGTAGCTTTGTGTCCATAATAGCTTTGTGTCCATGCACATTTTACTTACCCAGAGTAATAAATAATTGTTTTTTTAAATAAAAACTTAAATCTAAATGATTAGATTATTTCAGAACAAAATAGCTGTCATCTAACAGTGAAATTGCATGTGGGTTATATGAGACAGTCTAATTTTTAAGACAAACCTTTGAAAGCATATTCAGGTTTTAAAGTCTTCCTATTATATCAAATCATCCAATAATATAGGAAAGTTATTTAGCATGCAACTATATTAAATATTGGCATAGCCTCAGAAACAAATTTATTTATTAAGTTCGGGTGCTTTCTAACCTATTTTTAAGTGGCTGACTCCTTCTGTCTTTGGAAATCTTACATATATTCATTTTAAATGACAGCAAGAATAACAAAAGTAATGGATATGATAAAGTTCCCATGGTTAAATCAGGAAGGAAATTGGGACAGAAAATTCCAATCCAAAGGTGTCAAGTTCACATTCTTTTCATTGTTTTAGAAAAAATTTAATAATGTTCCTTTAGAAAACTTTGGTAAATACAAAACATTAGTCTAGGAAGAGATCCTTCAAAATTTAATGTCTCTGGGATTATTAACTATACTTTGCTTCTTCTTAACCATGAGGCTCCATACATCACTTAGGTGAAAGTGACCTCGCTACAGATCCGGGTCAGAACACCTTCACAGCATTTTGGAACTATCCTCCCAAACCACTTGATGATTCAATGACAGCCATTTCATGGTGTTGACCCCTCACCACACAGAGAATAGACTCATTCAAATGTCAAGTGCATGCTGACAAAGGCCAGCTTAGTTGTGAGTGGTTGTATTTAGCCCCTTTAAAGAGAATCATCTCTCCATCAGATATGAATGTTTATGCATTTTTGAAAGTGTATTATAAAAGCAGTTACTGTACCAACATTTTAATCCTGCAAAATTTATTATTGTTTCAAGGTTGATCTAAGTAGCCAATGTTTTCCATTAAATTCGGTAATGCTTTGAAGCAATACCATTTCTCATTTTCAAGATGACTGTGCAATGGTAAAGGGTAAAATTAATTGAGCTCTGGACATGTCACACAGTTGCAGCTCAGTTCCTTTCAGGGAGTAGTTTTTAAAAAAGAAACATGTATTGTTGCTCTATATTTAGCACATTAGGTAATTTCCTAGAAAGAAGTAGTTGCAATATTTCATTTATGTTAATCAAAGATTGAGTAAGAAGGATCTTTTATACAATTGATTATGAAAGGAGTTTCATAAATTACAACTACTTAGATGAATTTAGATGAGATAATTTTTCATGGTTTAAATAGTTAAGTTGTACTCCTGCCAGCAGGAAGAAAAGTGGATAAACTAGAGAATTCTCAAGATGTCTTCCTGATATTCACATCTCACATATTATTTTCCCAGCTATTTAACTTATTATTAGAGCAATTAATACAGCTTACTCTGCAATTAGAAAGAGGATCATTTTGCCCAGCTTCTCCTTAATCTAATTATTATGTTGATTAATAGTTCTGCTCTTATAATGTAATTTCTTTTAACTTTGAGGTGGGGTTTTTTTTTTTAATTGTTGATTTACTTTATGTAATTGAGCAGATTCATTCTTTTTTATTTGATTCTGGTGGCCCTCATACAAATAATTTTGTCTTTAATATTTATTGCTATAGGCTCACTTATTTCTTGTACCTCATCTTTGTATGTCTCATCTGAAAATTACATGTAATAGGAAATATTCATGTGATATTATCAGTAATATTTGTAATGAAAGAACTTGAAATGTCCCATACCTTTTTCATAAAGAAATTCTTCACTATTGAGAAAATATTTAATCTCATTTTCAATTTCAACTCAGTGTTACAGAAAACCCAAACCATCACTGCTTTTCTTCTCCTCCTACTCCACAGTAAGTGCTCTTATGTTTTCTGAGAATTAAACAGCATTTAGAAGTTAGAGCATAGACTGTGTCCATTTTTGAATGATGGACATTGACATGTTAATCTGTCATCTTATTTATATTAAATATTATATTTATGATAATATATAGGAATAGGAAATAATGTTGTTTTCAGGGAGTGATAATGTAGATTGAAGTATAAAACACCTTTATTGGCCAAGAGACATACAATGAAGCCATAGAGCATATAGTGATTCTCTAGCTGGCTTGGTTTCCAACTCATTTTCTGCTTCCTATTAGCTCTGTTATTTTATGCAAACTACTTAAACTCCCTGTGCCTAAGAGATGATGATGGCATCTTTCTCCAAAAGGTTTTGGTGAGGATTAAATCCATCAATATGAGAAATATAGTCAGAGCTATGATTAGCACTTAGTAAGTGCCATATACTTGTTTGCAATTATTATTTTTAAATATTTTAAAAATCGACTTGATTGAGAAAGAACAACCAACAAGATGGTGGCAGAGTAAAGAGCTCCTGGAGTCAGCTCCTAATACAGGGCAATTAGTAATCACCCAGAGCTATCTAAAGCACCTGTTTGGGGGCTCCAAGAGACCAGAAGGGCATCCTGCAACATCCTTGAAAGAATGGAAGGAGGAGATTGCACATCTGCAGAGAAAATTCATAAGTAGAGCACTCCATGTCCTGGAGGATGGTGCCCATCCTCCACTGGCGGCACAAGCCACCTCAGGAGCTATTCTGCAGCTGGAATTGGAAGCTCCACTTTGCAAAAATGGAGTGGGAAGAGACGGTTGGCCACTGATTTCAGCTACTAATCAGTAAATTCGGCTGGTTAAAGTATAACCCTAAGAAAAGCTAAAGTTTGAACCTGTCCAAGTCAGAAAGGGGACAATATCTGCCATTTTGATTCCTCCCCCAACACGAGGGGAAGCCAGGCTGACAGAAAATCACAGTGCTGGTAGGGACTGGCTTCTTTCACCCAGATCGGCCTATAGCCCTAGCAGGGAAGAAGCTGGTGGGACCTACACCACCCTCTCTGGGTAACTGCAGATTCATTCGGCAGGCAGACTGAATAATCGGAAGTCTACCAGGGCAACTGCGGTCATTTGGGACCCGCATGGCATAAATTGCTGCCCACACCTGCAGCTCCACCCCTGCCCTAGGCAAGGGAGAAAGGGGCTTAAAGTTTCATCAGTCTCTCTGGGTAACTATAGTCTAGGCCTGAACGACTTGGATTATTACAACTGTGGCTCTGTCCCTACCCCTGGCAAAATAGAAAGTTGAGAGAAGCTTCATTGGTCCCTGGGGAAGTGAGGGCAGCTTGAGCCTCCACAGCTTACAGCACCAACTTCATCCTTGGCTCATACTACACAACCAGGAAAGGAGAAAGGGCAAGAAAGCCCTAAACTAAAGAAAGAAACTGCACCCAGAATAAATACATCTAGTAAGCCAGATGCCAAGACACCAATAAAAAATTACAATCCACACCAAGAAATAGGAAGATATGGCCCAGTTAAAAGAACAAGATAAGCCTGCAGATGAAA
This sequence comes from Tolypeutes matacus, assembly GCA_026826555.1. Taxonomy (NCBI): domain Eukaryota; kingdom Metazoa; phylum Chordata; class Mammalia; order Cingulata; family Chlamyphoridae; genus Tolypeutes; species Tolypeutes matacus. The sequence continues at coordinate 9,508,492 of JAKSZT010053783.1, forward strand.
TAAAGGAGTTGAGACAATTAATCATACATGTTCAAACAAATCTCCTTAACAAATCCAATGAGATGGCTAAAGAGATTAAGGATATTAAGGAGACGCTGGATGAGCACAAAGAAGAATTTGAAAGCATGCATAGAAAAATAGCAGATTTTGAGGGAATGAAAGGCACAATAAATGAAATTAAAAATACACTGGAATCATATAATAGGAGATTGAGGTGGCAGAAGAAAGGATTGGTGAGCTTAAAGAAATGGCCTCTGAAGGCAAACATACAAAAGAGCACCTTATACAAAAATTAACCCAAACTGGATCAAAGACCTAAATATAAAAGCAAGAACCATAAAGCTTCTAGTAGAAAATGTAGGATAATATCTTCAAGACCCGGTGGTAGGTGGTGGATTCTTAAAGGAGATAAGAGGAGGACTGAGATGGACTACTGATGTTTAATGTATGTAGAAGTTTTAATTAACTTTACTGTAAAAGTGTGGAAAGGTATAGAGTTGATGGTAACACATTATAGTGAGTAACTGCTGGTTTACAAATGAGAATGTGGCTGAAAAGGGTAGTCTAGGGATGTAAATACCAATTGACAGAAAGCTACAGAATAATCTAGGGACTGCATAACACAGTAAACCCAGAGGTGGATGAGAATTGTGGTTGATGGTACAGATGCAAGAGTGTCCCTTGTGAGCTAGAGCAGATATATGTTACTATTGCAGGGTGGTGGCAATGTAGAGAAGCCTAGGAAAAATACAACTGGAGTGACTATGGACTGTGGCTAACAGTAATAATGCAGTATTCATGCATCTATGTCAAAGATGTACTGTGTTGATAATGGGGGAGTATGGAAAAAGTGTGTACACTATGGACCTGGTAATAATCTGATGATATTATCTCATAATCTGTAACAAATGTGCCACCATGGTGTGGTGGGTTGATAGAGGGGTGTTGTATGGGAATTCAGCACATGTGCATGATTGTTTTGTAAGTTTACAACTTCTGTCATAAAAATATATTTAAAAAATCATAATAGAGTAGGTGGGGTAAAATACACCAAATGTAAGATAAGGACTATAGTTAGTAGTAAAATTTTGATGATATTCTTTCACAATTTATAACAAATGTCTCATAACAATGCAAGGTGTTGGTGGTAGGTTGATGTATGGGACCCCTGTATGATGTTATGCATGTTTGCTTTGTAAGTTCAGAACTTTTACCATACACTTATTGTTTATATATGTTCACATATAAATGATATTAAAATAATAATAATAAGGTGGGTTGGGGGGAAAATACGCCAAATGTAAATGTAAGATGCTTTAGTTAATAGTGATATTTTGAGGATGCTCTTTAAAAAAAAATAGTGATATTTTGAGGATGCTCAGTTAAAAATGTTTCATAAAAATGCAAGGTATTGGTGGTAGGGTGAGATATGAGAGCCTTGTATGATGTTATGTAAGTTTGTTTTGTAAGTTCACAGCTATTACTATACACTTATTGTTTATGTGTGTTTATGTTTGAATGATATACTTGAATTTAAAACATGAAAAAAGTTAATATATATATTATTGATGTTTTAAAAAATTAATTGGCTTAGAATTGGTTGGCAATCTCTGAAAATTATTCAGATTGGGAAACATTATTTTAGGATTATTTTCAGTGTTCCTCAAGTGCAAACTCATTTAAAGGGGATTAGATCTAGGTCTTTTAAAATGAAGAAGAAGAAGAAAAAAAGAGATGGGTGGAGGGGAATGGAATAGGATTTAAGATAATTTAGCTACCTCATTACAGTAAATCAGAGGTGGGCAAACTCTTCTGTAACTGTCAGATAATAATTACTTTAGGCTTTGCAGGCTAAATCTCTGTCCCTACTACTCAGTTCTGGTCTTTTAGTGAGAAAGCAGGCGTTGACAATCTGTAAATGAATGGATGTGGCTGTGTTTCAATAAAACTTTATTTACAAAAACAAGAGAAGTCTGAATTTGGCTCTGCAGGTTTTACTTTACTGACCCTGAAATAGATAATTGAATATTCCTAAAAAGGTGTTGAGCCTTTTCTCTAATTGCTTTCCTTCATCATGGTGTTTTGAATGTCTGCAGGGATCTTAGGCATTTTGACATGAGAGAGTCCATGAAGTAATCACAAGTGACAAAAAAAAAAAAAAAAAAAAAAAAAACAGAAAGAAGTCAAACACATACAAATTCATCCTATAATAACCAAATTCTTGAAAAAAGAATCAGGCACATGTGAAAATTATTTTCTATTAACTTATTGGAATTTAATAATGTTAGTAATGGTGATTACTCTTAGATTCTCTTACAATACCATGAACAAATCTGACACAATTTTACTAAAAATGTACAAATAAATTGGTTCCATAATTATATGGATTAATTTAGCAAACTCTTGAAAACCCTGTTATTATTATATACTTAGTATATATTTACTATATAACCACTTTATTTGCATGTATGCAATTTCCAACTGTAGTTTGCAAAAGTGTAAATTTACACTTGTATTCCTTTTATTCTTCTGTTTATCCTTTAATTTTATCACTAACGTCTTTCTTTACATATATTCAACTTCATAGATGCCTATTTGACAACCATTAGATATTTTACAGAAGTTTGTTCATGTCTTTACCATAATTATATTTGTTAAATAATAATCTTACTTCAAATTATTTGTCCTCCTCCATCTGTCTCTTATCATCTAAAATTAACCACATGATTCTGTATAATAAATACTCCATCCAGAATCATAGGTTGTAGAGAATGTCAATGAAATCAAACCAGCTACATAGGATATGATGAGTAAAATGTTTTGAGAACCTATAGCATTTCTTTTCATGGACAAACTCAAGTGATTATGATCTGGCCTATTTGTTGTATTTCTTGAGTGCAGCAGAAGCATTCATCAAGTAGAGTTACCTTCTACTTAATGGGAAAATGTACACATAAAAAATGTCAGATGATAAAGGGCCAGGGAAGATGCTTCTTTATTCCAAGGAACAGAAACTTCTGGAGGCCAGTTTTATTCCTTAAACCACATGCTATCAGTGGTACTATTACTACTAGTAAACTTTTATTGAGTTCCTACATGGTTACCTAGAGAACTTCATCAGTGCTGATGGAGGCATTTTGTTATGCAAAATAACCCCTACTTAGCATGTGAATAGAATGTTGTAGTTGGCAAAACAAGTGTATGGCTTAAGAAGGTCACTCATAGCACTCTCATAGCTGATGAATTTCTTAAAGGATAACACTGACCAAAAGTGTAAAATACATTAATTGATTACATCTTTCATATTGCTTTCTTTCTTAACATTTCTCGGGTTCTTTTACTAAATGTCTCTCTTGTGCTCTCCCTCTCTTGCTTCCCATCTCTCATGTATTATTTCTGCCTTGTGGCAAAGGAACTCTTAAACCTTATTCTCACCTACATTAGCTGTTCTCATGCTCTTCTTTTAGATCATGAGTTTGGCAGTACAAAAAGGAAAAAAAGCCATAATTTATGTGATCAATATGTGGTTATATACCCTAAAGGTCTATTGATCTAATTCCAAATTAATGACCACTTGCAATTGAGAAAGCAGTAGGAAGGACCACTGAAAATAGTATAGCATATACACTTACAGAAATTTATATTCTTGTAATGCGGATCTGCGCATAAGACAGATCTATCAATATTTTTGATATTTAACAAAGAATCTTTGGATGTAATTTTTAGAACAAAAAGACAAAATTTATTCTTCAAAGTTTCTGATGGTTGCACATGTTACAAACAAAGACCCAGATCTACTTAATAAATTATCACATGCTATCATAATCCAATAGTAATCAAATTGTGTTAGCTTATTTCAAACACACATTGCAAGTATTATTTTTACATTAGTTTCTTTTAATCGAATAATTCTAGCATTATTCAAAATTTACTTTCATTTTCCCTTTTGACCTTGAAGCTATATTTTCAGATCTTCATCTGTGTGACCCCTGTCAACCCTTTAGTCCATGACAGAACTGTCACAGGATTCAGCAAAACCAATCTCTTTTCTCTAAGGAGACAGCTGTTCACTTCTTACAATCTCTTGCCCGGAGCACTGACAACTAGAAAACTTGCTTCTAATGTGGTTACAAATCTTGATCCAGCTGGTGACTCCTTTTCAACAATGAAGGTTACTATGAGCCCCATGGTAGCACTTAGAATTGAAACCACACTCTATAGCACTTTAGGGTCCATATGCTGGCCCTTTAACCCTTATTCCAAATCCAGCCTGGCTTTCAAGCATATGTCTACTACCAAGTATATCACAGGACTCTGTGGATTCTGTGCATGGTGGTCTTTTTTTCTTGCTCTCTCACTCTGTCTCATATATTCCAACTTATCAAATAAAGCCATTTAATTTATATTATTATTTCCAAAAAATTCTAACATTTCTAAACTACTTAGTTGCAGTTAAGATGCAGAGTTGTCAGCACACCCAGTTTTAAGCTTAAAAAAAAAAAAAAAAAAAGACAGTATTTTATCAAATCCCAATTTTCTTGTAACATTTTACTGAATTTGCTATAACATTCAGCATACACTTATTAATGCCTAAGAATATGAGTGAATGACAACTGCAACCACATTATTACAACTACAGTTTTAGTAAGTTTTGCACATTTCACAATGAAAGATATTTACCTTTCATAGGGTATTAATAAAACCAAAAGGGCTTAAAACTCAGTTTCAACATGTCAATTTTGAGTCAATTTTTATTATACAACAAATTAACTAGCATTAAAAAATTTTCCAATTGATTAAGTTTAATATATATTCACCATCTTTCATTTTCCATGATGCATCTGAACTGCAAAATTTTATAACTTGGGAAATATATACTTTTTTCCTACCTTAATTTTTGAGTATAATAATTGAGTATATAATAATTTTCAAATAATACAACTGGCTGTAATGGATTTTATTTTATATTTATATGGAACTTATGTAATTACTATACTAATTTTTATTTAAATAGTTAGCTAAAGCAACATTTTAAAAATAACTGTGAACAGAAGATGTGCTATATGGTCACTGAAATTGAAACATGAGGGCTTTTTTTTCATACAAACTTATTTGAAACCTAAAGAAAGGTAGTTAAGATCTTATTATACAGTTCAAATCAAAACAACTAAAAAGAATATGAGATACATATTTGAATAACATTTTTATTTATTAAACAAATAATTTTGGTGGTAAAAATATCATAAAATCTTAGTTATTATTCATTCCCCATTTGGAAGATTCCTAAGTGTTAATTACTTACATGAAATGAATCTAGATTCTCTCTTCTATACACAAACATATATCGTGTATGTACATATATATAGTGTATATGTGTGTGTGTATATAGAGTGTGTGTATATATGTCTATATAACAAAAAGATATATGAATTTTGTTCTCACTTTCAATGTATGTATTAACGAGGGAGAGAATGAAATTATGTTTAGTTATTACTTTCATAGCTTTGGAAAAACATAAACATATTGAAATTTCTATCTATAGATAAGTCATAAAATGGAGGAAAAGATGTAAAAATGAGGAAAAGAAATTTGTTTTTACTTTCATAATAGAAGACTGTCTTCGACCAAAAAAAATTTTGTCATTATAAAAACTTTTGTTTCTCAGTATTCTCTTTCATGTTCTTATAACAGGTAATTTTATATCTTTTACTGTGGGTGAAAAAATTAAAACAAAGTGTGTTTAAGACAGCTGCTTTGGGAAGCGGCTGTGGCTCAATCAGTAGGGCTCCCGTTTACCATATGGGAGGCCCTGGGTTCGGTTCCCGGCACCTCCTGGTGAAGGCAAGGCCGCCGGCACGGCGTGGTTAGCTGACCCAGCGAGCACAAGCAGCAAGGGGGGGATAAATGAATGAATAAATAAAATCTTTAAAAAAAAAAAAAAAGGCAACTGCTTCATGCAGTGTTTATATAAACATATTAGCACTCTTTTGACACAGCGTGACCTGAAGGAGTAGTTCATCCTACTAGTTTAAGGGAAATAATAAGGAAAGTGCCAGATCCAAGTTCATTCAGACATTGCAAATTAACAGCAGATTATGAAAATGGTTGCCCTTGATAATTAATTGTGAAAATTACTAGAGGAGTACCCCTACTGTGAAGGATATTGGCAGAATTATTTACTGCTAAATATCTTGTTTAAGATTCTGTCCCTGTTAGAGATAAAACTCACAAAAGTTTGATAACTAGGTAGTTGGTAAAGAAATTTATAGGGAGGCGGCTGTGGCTCGATCAGTGGGGCTCCCGTTTGCCATGTGGGGGGCCCCGGGTTCGGTTCCCGGGGCCTCCTGGTGGGGGCAGATCCGCCCGCACGGCGTGGTTGGCTGACTCAGCGGGCGCGGGCAGCAAGGGGGGGATGAATGGATAAATAAATAAAATCGTTAAAAAAAAAAAAAAAAAAGAAAAAAAATTTATATTTTCCTGTCTAATATTTGGATTTTGCACTCCAGCTCTAGGACTGAGCCTTGCCATACATTGTTTCAATCAACAAGTTAGGAACAACAAAGTATACTCTGGAAATAACACTTCTATTATATTTGTTGACATTTTTATATGTTTATTTGCTTTGCTTTGCTTTGCTTTGTGGATTTACATTTTATGTTGCTGGAATTCAGATATGGTTTATGTGTCAGTGAATTTTGAAAACGTAGATCTTACTAAATGAAGTTCTGAAATTCAAATGATTGAATAGCCATTTTTTTTAAGATGCTGAAGTCAATAATATTTTGGTCTTTGCCTCCAATATAAGCAAACACCCACACACAAAACTATGTCATATGTATGGAACAATCTCTTTTAAATATTATAGGGCAACTCAGGTGGACAAATGCTGCAAACAATTTGAGGGCAAGAGTATTTTGCAATATGGCATCTAATAATACCAAATTACTGCACAGAGAGATAGGAGTTTGCATTTGTTTTATTTTTTGTGACTAGAGAAATAATGCACATTTTCATTAGAGAATTCAAAATGTATGAATAAAAAATTAAAATAACTAATAATCCCAAAGCAAAACAAAATTTTAAAATCATCATTTTAAGTTGTAGTATCTTGACTTAGAGTCTGTTCTAAAACTATTCGATGTATTTTTGCAAATTTGAGATACTATTGGGCATAAAGTTCTGTCTCCTGACTTTAATTTAAAGTTTTTATTGTGAGGATATTCCTATATGTTTAAGGGTATCTCAAAAACCATTTTTGCTTTTTATATTATCGCTAAGAATATCCTTAATAAAAACCATTTTTTCTGTATCTGATTATTTTCTTTGGATAGTATCTTAAAAATGGATTGTTAGGTTATCAAAACAAGAGATATTTTCTAAGGCTTTAAATACATATTATCAACATCTCCTCAGAAAAATAATCATACCCCTGGCCTGAAGTGAGAAGCAAGCATGTCTCAATGGTTAGGCCATTTGTTCTGCAGAAAATGGTAAATTGTTTTTTGGTTCATATTTATGGATTTCTAGTGAGAAGAGATCTTGGTTTATATGTCATTGCCATTTGTATTTTTCTTTTGTTATGTGTTTTTAAATTCCTCTTTACAGGGGCTTAGCAATTTCCATTCAACTTGTAGGAACTTGTTTTTTTAACCCTCAGAGGAAAGACAAAAATTTACCAAAAGTTTAGTATTACTTTTGGGAACTGAAGATACTAAAACCAGGTTAGAAAATCAAGGAGAACTGATTACCAAATTAATATCAAATATATGAATCAAAATTTGGTCAAGGATATGTATAAAATAAGTTCAACAACAGAACAAGACCTCCTAGAGTCTGCACCTGAGATCTTTCCTATAAAATATGATAGGTCAAAATTTCTGTCCTATGTACAGAGGGGGAAATGGATACTTTCTAGATATTAGAAACTATCTCACTACCACTTTCTAAAAGTAACCTGGTTTCAATCAGGGAGAAGATATTACAACTGTTCTATTCACCTTAGTTGAAAATTATCTTAAACCTGAGGTGACAGATTAGTAATAAACCTTGACTTTGTCCGAACCAATGATACATTCTGATTGACCAAAATTGCCCTTAACAAAATAGAGAACATTTCCCATGCAATTTCAAAAACAGAATATTCATTTCTTTCTAATTCTGGGGTTATTGTGCCTTGTCAAGTAGATGAACATAGGAAAGCAAATGTATACAGAGATAGCAAATATCTTTTGGAGTCCTCGGTGTTTTTGGTGCTTTGGAAGCAACCTGGTTCTTACCTGGAGTAGGCACTCCAATTAAACTTGTCAACCACGTCAAAAACCAACTAGAAGGAGGGAGTGGATGGGGCTCAAGCAGTTAAGCTCCCACCTCCCACATGGGAGGTCCCATGTTCAGTTCCTGGTACCTCTTAAAGAAAAAAAAAAAAAAAGCTAAAAAAAAAGACAACGAGCAGACATTGAGCACAAACAATGAGCAAACTGTCAAGGGAGCCATCTTGGGGCAGGGGGACCCAACTAGATGCTTCTTCCAAAGGAACTGGTTATAAATAAGGTTGAAACACATACTAAATTTCAGACTCATGAAGCAGTGATTGCAGCTCACAATGCTAAATGAGCTGCTTTAAAACATATCCAGCTGTTCAACAAGCTCAAGAAGCAAAACCAAAACCAAATGCTGACTGGTGGCATCAAGTCTTAATTTTATGGGAAAAAGACACTTTGGTGAAGATCAGATTTTTTGTTTTGTTTTGTTTTGGTTTTTGTTTTTGAGGTACTAGGGGCCAGGGATTGAACCCAGGACTTTGTATATGGGAAGGTGGCACTCAACCACTGAACCACATCGGCTTCCTTGAGCTGGATTTTTGTTTGTTTTGCTTGTTGTTCACTTTTGTTTTTTTCTTTTTAGGAGGCACTGGAAACCGAAACCAAGACCTCACATGTGTGAGATGGGATTCAACCACTTGAACTACATCTGCTTCCCAAGATCAAATTCTTCATTCCACCCAGAAGGTCTCTGGTAGCACTAAGATAGTCTTCCCAAACAGGTTAAAACAGAGTCCATGAAAAATGTTACAAGCCTAATATACCACGGAGAAGAAACCCAAATAATTCTCCTTAAGTGGGATTTCTGGGGACACTTTGCTGTGGTTGCTGAAAAATGTCATTTTATTTTCTATCTTTCAAGCCCACAAATCTAAGAAAAATTGAAAAGGGATATGCACACAAGTTAAAAATCTTAGGCCATTTGACCATCAACAAATACAATTTATTCCTCAATATGTTTATGAATAAGTTTTTGCTGTTGACTGTTTCCTGATTGGTTGGAAACCTTTTTTTCTTCTTCTGTCCTTTTGTCAGACCCCTCTATCAATAAAGCAACTGTTTTGACAATAACAAAGAAATTTTTAGACCTTATATTTTCCACAGGGGGAATCCTCTCCTTTTTGTCTAGTAACAGTGGTACTCATTTCACTGGAATAGCAATTGAGAAATTCTGTAATCCAGAGGCTTCACTACTTACAATTCCTAGTCCTCAGGTAAAATAGAATGAATGAATGCCATGTTTAAACTGAAACTGAGGAAATTATCTGAGGAACTTCAGTTGCCATGGCTTTGCCATTATCTCTCTTGGCAATTAGGTTCACCCCAACAGTAAATCACAAACTCTCTCCACATGAACTGGTCCTTAGACATCCCATGTACCTGGGGATTTAACTCCTCTTCTGGATGCTGCTGTGGTACAAGCTGATATGGACTAATATTGGTGAGATTAGTGAACTATATCCAAGCTTATCATTAACAGGTTCATGTAGTTTTTCCCAAAAATAAACCACTGGACACCTGAATGCCCTTCAGCCTGGAGAACCTGGTTGACAGAAAATAATACTAACATAAAATTACTCTTGAACATCATTGGAAGGGGCATTATAAAGTACTGTTGACCACAAACACTGCAAGTAAACTCCAGGGAACTGAACCTTAGATTTTTGCCTTCCAGGAAAAAGATATCCTACATATATCCACCTCCAGAAATTTTACATCAAAGGAAAATTAAAATTTAGAACTTCTTGGGATTCTCTAGAAGCAGACATCTAGAAAGGTGACAGATTTCCCAAGAACCATAAAACAAGCAGATGACAACTAGGCATGTGTATTAGTCAGGGTTCTCTAGGTAAACAGAACCGACAGGGATATATCTGTAAATAATATGAGATTTTATAAAATTGTCTCACATCACCATAGGGATGCACAAGCCCCAAATCCGTAGAGCAGGCTGCAAGCCAGGACTCCAGTGAAGGTCTTCATTGAGCTCCCCAAGAGATGCTGGATATCTGAAATAGAGACAGGAATTCCCTCTCTGAAAACTGAAATCATTTTTCCTTTTAAGGCCTTCAACTGATTGGATAAAATGTCGCTCATTGAAGGTAATCTCCTCAGTTGATTGTAGATATAACCAGCCATCTAAGCAATCAAGTCACTGATGATTAAAGTCCATGAAATGCCCTTGTGTTACAATTAGCCCAGTGCTTGCTTGACCAAACAACTGGGCACCATTACCTGGCCGAGTTGACACATTAGCTTAACCATCACAACATGCATGGCTTCCACCTAAGAACTTTGGTTTAAGACCCTTCAGTATCAACTAACTTCCTCATTGTTTTTGCTCTCTTTCTCTTCTTTCTTTCATTAGATATATCTTTTCCCTCTCTGTTGGTTCAAAGTTTTTTATTGCTATACCCACATGCTAAGTGCTATTTTGGGTATTTTTAGTATAGCATGAAGATTCATAAAAATCTTATCAAAGAATTTAAATATGCTCTGGTCTTATATGTACTTTATTGCAAATATTGTAATTACCTATTTTCTTACAATTCTCCATCTTTGGACTATAGCTTCTTATTATAGGTAGGCTAAGTAATTTATCATCCAAACCAACATCTTTTGAGAAAGAGAAGAACCCACTTATAATGTGAGTACATAAGGATAGCAGATGTAAACCTGGATTATGTCAAACAAATTAGGCTATATATTTACCTTACTGATAGGCATCACGGTATCTTCAGGGCTTAATACATTATTTGATACATAGGTACCACTCTCTTGTTGAATAAATTGATATGCAAATGAATCAAAGAATGAACATAATTTTTTACCTAGATGCTAGATATAGAGGGGTAAAAATTACCTCTCTCTCATTCTTACATTTAACATCCATTTGGGCACTTATGCTGATCTTACTTCTCAAATTTCCTAAATGGGTTGGCTTTTATAATGGGAATTTTATTAGGGAAAATCTTACAATTCTGAGGCCATGAAATGACCAAATCAAGGCACCATCAGAGATACTGTCTCACCAAAGTCAGCTACTGGTGATCCTGGGGTCCCCCCTTGTGCAGAAGATGATAGCCGATCTCTGCCAAATTTCCTGCCTTCCCCGCCATAATCTACCAACTCCTGCAAGTCAGCTGTGGGCAACTAGGCATAGGGCTTTTCTTTTTTTGGGCCTCCTCTCTCAGTCTTGGCTGTTCTGCTATCTTCCCTAGTTCAGCTGTGGGCTACAGGCATAAAGATTGTGTCTTCAGCCTTGAGCTGCTCGATGGGCTTAGACTCTTCGGGGCTTTGTGCTCAAGCTTTGGCTGCTAGAGATCCTCGAGTCCTCTCTCACATGATAGGATAAAAAATATCTGCTTCTTTTTTCTGTGTCTCTTTCTCTATGTCTCCCTTTTTGTAAGACTCAGCAAGAGGACAGAGACTTAACCTGAGTCATGCCTCACATAGTCCAATCAAAAGGATCTCACACCCATGTGAATGGATTAGTTCAAGAACATGATCTTTTTCTTTTGGGGATTCATAAAGTAACTTCCAACTGATGCACCAATCTTTTCAATGTCCTCCATCCCCTACCATTCTCCTCCATGCACACAATGCATTGAACACACCGAAATTATGCCCCATTGCCTGAGTGTACGACACTCTCTTTCACACTTCTGTCCCTTTATATCACTGTTCTCTCTCTCTGGAAGGCCCTTCTCTCAATTGCTACACCTTCCCACACCATCTCCATCCTCCCATCCCTGTCCCTTCTCCCTGACTCACCTTGGTCAGATTCACTTCAACTTCCTTCTCACTCCCACACTTCTGAAACAAACTGAGGGAGAGGCCAGGCTAGAAATGTCACAATGATTTAATGGACTATTAATACTTAACTCTGGATTTCAGGGAAATTTAAGGCTGGAAAGGACCCTGCTAGGTCACCTAAACCATTTCTCTTCTTCATCAAAGACTGCACCTCCACAGTTAACTAAAATAAATATGTAAATAAATTATACAACTTAAAGGAGCAAGTACATTCCGTAAACCACTCTCAGGAGCTCTTAATGATGTGTAATGAACCTGCTTGTTAAATTATTGTTTAAATTCCATAAATTTTCCATCCTGAGATTTAAACTGATTTCCTCCTTTTAATTCATGGAGGAGATTGAGATGGGCACCGTATATTTTTAACTTGAAGATTTAAATAACTTCTAAGTTCTTGCTTGCAAGTTGAATAATTCCAGATCTTTTAACCTTTTCTTGTAGGTCTTACTTTACAACCAATTCATTATCTTTGTGGCTGTCCTCTGAACCCTCTCCAAGTCTTCACATTCCTCTTAAAACTGGGAGTCTTCCACATGCGGCAGATTTCCAGGAAGGGTTTGACAAGTTCTCAGTTCATTCTCAAGATTACCTCATAGTTCTATATTATGTCCTTCATTCTGTATCACAGCTTTAACTTTGCTTTTATTTTTATTTTTATATACTTTTAAAATTTTTTAAAGGTACTTAGGTTATATAAATGTTACATGAAAAAATAAAGGGGGTCTCCCATATGCCCCGCTCCCTACCCCTCCCACGTTTTCCCACATTAACAACATCTTTCATTAGTGTTAACTTTGCTTTTTAAACTGTGATGTGACATTGCTAATTCAATCTACTTGGTTTCTTCTTTATATCCTGATTTTTTTTCCTATTAGTCTCAGATGTGATCAATTCATTCTTCCTCCTCTCTTTTTCATCCTCTTTAACTGTTCTTTTTTAGCTTTATCTTGATGAATCTGTAGTCTGTTTATATCTGACTGTCCCTCATATATATAGTAAAGTAATATTGAATTTGAAGTCTGTCTTCCAAAGGTGCCATTTGTAAATTAATTATAATTACTCTTTATTTGGGATAATGGAATAATAACAACAACAATAATAGTACTTATAGCAGATGCTTATATAGATTATCTCACTTAATAATAATAATAATAGCAGTAGTAATAATAATAAACACAAAATTATGTAGTATTTCTATAAATCATTAATCTCTACCATCACCTTCTGAATTACTTATTTTTATCACTAGGTTCCAAACAAGAAATTGAAGTAATTTGCCCATTGTCTTAGACAAAAATGCCAAATGCATTATTCAAGCCAATGCTGATTTACTCCAGAGTCTGCATTCTTATTTTCTACCCCAATATTTTACTGATCCCCTGCTATTCACCAGTCACAGTGTTAAATGATGTGGTTTTTTGTTTTGTTTTGTTTTGCTTTGTTTTTTTCATTTATTCTTCTCAGATGAAGAAACTGAAATTCAGAAAGCTCTAGGTCAAATTTCCTCATTCTTATTCTTGAATTTTGCCCAAAAGACATGGTTTTGGAACTTATTTGCACAGCCTCCATATTTTAAAACTAGAGTTTAATAGTGTTTAGATATTTGTAATGTGATGGTTTTTATAATTTTGTTTTCTTAATGTAGTAAAGAGGATATTTTGCTTAAAATATATTTATTTTGAAAGCATAATATGCACACTAAAGAAATCAGTGCCAACTACATACTTAATTTAATAACACATTGAAAATAGACAAACAGGGTTTGACTGGGTCGAAAACATCCCAGTGTGTACATGTGTTGAGTTAATCATGACTTGGAATTACCACACAATCACTTTGACTTTCAGAAAAGTAAAATCTACTTAGGAAAAAAAAAGGTTTTGGAGAAAAATGTTTCATTTTCTTTAGAATTGAAGAATTCCAGCAATGGAGGAAAACAGATTTGGATTTCTAGTCTCCCTGAGAAAACTAAATAGATAAGCAAGGAGAGAGCCAGCAAACTGAACACGTCTGTCTGCAAAAGGAATTACTAACCTGCTGGAGGAAAGCTCTGCTCCGGACCTTATTAGCAGAAGGAAGCAAAAGTGATGCCATACTTTGATAAGATAAGCAGAAGCTTACATGGATAAGCTGATAACCAGGACAGCTTTAAAATTCCCCGAGGCTTCCATGTGACTGTGTGTGTGTGAGAGTGTGTGTGTGTGTGTGTGTGTGAGAGAGAGAGAGAGTAGGAACTGCATTAAGGTTGTATTAAAATAAGCATTTTATAATGTTTGCTAGTTAATTAGGTAGGTAATTAATTTTTTCTTCAATGATATTTCTATTAAGGTTAACATACAGATGGTGGCAATTATTGATTCAGTTTTTAAAAGTTATATTTTGCATAAAAATTTAATAGAGTAGAACAATAATATAATCTCTGAAATACTAATGGGATACCCTAGGAGTTAATTTACATGTTGGAATTGTGCTACCAAAGCACCTTGAATTTTTCTTTTTGCAAGCGCAAAGTGCAAGCTTAGACTTTTAGAACAAAATAATAAGACTTTAAATTCAGTTCAACTCAAAGAATATTTCTTGAACAGTTATTAAATTAAAGGCAGTCTGTTTAAATCTAGCAGTATTCAGTGGCAGAAATTATCAAAAATTCTTCTTTCATTCTATCATTTTAATGTTTGATGGCAGGATCACAAAGGAAATGGAATGTTGCTCTATTGTTCTGCTGATAAATACAAATTAATTAAGTACATTGCTTCAGAAGGTTTATAGGTGTGAAAGTGATTCTAACCATCTGTAATTCTCTAGTACATTCTTATTTGCTCTTAGTAAATGCCACATTCGACTTCTTAAAATTATCCATACCATCTTCAGGTCTCTGTGAAACTTCAAAATAGTATATAAAATAACAATGTGATTTGGTCAAGTTCCCTTAAATGTAACTCTCTTTACTTCCTCTATCTTTAGTATTTAAATGAGATTATCAATTTTGCATAACCTCCTTGACCAAGTGCCAACAATTCTGTTGATTTCTAAACACAATTTATAAAATTAAAATTCTATTCTTGAACCAGTTCATGAGTTTTGAGCAGTTTTTAGAAGTTTTATCTAATTCCAAATTTTGTGTTTATAAAGTCCAAATATTATTAAGAACATTACCTCTTGTTATCATTAAGGTCATTTCACCCATTTGAGTTTGCTTCTAGACAGAAATATTTGGCAATAACAATAGTTGTATTTTTATGATAATTTATTTGTATTTTACTTCTTTTAGCCTCATTAACCAGATGAGTACAGCTCTGAACCCAGTCAATCAATAGAAACGTAATGAATACTACAGTGTACAGGGTACTGAGCTTGGTGCTAGACCCTGCTAATGAGGTTGATTTTCAGAGGTGTGGAAATAGCATGAGGTAACTATGTGTGGTCTACATTATGAAATTGCCTTATTGCCTGATTGTAATGGGCACTTGATTGGGTAAAGCACAATTTCTTCTGTATTTCCTTCTAAATCAGGGGCTTACCAACCCTAATTTTAGACCTATCTTCATTATATCAACTGATGATTCTTTCTTAAATGTGTTCATGATAGAAGTTACTCCATGAGCTAATAATCTTGTTTATTAAGAACAAAAGCAAAGAAATCTAAAACTGTTCTATCAATTTCATTCTACTCCCAATGAATCTCTCAACTTGCACCAATAAATGGTGCTGATATCTAGTTAATTTACCTCTTCATTTCAATCCTTTGATTTTTATTATATAAAAAAGATACAGCTCTATAGCTAATTCCTACTTGCTTGAATTTTTATTACAAGGAAGAAGAAAATTTGAATGCAAGGGAAGAGAGAAAATCATTGGTTCCTTATGGTTTTGTCCTTAGGTTCGTAGAGATTTATTTGGATGCTTTATGCAGAATGCTGGAATTATCACATTTTTTTAAGTTTTTAAAAATCAACAATTATTCCTGTATCTCAAAATCCCAAGACAAAAATTTTTCAACACTACTGGTAATTAAACAATGTAAGTTTAAACCATAATGGTTGTTCCTTATTGAATTTGAAAATATTTAAAACATGATAATACCCAGCACTGGTGAGAAAAATGAGCAGTGAAATTGGCACAACCTTTCCTGGATGTAGCTTCATATCTATCAGGAGGCTTAAAATGTCTTTACCCATTGATGAAGACTTTATCCTAAAGAAACTAACAGAAATATTTCCAATGATTTCTACACAAGCATGCTCTTCATATTATTGTGAATAATTTCAAAATAACAAAATGAACTTAAATACACAACAATTAGAAATTGATTAAATGTTTAGGGTCCAGCAATACAATGTCTTACTATGTAGCCATGGACAAACAAATGTGGAAATATATCAAAATAGAAGCAGTGGTTATTTCTATATCATTACTGAAGATTTTTATTTTCTTTATTTGACCTATTTAATTTACATTCACAAACTCCCTAATAAACCCATCTGATTGTATAATTAGAAACTTCTAAGCCAACTAAAGTGTAATTAGCAAAGTTATAGATAACTACAAAAATTATAGCAAGTACTTACGTTTAGATTGCTTAAATCTAAAATTTAGGTTGTTTTTAACATGGGTGGTGTTTTATTCTTCTAATT
The DNA here is from genome assembly GCA_026826555.1 of Tolypeutes matacus. Classification (NCBI taxonomy): domain Eukaryota; kingdom Metazoa; phylum Chordata; class Mammalia; order Cingulata; family Chlamyphoridae; genus Tolypeutes; species Tolypeutes matacus. The sequence goes on from JAKSZT010053783.1 coordinate 9,525,263, forward strand.
GTGAAGAAATGTTATGAGCAGCAGAGAAAGAATCATGATTTTAAATATTAATATTGGCAAGTTGAGATGAAATATCTTATCCTTACTGATTTAGTTCACTCCCTAATCTTTAAAGGTATCTTTGCTCTCCCTTACATAAATCTATGCTCTTGGCTTTTTTTCTGCAACCAGTGTTGTTGGCTTTTGTCTTTAATCATCCAATACTTACTTCTCATTTTCTTTCTTTCTTTTTTTCTTTCTTGATAAAAAGAAAACATCTCAAATTCTTATCTTGGAGATCTAGCTCTATGTTTCTTCTCAACCCCATCTGTGCATCTGAATTCTAATCAAATATTACAAATATGTCACATTGAGGACAGTTCCTCAAAATGCCAAATGGCTTCATAGATTTTGATAGGCTTTCCTGCTCCACCACCTAGTCTGTCACCATTTTAGTTCTACTCTTTACACTATTCACATTTGCTATCTTCATTATGAAGACCCTGCTTCTTTAGTAGCCCCTCTTGCACCTCACCTGATGTCTGCTCAATCCTTGGTGTTTCTCTACTTCTATTAACATTTTCCATGCTATAATAAGGAATTACATACATATTTTTTTCTTTCTTATAGTAAAGACTTCATTTTGCAACTTCATTGTGGTGACAGTATCTTACGGTGTTTCTTGATTATGAATAAATTTTGAATAACAGTATCTTAAATAATGATAAACTATAAAGGGTGGAATATTGTCGAAATGGAATTAAGAAAATAAATAACTTCTTTTTTTAGGAAGTACTGGGCATTGAACCTGGGGCCTCGCACATGGGAAGAAAGCACTCAACCACTGAGCGATACCTGCTCCTCCTAAATTACTTTTAAAGACATGTTTAATAAAAGTATGTTCTTTTAAAGTAAATGTACTGACTGAGAATATTAATTAATAACTATTTTACATTGACCAACAATGGTGGCAAAAAATACCTTTACTAATCACTATTCCTTTTACTCCTACTACCATCGTTATTTATTGGAAACCTACCGTGCTTCAATAATTTTTTTCTATACACCAACTCCAAGTCTTAAAGGACTCTTCCAAGATTGTTATTATTATTATATTATTTCTATTTCACACTTGAAAAATAGACTTAATTAAATATTACATTCATTATATATTAATTAATTTGCCTATGGCCAAAAAAACGATTAGTAAGTAGAGCTAAGATGCAATCTCAAGCCTCTCTTTCTCTTTCAAATATACCACACAACTTTTTCTATAAGTATAAGAAACTTTGCTGCTATAAGTTCCTTCAAATTAAGTGGAACTTTTTTCGCTCAATCTTGCCTTTACTTTCAGGGTCATGTTAGATGTACTGTCTTGATATTAAATTATTTAGTCAATTTTACAAATCTGCTATTTAATCTTGGAAATTATGTAGGGGGCATTTTGAATAAAAAAACTTTTGAGAGTAATTTTTAATATATTAAAAATAAGATTTTTATTCTTACACGTTGACGATGTCAAAGAACAAAATGCCAGTCCTTTTATGATTAGAAATGTGCCAAAACATGCAAATATTCTTGCTGACCTGATTTTATGATAATCAGGGTAGGCTAAACATTCACTATATTAGAAACCATGCATATGTCTCCAGACCTAGTTTTTTCCCCTAGGTCTAGTTTTCAGAATGCTGGTGATAAACTAAGCCTGATTTATTACATGACCATCCTGTATAGGAAAAGACTGTAACTTGGGTATCTTTGCTCAACCTTAAGAGGTATAGCAGGGGGACGGATGTGGTTCGGGTGGTTGGGCATCCATCCCCCATATGGAGGTACCTGGGTTCAATCCCTGGGACCTCCCAGTAAAAATTAAAAAAAGGAAAATATAGAAGACACGTGGGCCACCAGGCCCCACGAAAGGGTGAGCGCCAGGCTCTGTGTGCGGGTGCACCATAAGGTCCCGTGAGCCACGCAGCAAGATGACGACGTAACAGGAGAGTGACACAGGGCAGCCAAGACAAGACATACCGAAAAACCAAGAACTGAGGTGGTTCAAGTGGTAGGATGCCTCTCTCCCACATTGAAGATTCTGAGGATCGAATCCCAGTGAAGACAGGAGGAGAAGGATGAGAAGAGAGAGCAGGAAATGGACACAGAGAGTTGCCCAGCGAATGGACACAGAAACAGTAAAAATGGGTGGGTGGGTGGGGTAAAAATGGATAAAAGTAAATAAATGAATAAATCCTTTAAAAAAATATATGGGGGGGGAAGATATGGACTATAGTTAGTAGTAATACTTTGATGATGCTCTTTCATGATTTGTTAACAAATGTTTCACAATGCAGGGTGTTTGTGGGTGGTGATGTGTGGGAGCCCTGCATGATGTTATGTGTATCTGTTTTGTAAGTTCACGATGTTTACTGAACACTTATAGTTTATGTATGGTCATGTATGAATGTTATACTTCAATAAATTTTTTAAAAATGTACCAAAACAAGGCAGAAAATATGAGCTAAAATTGAGATAACTCAAGGTGATAAGAGGGAAACTGTAATTCTATGTTTTTTTCACTTCTATCCATAGTTGCCAAATTCCTTTGTAATATTATGCATATTTAATTGTAAACTCTATGGATAATCATAGTTAAGATTATAAGAAAGAAAACAACCTGCTAGTATCAAACTGCAGAAAATGAATTTTTTTCTTTAACCAAAAATCCCTCCAAAATTTTAAGACAAATGTCATAAAACTTTCATATTATATTCCACTCCATGAAAATTCTTATAGTGAAAAATACTTTTTCTTAGTAAATGTCCATAAATTATTCCATTGTTTCATTATAATATTTAAATAAGTGGAGAAGCTCTTAAAGTCGCTACTGTATACAATTTCATGGATTACTCTAGTTTCAAGTGTTGGAGGCAGCCAGAAAGAGGTGAAGCTAAAATGGCCCACCGACAACAAAGAACAAGCCTGATCCTATATTTAGCCTTCTTTGAGGAAGTAGCTCACCCTGCTCCCGCGCGCGAAACCTTCCCGCCTTCCACAGATAGCAAACCCTCCCTAGCAACCAACTGTGCCCAATACCAGCCTGCCATATATGCCTTACACGTACTTCCTCTTTTTTCATGCCCTACCCCCTACACCACCCCTCACCCTACTTATAAAAGGCTGTGCACTTCCTCAATAAATTAGACCTGCGTACTTACCTTGTCTCCTCGGTGGTCTTTCCTCCGTGCGCCCTCCACGCCGTCTGGGCCCCCGAACGCTGGTTGCCGCTCAGCGTTCCCCTTCCACCAACAAGTGGTTCAGAACAACCACATTCAAGGAACTGGTAGAATGATTTATGTTTGAAAACCCAGCTAATTTCTATCTTAGGTCATCAAATGCTTGGCTTACCATAACAAAAGAATATGTTGTTATTTATTTATTGTATTTTTTTTCCTTCTCATGGATTGAAGGTTCATATAGGGAAACTACATGTTAAAGACATCTGGTTGTTAAAACTAATAATTACTGAGTTATTAGTTATTGTTTTTCCATCTTAGAAAATAAATTTCAACCCAAACTTACTTATATTCACTATTCTATTGCAGTTACACTTGGTTTATTTTGGTGTGGTAGCATTAAAAAAATAAAGTGCCCGTGTGATAGGCGGGATTTTTCAAACATTCACATATATTCTTACTTAAAGCAATAATTATTTTCTTCTGTCACATCAAGTTTATATAGACTAGATGAAACACAGTAAGGAAGATGTTTTTTTCCTGTTAATAGATATTACTTGACACTTTAGCTTTAATGATGGAAAATAAAAGCAGTTTGTAATGTGTCCAGAATTGCCTTTTCTTTTCACTAACAGAGCACTTAAGTGTCATGTTAAGCCTGAGGCAGGTCTGTCTAGAATTGTGTTTACTGTATTCCTTTCAAAATGCAGCACAGAATCTTATCTCTTATCAGTGCATAAAGTCTAACAGATTGCAGACTCAAATTTCCCCTTCCAGGCAATGTTGGGTTTCACTATTGTTTGTCATGACAAAGGTTTTCAGGAATTCTACAGCTTGGATTTCTGTCTTGTTTTCCTTAGCATAACCCTCTAGGCAACCAATCAGCATTTTCAACTTCTAGAAATTTCTCAAAATGTTACTACAAAAGCTGCACTTTAAAATTATGTCTTACTTTTGACTTTTTGGGGAAAAAAAAAGTTATACTAAGTAGTTTCAGTTAGAATGAAAAGAAGCAGCAATTAAACATTGTCTGCAGATGATGTGACTATAAATGCGGTTGCCTGAATTTGGTGAAAGCAAATATGTTCACAATTCACATCTGAGTTGCAATTTTAAAACTGTAGTAGGAGAGAACTATCTTGGCTAACCATACTAGGGCCACTGCAGTTTCACCTTTTTCTTACTATTCTGGCTTTGACTCTTTTCCTTTAATTTTAACATCTGCATATTTTCCATTCTTTTTCTTAGGGCTTAGCAATGTATGAGAATAATGTCTTATTATATTTGATCCAGCATTTCTATGTGCTTTTATGTGTGTATGCATGTAAATATATGTGTGAATTTGGGGAGAGAGGGTTTCACGGCCCATCTGAATCAGTTCATTTCACCTGATGATGGAAGGCATCTTAGAGACTTACTACTGAGATTAGCTTTTTTAAAAAATTGATCTCTAGGTCCATATCTTACATTCCATTGCATTTTCCTTAGATTTCCTTTTTTATTCTCTTGGATTTCCATTTTACTCCATTTTATTAGAAATCAAGTCCCCCTAAGAGCTCAAAAATTGTGATACCTTCAGACATGGAAAGAAAATTATGCTACAAAGTCAAGGAAAACACATTTGTTTTTTATTAATTATAATAAAGGAATTCAGGAAGTCCATAAATGTGAAGGTAGCATTTAAGGTGGCCTATGGGACAAGATGTGATTCTCACCTTCAAAATATGCATCAGAATTATGCAACTTGGCAGAGAAGTAAGCTCCTTGGCTCTAAGTCTGATAAAAGCCCATCTATCCTTAGCAGCATTTTTCCCTACAAAATCAGGTGGCTTGAGCCACCTCTGCTCCTGCTTGTTGTGTCTCTTACTATGTTTCCTCGTGGTGTCTGTTTGTTGCATTTTGTTGTGTCAGCTTGCTGTCTTGCTCATCTTATGTAGAAGGCACTGGGAACCAAACCTAGTACCTCCCATGTGGTAGGCGGGGACCCAACTGCTTGAGTTACATCCATCCTGAGTTCAGTTCCTGGTGCCTCCAGCACAAAATGAACAGACACAGAGAGCAGACAGTAAGCACAAACAACATGGGGGAGTACAGAATAAATAAAAATAAATCTTTAAAAAAAATCAGGTGGCATGAGAGTAAATTCATTCTTTGCTGCATAACTATCTTCCTAATGTATCATTCTCTACATAGGGAAGTGCCCTATTGTGTAAAGGTCTTAAGGTTTCAATTAGGCATACATTGGCTTGAACTTACAGCTTCTTTTCTTATATACTAAGTCATATTTGGAAAGTTACTAAGTTTCTGAATTGGCAGTTTTCTCATCTACAAAAAGGAAATAGTAACTCTTACTTCACTGTGTTGCCAGGGTGAGTAGAAAAAAAAAATTGTGAAATTACCTGGAGCTGAAAAAGTGAGAGCTTTCCCACTTTTATGGTCCTTCCCATGTGCATTTGTTACTGTGCTTTTTAGGAAGCTTGTAAAAGCTAAAAAATGCATGATTTTATTTCCTTATATTTAGGTATTTAAGAAATTCAAGAGGTTCATAGAAGTCATCTGTTAAAGGTCCTCCATATTTCAGATTAAGAATCATGGCCAAAGTCTTTTGGTCATAAATTTATAGTTTCTTAATTATTAGTTATCCAAAGGCTAAACTAGTATTACCACCCCATTTATGGGGCCCTTACCATATTTTGCTTGGGAAAAAAAAATGTCTATTTTATAGATTCATGTGTTTTCTTTCTTTGGAGGAAATGCCCACTTTACCTCACTCCACCTCTGGAGTGAAAGGATATGGACATGTGTACTCTAATTGCAAAATAGTTGTTCTATCTCATCATGACTTTGGAAAAGAGATCAAACCCAAACTAAAGTACACAAATAACAATATATGATTGACCCTTTTTTGTCCCCCTTTTCACCTATTATTTTAATTCTTAGACATTTGGATTTTCTTTGAGAATGCAATGAAAATAATCTAAGAATATAAAACATTAAAGATATGCATTTTGGTTATTATTCAAAGATGTATTGGACAGACTTTTCAGACTTTTAGAATTTCCAGGTAGCAGAAAAAACTTTCAAATAAAGATGAAAAATTTAGAATGGAAAACACTCTTTGGTCTTCCTTTCCTTTTACCACTCAACCTCTTTCTTTCATTGTTTGAAAGTCCCATGTAATCCCATTTTATAGTAGATTCTTGTTTTACCAAGGACTTGCAGATGCTATTAAGAGTCAGAGGTTAAAAAGAAGTCTTAAATCATTAAACACAGAAGCCTAGATCTCTGAAGTTCAACAAATGTACAAATGTTTACCTGCTTTTCCAGGTCTGAATGATTACATAGTTTATACTTACAGGCTCATGGATTGAAAGAAATATTTCTCACCCCCATATTTTCTTCACATATGTTAAGAGTTTTATGCTCATTCATACTCTACTATTGAAACTTAAATGTTTCAAATGAATAAATAAGAGTGAAGGTAAATGTGAGGTTTTTATTTTCCCAATCAGACTATTTTGAAGAAAAAATAAATGTTCTTTTTTATTTTTGTTTTAGAATTGGAATTGTGTCAATTTAACATTTAATAAAAATTACTGTGACCATTACTATTAAAATGTATTTTTATATCATTGAAAGTGTTTGTAAAAATAAAAAGAACTATATTTTAATGAAAACATATGGGTTCCTCTAGAGAAAAAAAAGCATGAATTTTACTTTTTGTGAACATCTCTGTACCAAACATTAAATTTAAACGTGTTGAAACATTTCACTGTATTATATCTTTCTTCAAATCTGTGATTTGCTCTCACCTCCTGCCAGTTGTCATTCATGCATCACCTTCTTCATGAGACCTTCCCTGCCTATAACATTTCAATGTGGTTCCCCACTCCCTACATCACCATTAGAATGTGCTATTACTAGTCACCTGAAAGCAATAACCTCTCTGCATAGATTATTTTAGTTAGATTATTAGATTAATAAATAGCTGAAGCATTGAATTTGAAACTGTATTGTTTATGATATTTCTATAGGAAACTAAACTCACAGTCTGAGGCATATTTGGTGCATAATACAACAGATTACTGAATCTGCCTTTTCAAAATTAAAACAGCAAAGAGAGAATTATGTTCATCTCATATAACATATAGACCCACTACTAAAACCTAGGAGTACTTAAGTTTTTATAGGAAAACAAGAATCAAAGACATATCTTTAAATCCAATTTTTAAAAATAGGAAAAGAAAAATTGCTAAACATGAAATTTTACCAAAATGTCACATTGATTTTGAAATATAGCAGCTTATAAATTCTACTATATTATTTATAGATAGAATGCCTTTTGAAGGAACTCAAAGAATGCATTTAACAAAACATAGGAAGATACTGACATTAGTAGAGTGAATTCTCAGTTATGGGTAGAATAAATTCCTAATGAGTTTGATCAAAATTAAATTCTGAAACATGAGTCTTGTATGCTTTCTGAACTTCCATTTCAAAGCAGAGATTGTCATATTAACAGCATTCAAAATTGTATCTACAATATATATAGCAGAAGATCTTCATTATGGATCAACTTTCTCATAATACTTCTGTAATAACGTTTCCTAATTTGATTAACAATTTTGCATATGAGTTGATTCAGAAAGATAACTGTAAGGGTGCGCATAAAGATAGCAAATATTTGCAATATAATCTTGCTTCCTCAGACTGAGATTTACAGCTGCCTAGCAGTAGGAAAGTTTTGCTAGAATCAAAGATCAGAAATCATCATTTATTTAACATTTAATAGACGATAGATATTAAAAATAAAAGATGTATATTTTACACTGATTTTTAAAAGCAAAAGCTAAATATATAAGATATTTGAAAACCTTCTCTAATTAATCAAGTTTTTATTTTATGTGACTCAATGGTATTTTCTCACACCAAACAATAAACTTGGTTATAAAACTTTTTAATCATCACCAACATCAACACCAACAAAATGACAGGAGTCTTCTCTTTATTATGCTTAAACCTAGAATTACCTGATTTACCTCCCCAGCATCTGCCAGCCTGGGAATTGGCAAGCATGAGCTTTAGTCTCAAATTTAGTTTCAGTATTAGTCACATATTTTAGATGACAGATTTTAATAGAAACTAGTTCTCTTCTAAAGTTACAAAATAATTTTACACACATATAATTTGTCAACTATGAAACAACAGCCATGTCTGACTTTATAATGCCATATCGACTTGAAATAGCAAACTCTTTCATTATCTGAGTGTGCTGGTAAACATCTTAATTTTTTAGATGTCTTGGTCAGAAAGGATGTAATGTGGTAGAATGAGCACAGGCATTGAGGTTAGACCTGAGTTAGAATTTTGGCTCTTTTACCTTTAACTACCTGACCTTGGGCAAATTCATATGTCATTGAACCTCAGTTTTTACCTATCTTAAAAATGGAGAGAGCAATATCTATATTACTAAGAGGATAAGATTTAAGAATTAATCGTGTTTAGTAAGAAGCCAGACATCTGTAAGGAACCCCATAATTAAGAGTGGTCATTGTAGTGGAAAAGGATTTATACAAGTGTTTCAATGTAAATAACAGCATTTTAGGGACCTGCTCTGCATCAACAAATGAATCAATCTGTGGGATTTCCTGGACTGCCTACTTAGAGCCTTTGAATTACACAAGACAAACAAATATGGTATTGGGTCCTTTTTTACATGCTTTTCTTTTAAGTAGAAGACAGTTTTCTATATTTTTCTATCCATGCACATATATGCATATTTATTATGATTTTTCCCTTTAATTCTTCCTATAAAAATATTAGTATCTGTGTAGTGAAGTAGTTTTTATAAAGCTCAATTTTGTTCTTATAATAGTATGGTCTATATTATTCTATGAATTGTGCCTGAAAATATGAAATATTATTTAGGGCTGTGAAAAAGTACCACAACCGGATGGAAGTACTGGGATATGAACTGCTTAGCAAGGGCCTTCCAGATTACTATTATGCACCAGTGGGATTACTTCATAGGAGAGTAGGAACTGGTCCTTTCTTGTTCACAGTCTACTTCAGTGCTTCGAAGAGCCTCTGGCACCTAGTTAGTGTTCAATAAATAGTTGTCTAATAAGTTAAATAATGTCACACTTGACTCACATGTCCCATAAATTGCAGCTCAGGTTCTCACACATAGAGGTAGCAGAAAGTTGTGTTTTTTTTTTTTTTCTTTTTTTAAAAACATATTCAGGATTAAGGCTATCTTAGAGATGCCCCACAGTTCTAGTTCTTTCCAGACTAATCAAGGCAGGGAGCTGTACTTAAGGACAAGGTTGAAATCATTTTCCATCACCAAAACTTGAAAACTCCTATCTCTTTAGCTTTCTCTTACTCTCTGGGTTTTTCTTTCTCACTTTATCTATTAACTCCTCTTCTTCTAAGCATTTTATCAGTGATGACTCTTCTTTGCATCTCTGCAGCCCCCTCTCCTGTCTTCTTTCCATACTTTTCTTGTCCTTTTCTCCCTTCTTCTCTCTGCTCCAGCTTCTCCTGTTCTTGGTTCACTCATAATCTCACACACTTGGTCAACACACTGAGACGCGCATACTCCTGTGCATCCACCTCACATACATTCACCTCTCAGGAATCACTTTCAAAGCCTTGGCATCTATCCCATACCTAACAGAGAGTAAGAATTTAACACATGTTTGGAGAGCTAATAGGACCAGTATTCTCACAGGTAACTAGCCTACCACTCAGAACTGAAAGGACTTGTTAATGACCAGACTAGAGTAACTTCTTGAACATCTTAGAGGCAGCAAGGGAATGCTTTTCTTGTTTGTGCTTAACACCAAGTTAGGAAAACATTTCACAAAGTTTTATAGGATAAATTCAGTTTATATATTTTCCTTACTAAAATTGAAAAAGAAAATATTTTTTTAAAATGTGAAATTAGTGTTTTATATTTATGAAGCATAGAAATTGCTATCTCACTCTTCTATGAAGGAAACAAGACTCATTAACCAATCATTCATGTTTTAATTTTTAAAGATAAATACTATGCTTTTAATCCAAGTATGCCCAAGTTGTATGTGAGTGATTTTTTTCTTTTTAAATAAAGGCTAAAACTTTTTATAAGATTAGGACAAAAATCATCTTTCAGAATTTTAAATGTGAGGTGCACACTTATCAGAGGTGGTTGTGTAGCACTCAGATTCTATTTGTTTCCTTTTTTTTTTTAATTGCTCTGTATCATACATGTCAGCTTCCATGATGATTAATCTTAGCCTATTAGAGTCAGAATAAATTTAGAAGTGTGGAATTGGATGAGTGACCGAGGATAAACACACAGTAAGGAAAAACAATTTCCTGGCATACAACAATTAAAAATAATCTACCCACAAAGCCAGACAGGTATCTCTGGGGTTTTAAAAATGGCACTTTAAAATAGCACATTATTTGAACACCACCCTTTATTAATATGGAAAATTAATATGAACTGAAAATAAACACTAGAATGTGTTAAGAATGTTAAATATTTATATTAGATACCCTTGCAGTGCCAAGATATATTTTAATCTTTACAGAAAAAAGAAGTCCTGTTGATATTCCCATAATGTGAAAACTAGAATGAAGAAATAGCAAGTTTTAAAATATATTTATTCCAAGTTGCAATTGGACCACAGGAACTAAAATGCAAACAAATTCTCGAGGTACAAAAATACCACACCCTATATCCTTAGTGTGATGATCTGAAGCTATGTGGATGGCAGAAGATCAAGTTCTTAAAGCTAATCCATTCCTGTTGGTATAATCCTAGTGTGAGTAGGACCTTTAGATTAGGTTATTTCAGTTAAGGGCCTTTGGATGAGGTTACTTCAGTAAGGCTAGGGCCAGAGTGGAACTTAATCCTCTTACTGGAGTCCTTATAAGAAATTGAAAATCAGATGAAGAGAGAAAGCCACCGAAGCCAGAACCTGAAAGCAATGAAGCCCAGAAGAGAAGGGAGAGACCAGCCTATGCTACCATGTGCCTTGCCATGTGACAGAGGAGTCCAGGACTGCTGGCAGTCTTGAGGGAGAAAGCATTGCCTCATGATGGCATTTTTCTCAGCCTCGAAACTGTAAGCTTGTAAGCTATTAAATCCCAATTGTAAAAGTCAACTCATTTCTGGTATATTGCTTTCAGCTGCCCAGCAGACTAAAAAAGCACAGTGAATTACACTTAGTGAATTACCTCTTATTTAGATAAAGATTAATTAAAATTAGATTAAAGATTAAAATCATCTTCAAGGAGTATCATATTCAACAGTGACACATGATGGTGACCTAATGTTTGTGGAGCAAAAATCATAAAAATTGAGTTCCACAAGAGTCTAGAAAGAAGAGCATCTACCCCTGTAGTTGAACACAAATGAGAGAATCAAATCTGGTGTAAGATAGGGGTAGAAATGTGGTCTGTGAGACATAGAATTGAGTACTAGGCTTCAAGGTGTTCAGATGCACTTAAGGTAATTAAAATAATAAATTCCACTCTAAGTCCATACCAAAAACATCTAATGGGCCACCATTTTGTGATTTAGTCTCATGTTTTCATTTTTTCTCCAATTTTATTGAGTTAGAATTTATATACAATAAAACTCACCCAATTCACTTGCCCAATTTGATGAGTTTTGTTAATTTTGTATCATTGGGTAATCACCACTGCAATCAATATATAAAACGTTTCCCTTACCCGCCAAATTTTCTTCAACGTCCCTTCATTTTTTAAGTAAGAAAACTGAAATGCATAGAGTTTAACTGTGTGGTCCAGGGTTTCAGAACTAATTTGTAGCAAAATCTGGATTAAAATTCATTGATTCAATTCACAAAGCTTCTGTTGATAGTCTACTATGTTCGAGTAATTAAGATAAAATAATAGAAGATTGAAAGCAAAGACTAGACACCATCTCTACCTTCAAGGAGAAGTAGGAAAGCAAGGAAGTCTGACAACCAGGTAAAATATAATGCAAAGGAAAATGCCAGAACAGGGAATACCAAGAGGACCCAGAAAAAGACACCCACTTCTTGGGAAGGAGAAAGAAGTCATGAACCATTTCACCTAGGAGGTGACCCTTGAGCTTAGATTTGACTCCCAAAAATTTTTGGAGAGGATTATTTATTCATTCACACATTCATCCATTCTTTCAAACTATATTTATTAAAGGTTCAGTATGTGTCAAGCACTGCAATAAGATCTGGAGATACAAGGGTGAACAAGAAGAGACACAATCTCTTATGATTAGCAGTTAGAAGAAGGACACGGTTTGATAGTGAAGAAAGACTTCCTTGGAGAAGTAGCATTTAAGTTGTGATTTACATGATGGGTAAGAGTTGACAGAATAAAAAGAAGAGAAAAGTAGTCTATGCAGAGGGAAAAGATGAGGATGACCTGAAATAGAAGGGAACATTCAGCTCAAAGAAAACCAGCATGGTTGGATCACAGAGATCAATAAGAGAAAGGGACAAAACGGAGCCAGTAAAAAGAGGCTGGGCATTTAGTTCATTCAAGATATTGTGCAGTACTTCTCAAATTTCAGCATCAACTCTGATTCAGTAGGCCTGAAGAAGGGCTCCAGAATTTGCATTTCTAATAAGATTCCAGAAGATGTGCTGCTTCCTTTCCTAAAGACAACACTTTCCTTAAGCAGCTCTACTGTAAGACATTGTAAGTATTTGCAGATGGAAGCTTTTTAAAATGGTTTTACACATGATCTATTTGGATTTAAGAGAACACCCTGGCTGCAGTTTAAAAATTTTTCCTCAAAGCAGAGAGAGGAATCAAGTGCTTAAAATATAAAATGAATTATCCCTTTTATGGATCCCAAAGAATGACATTCAAGTAAGCCTACATAAGTGATAACTATGTATGTCAGAGTGTTGGGGATCCTAAGTTCATCCATGGCATACAGGAGGTGCATTTTTCTACAAGCAATCATGATAATTAGAAATTTTACAAATGTGAGTAAGTGAAAATTAGATTAGTCCTAGGGGAAAAATTTTCTGAACCATATGATTTTGATTGCTTAGGTACATATATGAAATATATTCAAATTAAGTGACTCAAATTGGTCTGTAATGATTAAATCTTGTTAGGAAAAGCAGTGACTGAGAATATTGCAAGACTGTTCATATTTTCTGAAATAAAGGGTGGTTAATATTGTCAATATATAAAGAGCTATGACAGATGAATAAGAAAAAAAAGATGAAAATCTCAAAAGAATAAAAGGGCAAAGGATTTGAATTGGTAACTCAGAAGAAATAAGGCAAGTGGCTTTTAAATTTATGAACTGATGTTTGGCATTAATAATAAAATAAATAAATATTAAATTAAATATATATTTTTTCATTTAATAGAACTCGTGAAGATTAAAAATATTACTTACAGGCTAGTATTGTGGATAGAGTAGAGAAATAGATATTTGCCCACTTCATGGTACTCTAAAGCAGTTACTTTTGAGGGTAATTTGACAATATCTTTCAAAAAAGATTTTTAATTTTACTTATTTTTATTAGAGAAGTTGTAGGTTTACAAAAAAATCATGCAGAAATATAGAGTTCCCATATACCTCTTCCATTATTAACACTTTTCAGTAGTGTGGTCTATTTGTTACAATTAATGAAAGAGTATTATTATGATTGTACTATATCAAAATTTTAAGTGTGCACATTGTATGATACTGCAACTCTACTTCTAGGATTTTGACTTGCAGGCACATTCACTCTAGCATTCAAATAATTGCCCTCAAGTGAGTTTATTACTGTGTTTATAATAGCAAAAATATTGGAGATAATATGGAAGCCTATCAACAGGGAGTTGGTTAAAATATTGCATATCTATTCAACACCATGCAGCTTAAAATGATAAAACTATATATACTGACATGAAATAATAGTAATAGCTAGCATTATAGAGCACATATGTTTGAAACTACAACTATTGTAGGATAATTATTATCATTACATTTTATTGTTGTGTAAACTGAGACAGAGAGCTTAAGTAAATTGCTCAAAATCATAAGGCAGAGATTACATTTAAACCTTCTTAGTTTATATTACACTGACCAAATATATGGTAAAGAGTATATGTTTTATTATATATATATTTATATAATCCATATAAATTGTTTACAATATATTTCTGTAATATTATATATATTTAAAAGATGTGGAAATTTGCGTTTATTTTATGAATCCTAGAAAGATTATGCATGTAAACATCTATTCCTCTGGGTGTGATATCCTTTGATTGCATTAAATTCAGCTAAGGTGACTTTGATTAGCTTACCTATTAAGATTAGGGCTTTTGATTTGACTATATCAGTGGGCATGACTCAAGTTGAGTCTCCGCCCCTTTGCTGTGTCTGATATAAATCGATACTCATACAGACAGAGAGATAGAAAGGAAAAGAGAGCTCTGTCATTTTGATCCTGCCATGTGACAAAAAGGAGAACAGCTGAGGCCCTGGGGAGAGATGAGCTGTTTTGCCTAGTAGCTTACAGCTGAAATCAGGAAGAGAGCAAAATGGCCGAGACAGATATAAAAGGCCCTATGCCGGCCTGCAGCTGAAATCAGTAAGAAGTGGAGCAGCTGAGCCTGACAGCGGAAGCTCAGAGAGGAAGGCTGAAACCTTGCCGAGATTGCCCACCATCTTGCTTCAAAACGTGACAGCTGACTTTGATGAGAAAGTAACTATTATGATACTTTGAGCTGAACTTTCCATGGCCTTGGGACTGTAAGCTTTTACACCAAATAAACACCCTTTATAAAAGCTAACACCTTTGGCAGACTAATACAATATATAAGTATCTATTATAATATATATGTACACACATATGTATACATACATACATGTATCTAATTTTGTTTAAGCACATAAGATACATATTTTTATATGCACATAAATCTCTGAAGGGAAAAATATAAATGTGTGTCTTATTATGCTTATCCTCGGAAAGTAAGATTGGAGGTAATAGAACTCTCACTAACTTTCTGCATCTGTGTAATATCTTGATTTTTACTACAACTGTATATTACTTTTGTGTTTAAAAATGCAAATCTAGATACAAAGTAAGAAAATTGATATCTAATGAAATTAGATGTCAAATGGAGTTTGTAAACTTTAAAACCAATAAAAATTTTAAAAATCTCCACCTGTATAGGCCTCCTAAGAGAATCAAGGTATGATTGATCCATTTTGGGTCATCATCGTGACCTGTATGGATTGGCACCACTAAACTGCATTTGCAGTAGTCTGCCCTGATTGTTAAGATATTAAGATATACAATAAGGGCGGCCCTTAGGTCCACTCATTCCATCCACATGGACATGGCCACACTAGCTCACATCATAGCAAGAGGAGAGAATTTCTATTGCCTGCTGTCCAATTTAAGTTAGGATAATTAATTTTCTATTTGACAAATGACACAAAATTAAAGCTATGTTCACTATAGATGTTACTTAGAAAATTAACTCTTGCAGATAAAATAAGATTACAATCCTTGGAAAACAGTCACTAAGTATCGACTAACCTTTAACATTCTTTGGTCTAACCTTTTCTTTAAAGGCATCTTTATGGCTCCTTTACATTGGAAAATAGAAACATATTTATTGAACTACTATTTGCTATGTGATTTTATTTATTTTACATACTTTTTGATTCTTTACAAGGAAACAAATACAGTAGAAATTATTCCTCATATATCTTCCACCCAAACTCGCTACCTCATGGAGAATATCCAATGATATTAAGTAACTTCTGCAACACCACACTCTAATAAGAGAAAACACTGTTGAATAAACAAGGGTCTATTTGCCCACTAAAACCTAACCAGATAGCTTTCCCTATTGACTTATTATTTTCCTCCTTTGGATCAAGTTCAAAAATATACTAGAGTAATTACTCATCATAATTTAATGGGTTAATTAAATGGGTTAATTCATGTGAAAGTTTCTAATTCAAAATACATAAGGGCAAAATTTATTTTTCGAATAAATTGCTGTACATGAGAAAAATACACCAAATGTAAGGTATAGGCTATAGTAAGTAGTACTATATTGAAGAAGCTCTTCCATAGTTTGTGACAAAAATTTCACAATAATGCAAGGTGTTTTTGGTGGAGTTATGTATGATGATATGCATGTTTGTTTTCTAAGTTCACAACTTTTACTACACACTTATTGTCTATATATGTTCATGTATGAATAATATACTTCAATAAAATTAAAATAGAAAAAATTTGCTGTACATATTTTAGTGTCAATTTTTAATATTACTATTAAAATAAAAATAATAAAATAAAGGGGACTGAATGTAGCTCAAGTGGTTGAATGCCTGCTTCCCACATGGGAGTTTGGGTTCAGTTTCCAGCACCTCTTTAAAAATAAAAACAAATAAAAACAAACCACAAGCAAAACAAAGGAAAAAACCAACTCAGGGAAGCCAGCGTGGCTCAGTGGTTGAGCACCAGCTTCGCACAGACAAGAATCCCCGGCCCCCAGCACCTCAAAAAAAATAAATTAATTAAATTAAATTAAATTAAATTAAATAAAAAATTTCTCTTGTCATATTTCTCTTAACATTGTGTAAAATAATTACATAATTCAGAAGTAAAGGATTATCTTATTTTTTGGCAGTTGTAAAATCTGAACTCTTCCACACTGAGTAGTATTTTGCTTTACTTTATAGTGTGACTTTTAAAATAAAAGTGTGTAGATATATTGTTGTTCATTTTAACTGTAAAAGTAAAATTCCTTTTTGGAAAAACAAAATGAATGTATTGATAAGTTTTTCACAGTAAAATATTAGTGTAAAAGTTTAGAGTCTTATTTTCAATTAATTTTTCTGTTAAATGCTACTTTTAAAATTGTATCTTCTATTTTAATGTTTTAATAGATTTTTAAATTGATGAGTAAATTCATGTGATTTTTTTTCATGTTAAGCATCTAATAATCATTTTAATACTTTCATCGCCTACATGAAGAAGTAAACAAATACTGGATAATGGAAAGGTTTTTATTTTATTGGGTATACTATTAAAGTTTAGGGTAGACTTTTAGTGTTAGTGGTGACTGCATTTGTTTGTGCAAACAGCATCTCTGAGGAATGAAGTTCTTTGTTCTGTTGGACAGCAGCCTGCTCATTGGCAAAGTCAGTACCTTCCTGCCCTATTATTGACCTCGACTTTGACCTGGCTGGACCACCCTCACTGGAATGGAGGGTAATAAAGTCCTGTGGCTGACTCAGGTCTGAATTTAAGTTAAGCAGAGATAATCAATCAACTAAAATTAAGTGTTGTGGTTTTGTGATGTGGACATTTACTGGGGACTGAGCTGAGATCACCAAACACCATTCATTGAAGTTTTCAGGGCTGTCTCAGGATAGGATCAAGGGTATTTTAACTAGTACTTCAGGAACTATTTACCAGATTCAGAGTAGAGATATATGATCTTCCAGGCAAAAAAAAGAGAAAAAAAAAAGAAAATGAACATTCCAAACTAAGAAGATAGACTTACTGTAAACAAGGAGTTAAACAAAAAGAACTAAAAACTCCTTCAGGAAATATTGCATTTCTTAATTTATCTCAAATTTTAACTGGACTAAATTTATTAATATCTCACATTTCTCAATCGATAAGCTGTATGTCTTTGCTGGCCAAAATATTTTGCTTACTAAATTTTATTTTTAAATACGAGACAAATGATCATACTGTTTAAATCTACTTTTTAGGCTGTTATCCCAAAAGTCTCGCCCTTTATTCCCACACCCATCTTTCCCTAAGTCTTTTAGTGCTACTGAAGATCAAGATTCTCTTGGTCTGTTTTAAATGAACTTGTCTCCTAAATTCCAATCACACTCTGACCTTTCTCTTTTTAACTTTACCCCTGAAACTCCACAGAAGTGTTTTAAAGAGGCGGGGCGGTAGGGAGAATTTTAACCAGGCAAAGCAAAGCTACATGTAGCAAAAAGCAGGGTTGTTTTATGTGTACAGAGGTTTGAAATTTACCATCAGATGGTTGTCACTAATGAATGTACAGTCTGCCTAGAAGAATAGAACCAAAACAACATTAGCCTGTTTCTCTCTCAAACTGAAACTCCGCAGGCTTCACCAGCAAGTAATTTCGTTGCAGACCATACGTTGATACTTTCAGAGCCTATTGCGTATATGTGGGTACTGTGATTGCATATCCTTTTGTCTTGTCTAAGACAAGTCTGGTAAGTGCCTTTACAGATTGTATTTTAGGTGCTTTGTAACATTTCCCACAAAACCTACAGCAATGGTATATACTCTCTACTTATTTGGCACATATGAATGAGTCGATAATGGTTATTCATTTTTAACTATTGCTCTCACTAAGCAGCTTTATTCTTAAAGTCAGCAAGAATAAAGCTGATTTGGAAACACGGTGGGCTTTTAAAGCAAATACTATATCATCTCAAAGAGTGAAAATGATTTCTGAGTGCTGTGATTAAAAAAAATCAGGATAGATTTCTCAAAATGACACCCATGATATTTATGTTACTAGACTGTCAGAGTCCTGATTCAGCAAATTCAGGAATTCATATCAGCATGTATAATTGATAATGGTTATAAATTAGTCAGAACTTGTAAGTGTGCCTCATTTGATTGCTTTGTGAAGAATGTGTTAGCTATCTGAGAAGATGCAGTATGTTGCTTCCCCAAGGTTGGTAGACTTTATGGAAGATTTTCTCTGAAGCCTGAGCAAAACTGTCTCTGTCATCTCCCTGTTCATGCATGAAGTCTGTGAAATAAAAATGCTTATATATGCATATATATATATATATATATATATATATATATATATATATACACACACACACATATATATATATAAAGCCTCTCTAAAACTCTGTAACTTGCCTTTACATGTGAACCTGAAGTATTCATCTGAGATATGGCATTTAGTTATGCTCCCATAGGAAGTCTAACCTCCTGCCTCAAATGATATTAAGATATTTACCCTCTACATTTATAATTCCATTTGAAAACTCTCACTCTCCAAAGGAGGTTACTTTCTAGACCACACACACAAATAATTTTGCTAACCTGGAAATTGCTGATTTGTTGGTACTTCCTATGAGTATTTCCACTTAAAATGAGATTATAAATTTGATTACAGTTTTGGAAGGAAAAATTTTTAGCAAAAAAGACATTTCTGAGAGTCTCTTCCTTATTGTAAACTTATGTCTTCCTCTCTCTTCCCTATCATACAGCAAAGGTATTCTCATTGTTTAAAAATAATAAATAATATAATTAATAATGATGAATAAAAATAAATAAGCCTATTATTTATTTTTTAAATAATATTTGGCCTTTCAGATATATTTCATGAATATAATTTATTAAGTAGAAGAGCTGAGCACAGTCAAGATATTAACTAGGTGTATAAATTTGTATATGTCACAAAACACTGTGGGCCTCACTATTATTTTTTAATTATTTTAAAGGATAAAAGTAATAACCTCAAAAATTCTTCAAGGCTTCCAAATTCCTTGGGATTCTTAAAATGAAACCAAGATGGTGAAACAGCCTTTAGTAATTTAGTTTTTGCTTTTGGTTGATTTATCATGTCCTAATATTTATTCAGAAAAAAGGATGCAATGTCTTCCTGTAAAGTCTGACATTTATTTGTTGAAGTAAGCTCATCTATATGTTCAATAGGATTATTTTCTTTCACACAACTTTATAAATTTAGGGTCCATTATTTTTTTAGATTTTAGGTTCTTCCTTCTTATTTTAAATGTTTAAATAGTATGTCTTGCTTTCAAGAGAATAATCAGTATATATATGGAGAGTCATATAATGTAAGCTTTCTCTGGAAATTTTTATGATTTTAGTCTCTCAGAAGGCATGCATACAGACACATACACAATGTGAACTATTACTCAGGGTTTAGTTTACAATTTTTCAATTTGTTTTTAATTAGTTTCCAGTACTTTTGCATGATAAATTATAGTCTTGAGCATTCAGTAAACCTATGACCTGGAAGTTATACAAACCCAATTAAGGGATAAAAAATTCTACTCTTTAAATAGTAATAAAGGAACACTTTAATTTAATCTAGAATGAAGCAGGACATGCAAAGATAATTTAGGCATTTAATAACAAATCTTAATAAAATAAAGTTATCAAAACATGCTTAGCACATAACATTAGGTTTGTAAATTATGGAAGGAAATATAGAGTAATATTTGCTGTATTTGAAATTCTCCAGATTTCAACAGAGCAACTCTAAGAATGGCACTTAAGTTTTGTTTTGTCTTATTTTTTTTAATTACTCTTTTAAAAATTCTTTCAGAAATAGAAACTTAAATAAATAAATCACATCTATGAAAATATAGGAGTGTATTCATAAATATGCTTATTCATTCACTATTTATTGAATGCCTACTATGCCAGGTGCTGAGCAAGGTATGAACCATACAGCAAATGACTGAACAAACAAGCATGTCCCTGTTCTCATGAAATTTACAAAAAGACTAAATATTTAAAACATATATACACACATATGTAAACACAAACATATATGTGTGTGTGTATGTATGTATGTATGTATATATGTATTATATAGAATTCCAAAGCGGTTACATTTATACAAAAAAGAAAGAAATTAAGTATAGGAAAGAAGTTAGAAAGTACTTCAGAGTACTATTTTACATTGAGAGGGCAGGGTATCATTGAATAAATATATATTTATATATGAGTGTATATACAGTAGATAATTATATTCAGATAAAGCAGGGTTTCTCAACCTTGGCACTATTAATATTTTAGACCAGATAACTCTGTCTTGTGTGTACTGTCATGTGAGCTTTAGGACTTTTAGTAGCAGCCCTGGTCTTTACCTACTAGATGCCAGTAGCTCTCACCCAGTTGTGACAACTCAAAATGTCTCCAGATATTGCCAAGTATCTGGACAAAATCACTCCTTTTTGAGAACCACTGAAATAAAGTAAATGTATATATTTAAACTTACTAAACAATTATTTAGTTTTTTAAAAATAGTTCATGTATTGTGCTATGCCTTAGAGGATACTGAAAAGTATAAGATGGGGTCTTTTATATAAGTTTATATACTAAACTGCCTTGGTTTCCTTTCTTTTACTTCCCTCTTTCTCTATGCTTCTCTCTTTACAATTCTCTGATTAATGTGTCTACATATCTACAGTTATAACCATATGCCTGTATTTATGTGTCTATAAACATATATATGAAAATAATGAAGCAGCTTTATTTTAGAACTGCAATTATAATGTGGTATTAGTAATAATTAAACAGGTTCATATATTTAGATAATGAAATTAATATCAAAATGGGAATTTGGGTAATAAGATTGGTCACCACAATTCAAACATCAATGGCTAAAATGAGCAATCCAAGAGAATTACCAACTCTGTGGCAGAGAGGAGTTAAAAGAATGTGTATATGTACTAGTGAAAGAATGATGAAAGTGTTACAATGAAAAAGGAAGAAGGGGAGAATTCTACTTTGGGCATGATGTAGTAACTGGTGCTGGACTTGTTCCCCTAGGAAACCAACTATAAAATATGTGTACAAACTATATCAGGTCACTAATTTCAGGCAGTAGAAAACAGGCAGCTTAGGACTAGCATCCCTAATGGAAGAGAAACACAGGTAATCAGCTACATGGTAGCTCTAAATTTTTGCCTGTAGATATTTTCTGAAGTGCAATGTAGATATATGGAGCCTAAGTGGGACAGGCAGACTCATTGAAGTGAGTTGGCAAATTAAGTATGCTTCTGAAACACCTGAAATTTGCACAGAAAGGAGATTCAGAAATTAGATGTGGTGTGTCTTCCTGGACTTGGCTAAGGGCAAGTTTTATATAGGTGCAATGTGCAAAGGGACACTGAGAGAGGGAAAGACCAAAGATTGTATGAGGCTGGGAGACATTAGATATTTTGACCACACAGAGCAACTCAGGTATTCATTTGAGAACACAGAAAGCCCTTAATGGTAAGATCCTTGTGCTATAAAGTAAGCACCTATGAATAAGTGGAAAATGTATACTAGATCTAACAAAGAATTAGCCAAGCCTGAATGAAACTCCTTACCTTTTAAAGTAAGATAGCATCATCAAAGCATGTTTTTATATTATTTGCCACACATACAATAAAAGATTACTAGGCATAAGAAAAGTAGGAACCTGTAACCATACCAAGAAATAAAATAGCCATCTTGAAACAAGACTCCAACATAGCCCAGGTAATATGTTCAAAAAGTTGAAGGAAAAGAGAAAGAGAATGAGTGACCAGGTAGGTAATCTCAGCAGATAAATAGCAAAACAAACAAACAAACAAATCTCTAGAAATGAAAATCTCCACTGGATGTACTTACTAGCAAATTAAGTCCTGCACAAAAATTTGTCAGTGAATTTGAAGATGGATTGATAAGTGAGTGAAAAAGGATTGAAAAAAAAATACACAGAGACTTAGGGACCAATACACAATATTAATGGTTATAACATATATAATTACTATATATCTGGATATGATGAAAGTCCCACAATGGTGCAAAAAAATTATATTCAATGAAATAATGGCTGAAAATACCCAAACTTACAGATCCAAGAAGCAGAGCAAAATTAAAGCAATAGAAATAAAAAGAAAACCCCATCTAGATATGGCATGGTCAATCCAATAAAAAACAAAATAAAGATGTCCTAAATCAGCTAGAAGAAAAGGACACATTACATACAAGAGATCAACAACACAAAGGATAGCTGACTACTCATCAAAAGCAATGGAGGCCAAGAAACAATGCTAAAGTTTCTGTGAATTGCTTTATAGAAAAATACTAAGCAAAAGGATAGATAAATAAACCATCAACCCATAATTATATATAAAACAAGAATATTCTTCAAAATGAGGGGTATTTCCAAATTAACAAAAGCTGAGGGAATCTGTCACAGCAAATATTGAATTTTAAGAAATGCTAAAGGAAGTTCTGTAGGCTGAAGAGATTAAAATTAGGATCAATATGAAAGAAAGAAGAGCACTAGAAGTAAAAAATATATATAAGTAAATATAAAAGACTATATTTTATCTTTCATTAATTTCTTTAAAAGACAACTTTATGTTTAAGGAAAAGAATAACATTATGTTGTGGTTTTTATAATGTATGTGGAAATAAAATATATGACAACAATAAGACAAAGTATGGGAGGTTAAATGGATGATTTTTCTAATTAGTTTAGCTCTAATTAAACTTGATAGGTTGTGTTACATTAAAGATTCATGTCACAATCCCTTAGAGTTTTCACTACAAAATGAATAATGGTAACTAAAACACAATAGAATGAATAAAAGGGGAAATGAATAAAATATTAACTTTATCACATCCCCTCGCAAAAGAAAACCAGGAAATGAAGAAGAGAAAAACAAAAATAGGTGGGAGGGAAAAAAAAAACATATGTAACAAATTAGTAGACTTAAACCCAGTCATGTCATTAATTACATTAAACATAAATGGTTGGTTAAATATTCCAGTTAAAAGGCAGAGATTGCTAGACTAAATTTAAAAAGCAAGGATTAAATGTTTTATTTATGAGAGATATACTTTAAAAATAAAGACAAGGTTGAAATTAATTAATTAGCTAATTAAAAACAAATAAGATATCATGTTTAAGCAGGATGTATAACAAATCTGTTATGGCTACATTATTACCAAAAACATAGACATGAAGAAACAAAATATTACTAGAAATAATGAAAAAGTTCATTTTTACTGAAAGATATAATAATCCTAAATTCTTTTATCCATAATAACAATGTTTCAAAATCAGGAAATAAAAGTCACTGGCTCCAAAGTATAAATAAATAAGTCCATAATCATAGGGATCTTTACATTCTGTCCTTAGTAACTGATAGAACCTTTTTAAAATAAAACATATGGAAAATTTGAATAATATCAACCAACCACCAATATTTATAAAACTTTACACCCCCCAAAGAAAAATACACTTTCTTTTCAAGAACAACCATAATTATTAAGATAGAACATAATGATAGACCATTAAATAGTTGCAATAAATTGTGAATATTTAATATCTTACTGAATACATTGTATGATTTACATTTTAAATGAATAAAAATAAGATATCTGTACAATCCTCAAATATTTGGCCATAATACATATACCTAAAAAAGACACACCCAGAATATACAAAGAATTCAAATCAACAATATAATGACAACCCATTAAAAAAATGTAAACATTGTTTTTTTCACCATTTCAAAATTTACTTCTCTTCCGTTCCATTCTTTCAGGGTCCTGTTCTCCATAAGAAAAGACTGTAGTTATTAAATTACCCAATCTGAGCCAAGGAGATAGTACCTAATAGTGCTGCCATTATTTTAGTGCATGCATTTGCACTGTTTGTGTTAGCAACTTAGCATA
The DNA here is from genome assembly GCA_026826555.1 of Tolypeutes matacus. Taxonomy (NCBI): domain Eukaryota; kingdom Metazoa; phylum Chordata; class Mammalia; order Cingulata; family Chlamyphoridae; genus Tolypeutes; species Tolypeutes matacus. The sequence goes on from JAKSZT010053783.1 coordinate 9,549,942, forward strand.
AAATGTATCTTAAGAAGACAAAACAGGATGACTCCAACAGTAAAGACTTTAAGCAAGTCAGAGCAAGATTCTTAAAAGTTTGAAAAATAAGAACCAATATTGAAATTTAGAAATAAAAGCCTAATAATATCTTTGGCAAGAAAAGAGAAAAATATGCTAGATATAGCAGTGGGCTGATTAACATAATTCTTTCCAGTGTATTCTTCTGTACTAAAGAGTAAATTCACAGACAACAATGATTTCACTAATGGAAAAGAAAGAAAATAATGAACTAAAATATTAAACTGAAATTGTTAGAAAAATAAGGATAATCCGAAGGAAAAAAAAAATACACAAGAAACGAAAAAAAAATCAGGAAGATGGTGAAATAAATTAAAAAAATAATTTAAAAAAATACCTATAATATATATAAGATAGATGTTCTACAAAAACTTCAAATTTGATTTTAAATTGTGGCTAAAAATAACATTCTATCACTCAAAACCATTCCTAAAAATATATCTCTATCTGGAATTAGGTTTGTTGAGGTATAGCTATATTTTTTTCTTATTTGTGTTGAGCTATGTAATGTGCATTGTTATTCGGCTTTGATAATAAGACTATCAAAAATAATACAATTTAAAATAAATATATATATATATACAAAATATATATATAAAATACAATTTAAAATAAAATATATATATATATAAATCTAAAAAAAATAGAAAATGATAGATGGGTAACAGATAAAATGATAGGCAGTTACAAATACATACACTTAGAGGTAAAGAAAGAGAAAATAGTAGGTAACATAAATTTAAAAAGTAATTCGATATGAGAGAAAAATGTAACATTTTATATTATGGTGATTCAAATTAGATAACTACATAATTTGCATAATTATTTGTTGATACACTTAAAAACCTCAATGAAACAATTTTTATAAAAATAACTGCATTCCAATATTGATATAGTAGTAGAAATAAATTGGAAAAACATATCTGTAACTATTTTCTTAATGGATTAACTTTGTGAAGTCAAAAAACAGATAATTACAATGATTAAAATTTATCCCAGGCTACAAGAAATGAAAGAAAACTAGTTATTTCACTGAGAAAATATTGTCTTGAGTATAACAATGTCTGAGATGGCAAATGTAAGTATTAATGCCGCTTTTTAAAAATAATAGCATATGGGAAAATAATAATTACATAACAATAAATGGGACCTAAATTATAAGAATTATTTATCATGATTCAGGAGGGTATTCTAGGTTTTTATAGATGGCTTGATATTTTGAAATATAGAAATAAAAAACATAATGAGTAAAATTAACATAGCATATTATTATCTCAGAAGACTCTATAAGGAAAATTAATATTAAATTCAATAATTCCTCATTTTCTATGATGGAAAGTATTTCAAACTTATTGCCAGCATTTTAATTAATGGTAAACCTGGAGTATAGGTTAATTAGCTGTTGTCCATGGTTGAATGTCAAGGCATCTATGAATTGGTTGCAAAAGTATAAAAGGGAGAAGTAGAAATTTATTTTTAACTTAAATATACTTCTGTTGCCTAGAAAACTGAATTTTTAAACACAATTCGTATCATATTATTCAGATAACATTTTATTGTTACCCACCAAAGAAATGTGCTGTGATATGAGACTGTGTTGTACACAGCCAGATAATACACAATCACTGTCTTTTTTGCTTTTAATATATATAATACTTTCCTATTATAAGATTAAAGGAAAATTTAACCTGTCAATAATTGTTGACTTCTGGTATTTGTTTAAAGTGACTCTACCTAAGTGGGAAAACAACAGAAGACAAGGCAAGACCAGTTCTGTGTGTCCATAATTAGTATTACCTAAGGCAAAGTAATGCAAAATTTTCAGTTCTGCTTGTGAGGCAAATAACATTGGAAATTTAGTAGAAGGAGCAACTTAGACTTGCCCAATGGATGGTATGGAATGTTTTTTTGTTTGTTTGTTTTTGTTTCTTAGGAAAGAGAATTATTTACTAAAGTAAAGAGGGATTTGTCCCATTAAGAGAATCTCATCTTGGAGTTTTGGGTGGCCTTTAATATTCTGAAGCAGACAGGTTATGAAGTAATTATAGCTTTTCCTCTTGTCTTCAGCAACTGCTGATTCTCAATTCCTCATTTCCTTTGGTTATATATAAGCTAGGCCAATCAAATAAGAATTTCAATTTTATGATTATTTTCTATTGAGGACATGAATTTAACTCAAAGAGTATTGGAGAAACGCAGTGATGCTTGCCGTGACGTGTTGGATAGAAGCAGACATCCTTTATTTTGGAGGTTCTGTAACCCTTTTTACAGGAATTACCCCTCCCTGTGGTGGTCTGCCCCACTACCTCAGAGGGAGGCACTTCTGCTCAGGCTGCCCAGAAGTGTACTCCTTCCCCTTAACACAGCCATCAATCTAGGTTGGCCCTGCAAGCTATAGATTTAACATTTAAATGTTGGATCCAGCCATGGATTCAAGTTCATTCCCTAAAACTTACCAGTTAGGTAAAATAATTTTTTTCCCCAATTTAAGGTAGATTGCATTGTATAAGTAGTTCTGAAGTAAAACCCTTATTATTCTGAATTAGGGTTGTTAACACTTGTTGCCACAAATTAATAAAGATCAGATAAAAAGATCATCATTATAAAAAAATGTGAATTTAAAAAATTTTTTGAAGAAGCATAATTTTTGTTTAATTACTGACATTTGCTTTTAGTAACAATAAATAATTGTTTAAAAATAATAATTCAAAATCCAATTAATGAAACACAGTTGGAAAATATAATAATAGCATGCTTATGAAACCTTTTTAGTAGAGATGACATAGTGCAATTAAAAGAATGGTGGACATATTTGGTAATGCAAAAACACATTTATATAAATTAATTAAAATAGAAAGGAAGATATATTGTAGAAAATATATACAACTACTACTAAGGCTTAGTAGCTGGATTATATAACTAGTAAAAAAAAACATAATAAAGACCTAAAAAATCACTAAGAGCCCTGGATCAGTCAATGAACAACACATACATTTTACAAATGTGCAACCAGCAGCAATAATGAAAAAGTATGCAAAACTTATGACCTTCATTATGAATCTAGGGAAGGAACCATGAGGTTTCACCCATCTAATCAACCAAAAAACAAAGGGAGGAAACAGTGAAAACTGATACTATTTTATATTACCGATGGCATTTTCAATATATATGGCATTTTTCAAGGATATTTGTCAATATGGTTCAAGTGCTATAAACATAGTAATCTTTATTCTCATTATAGCCCAGAAAGATGTCAACATTTTTATAATATTGAAAAATTAAAAGCAAAGTAAGTGTGCAAACACAAAATTTTATTAAATCCAGATATGTCCTCTATATCTATCTACAAAGAATACCTTGCAGCCTTTTATAAGTATGGCTTTGAAGACATCAAGCCATATAATACTAAATGGAGAAGTAGTAAATAAATGATATGCACAGATGGCAATATCTATGTAATTATTCTACAATTAGATACTGTTAGTACTTGTATTTAATAAATAGCAGCAGACAATTGGTTACCTTTAGAGATAAAAAAAAAAATTGTTTCTGCATTTCTTATGATACCACAAAATTGCAACAAAAACTTCAGACACAAAATAAAGCCTAACATCCAGGAAAATGTAGCATAATAACCATTTGTTTTGGGGTCGTGAAAGACTTGCTGAACTTGAAAGTGTTAAAACAAAGGAAAATATCATAGAGTCCATTACAAATATAGATATATAAACTCCTATTAGCCAATGGAAAAATGACTAAAAAGAAAGGTAAACATGCAGATGGAAAAATATTTGAAATAAATGGATAATAAAATTGTTAGTCTTAAAATAAGAGTAACTAAAGAAATTGAAAATAAATCTTGAGATTCCAGTAGATAACCAAAACAATTCATAAAAAGGAAATAAAAATAATTAATGGATATATAAAAAACACTCAGCTTAACATTAATAAAAACAACCAATAAAATGAAATACTTCCCTTTGTTTCTAAAATTAGGGAAGGCTTAAATAATTATATATAATGCAGGTGAAGGTAGAGTCAGATAGGCACTGACAAAAGACTGAAGGTATTAACAATTAATAAAACTTTTCTGGAAAGCAATTTGATAAAATATATCAGCCTAGTACTCCATTTCCAAAAATCTATTCTAAGGTAAAAACCTTAAGATAGTTACATATTTTGTCATGGCAATGTTTATGGTTAGTAGTATTTAGATGGAAAAATAGCATAATATAAAACATTACATGATTGGTATAATAAATTATTGTGCCCATATGATAGAATATTATGGTCTCTAAAAACTGTAAATTTAAATATTCAACTGAAATACTTAATAATTGTTCACTCTAATAATTTTAATTTAAAAGCATCCATTAAATTTCTAATGATGCTTTTTCTCTGACTTTTGTATATATGGTAAAAGTTAGCTCATTCTTTTCTACAATTTTTTATATATGATGTACAGGTACTGCTTTAGGATGGTGTGTTTTTTTGTGATTTGTTAATATTGTACTACAACTTTTATAATATACTCATAAAAAAGACATGAAATGCTATAAAAATATGTTTCAAACTCCCACAATTTCTACATCCATGTTTTCTGAATTCTTAGTTCCAGCTTCAACAGAAAACTGTCCTTTGTAGAGTGAGTGACAAACTCACAATATTAGTTGGGCCTCAATTTTTGCACTGCCTTCTTCTATTTTTGTGATAAAATATCACTTGGAGCAGCAAGAATAATATTATAAGGACCACTGAATGTAGTCGAATGCATATTACTGGCTTTTTATTCCCTTGAACATGGTTTTTACAAGTCAAATATTATAAAAGCAACCCACTATAAACCCCTCTTCTCTACTGCTCTTGAAACTACAATGGAAAGGGAAAAAAAACAGGTAGCTGCAGACAATGCTCAATCAGAATAAATAATTCACTCCAGAAGGATTCTGTTTTGCACTGAATACAACTATGAATGTAGATACATTCTATAGAAAATATATACTACATTGCCTCCAAATGGGTGGTAACCAAGCTCACTAGTAAAATAAATATCTGTGGCAAATGACACATACCTATTTAATGACACCGTGAGTTCATGTGAAGTTTGGCAGTGTAATAAAAGTCTTATCTCTTGCTTTCACTGCTATTGCACAGATTTAAACTGCTGTCTCAGAGGCAGTTTTACTATCTTTCTCAATCTACCCCATAAAAGTGAGACTTGATTTGCTTAGCATGAGAACAGATCAATAAAAGCTAAGTTATACAGCAGATTAGATCACTAACTCAGAGATCAAAGATGTTAAATACAACTTGTATAGGAAAACTAGATCAAAAGTTGAGCTCAAACACACTGTACATATTTGAAGAACTCAAAATAGCCTTTAATCTATACCAACAATTTACCTTAAGTCTTGTCACGGTCATTTTATATTGCAGTAGTTTACACATGGTGGACAACATTTTAAATGTACACAATGCCTACATATTTTAAAGTTTTGTTTCTACTAATTTTCTGAACTATCCTTCTAAAACAAAGCCTGGAAGAGAATGGCATTCATCAAAGCACTAAAGTTGTTGTGGCATATTTTTAAAATAACCTATTAATGTTATTAGAATTATAAAGTTAGACTTTGTTACAGAAAACAAATAGCATGCTACATAAATACATTATTGCTAATATTACCATTTAATTTTATTATTATAGTAAACCTATCCAGACTATCCAGACTTTTCGTTGAAATAAGGAAACTTGGTCTATAATCCACAGTTGTGATTTTGTTGAGTTGTTCTATCAAACTACACAGTTCTGTAAGTAGTTTCAGAAATTGAAAATGATCTCTCACCTTGCCATCCTCTCCCCACCACAACTGAGCCCCACTAAGAACATGTATAGGTACTTGTGTGGTATATTCCCATATTTCCTCCCATATAGAGAAGATAGGAGGAAAACAAAACTACAGCAACACAATCTTCACAGTAGAGCCTCCTACTGTGAAAGTGCAGTATCCTTAAATGTTTTCACCATAGCATATTGGTGACCCTTTAGAAAAAAATCCTGCTACACATGCTCATTTAAGTAAAACTTTGTAGCTTATAGCACAGAGCCCATCCCCTACCTCCGCTCTCTCAGATTATATCTTCTTTTCAGCATTGTGATGGGACTTAAATTTTATAGCTCATGACATAAGAGGTCTGACTGCCCTGGAAACGTCACATACTCTTCATTCATATATTGTCAAATTCCCCACTGCCTTTTTAACCACTCATTTGACATCCTGATGTGCTCCTCTTTATTTTCAGTGTTTCTCCAAGATGATCTTTCCCCCAAATGTAAGAAACATTGACATTGAAGTTCAATGAAATAAAGAAGAAAATAAATATTGTCCATCATCACATCACCCAAAATAATGGTATTTAACATTTTAGCATTTATCTTCTCATGTTTTCTTTGCATATATAGATATATTCCAAAATCACCATTTGCATGTTTTTTCTCATTTAACTAAAAATGATACAGTAATTAACACACTGATTTTATATGTGTGTATTTTTATGTGCATGTACACATATATAAAATTCTTTACACATTTAAACACATGCACAGGTATTTTTTTGACAATGTGCAAACACTTTTAATTAAAGTAAAAGGAGGGGAAACAAGTGAAATTGTTGTTGACATGTATTAAGAAATATTGTCTTAATTTTTTTGCACTGTAAACAATGGTATTTTAGTAAAGCTATGAACTCTTCTTCAGAATAATTTCAAAAACAAAATAATAGGTAGATAGGTAAGTAAATATATAGCAAAAAAAAAAATCAATTACACTGAAATACACTAGTATCTTTGAATCCCATCTGGAAAAGGCAAGCTATATTAGTAATGAGGACCTTACGCATTAAGCCTTAAGCTTAAAGACACATTATGTTAAAATTGAAGCACCTGAGAAATTCCTTACATACTATCCTGAAAATTTCATCTCTCAAAGCAGGAAAACATTATGCCTTTCTTATTGAATAAATCCACCTTTCCCTGAGCACAAACATGGTTTCTCTACAATGTCAATCTGACCACACAGCTCTTAAAATTCTTGTGACTCCCTATCATTCCACAGGATAAAGTACAGGTACCTAGCATGGCATCCAAGTATTTTAACAGTCACAATTGTATGTTGTCCTTTTTTAAAAAAAATTTTGTACATAAAAAGGTAGTTATATTATTCACAATAACCAAAAGTTGGAAACAACCCAAGTGTTCAACTACAGATAAATGGATTAACAAATATGGCACATACATGCAATGGAATATTATTTGGCCATAAAAAGAATGAAGTTCTGAGACATACTGCAAAATGGAAGAATCTTGAAATATCATACCGAATGAAATTAAGCTAGGCAGATAAAGAAAACTACTTTATGATTTCACTTACATGAGATATCTAGAAATAACAAGTTCATTGAAACAAAAAGTAGATTAAAGGTTATCAGGAAATGGGGATGGGAAAAGAAGTTGCTGCTTAATGCATATAAAGTATTTGAAAATGTTGGAAATTTTTAAATAAAATAACCAAAGAATAAAGAAAAATAGCTAGTAAACTACCATATATATTCATTAACAAACTAATAAAACTTTTCTATTTTTTGGAAAAATTGCCAATTTATGTCCCAGAATATTTAGAACCAGGATAGATTCTGGTTAAATGGTACTATAAATTAAGAAAATAATTTTCCTTTTAAATGTGAAATCATGGATGATACTGCAGTTTCAGGAGAAAAATATAAGAATAACATTTTAAAAATTCAATAAATAAGTGAAACTTTAAATTGCAATGAGCTGATTGGTTTGTAGCACTTTAATCCTGTGTAATCTCTGGAAGTTGGAAATATGATAGAGTGCCAATAATATTCATGTAGTTGAAACATAAAATTGTGCATTGTGGCTTATGTTCATTTTATATATTAATCAAACTGCCAGTACTTTGTACTAGCACTGACTTTTAAACAAATACTTTAGGTATTTTTACATAAATTATGTAGCTGTTTTATGTAAATCATGGAGTCTAACTGTTATTATTGCCTTTTGCACATGGGTTTCATAAATTTGGTTGCTCTCTTGGAAGAATACTCATAAAGAATGCAAGGAAGCCATTGTTGTGGTAATGATTAAAAACAAAAAAGCTCTAGGTTTTTATTTAGTTTTCCTAAATAAATATGATCTTGCAAAATATGATCAGATAGATTTAGTTATGGGAAAAGTTATTTTGAGTTTCTAATACTTGCATTAAAATCTGAGGTCCACTAAATATCCATTGTTTCAATAAATTTAATGACAGCCTGAAAAAGAAATCGATCCTTAAGGAAAAGAAATAAAATACCAGGGAGAAAAAGCACCCAAGATGAATCTTTTCTCCCTTATGTAAAATAGGGTAGGTGGCTGATCTTGGAATGGGTTCTGACAAGCTGCGGCCATGAGGCCCAATTGTGGTCGTTTCATACATTATTTTTACAGTAAATGTTGCCACAGAAATGGTGGGCAAACTAAGAATTTTCAGTTATCTTTTCATGACCTCCTTCAATTCTAAAAAAAAAAAAAAAACTCTTCTCCTAAGGCACTTAATCGATGTAATACAAACCCCTTCCTTTCTTCAATTATATTTATAATCCTTTTCCCCCTTTATCCATTACACTATCTTGTCTCATTATTGTCCATAAAAGTAGTCAAATTGATAATGTAATTCATTTCCTTCCTTCTATATTCACGAATAATCCTGATTTTTGTTTCATATTTTGGTAAAAAGCTACAAAGAATTATTTATGGGTATGTATTATTTTTATTGGAATTATTTATTTATTTATTTATTTTTACTTTCTAAGTTAGAGATGTTAGTTCCTCCTTTTAGCTACTAATTGGTATGGGCATGATGAATAGTCTTTCCTGGGCACAATCTGTCATTTTGAATCTACAGGATTTCACAGTGATGTTAGAGAGTGGGCGTCCTGATATGTTTCTCAAAAGGATTGACTGTTAAGTATGAAGTTATCAGGAACAAATGCAACATGCAAAGGTTATAAGAATAGTTGTTTCATAAGGAAAAGCAAAGTTAGATTCTGATTTTGATTTTCCGAATTTTCATTACAAACATTCTATTCCAAGTTATTTTGCAGATTCCCTTCAGCTTGAAATCGGATTTGGAAATATAAATGACATAAATATCATGTTATATTGGGGACATCTCAATATTTACTCTAAAAGTCAAATGAAAGCTACGAGTCAAATAGGCAGCTGAACTAATTCAGGAGGAAAAAACGACTGTACATCAACTGACTGAATATTTCACTAAATAATCTAGATTTTAATTACAGTTCCTTCTCTTTTTTCATATTTTGATCTAATTTTAGTTGCATATTAATTATAGTTGCTATAAAAAAGAGTATGTCAAACGTGTTCATTACCAGTTTTATTACTTGTTCATAAGTTGTCTATAAGAAAATTCTTTTTAATGAACATATGTTATGACAAAGTATTATTTTATAAAAGAAAGTCTTTGAATCAATTAAAAAACATGGACATAGTAATTCAGAATGTCTTAGTTTGCAATAAACATTTACTTACTCTGATTATTACCACTCTAATCAGTGTGTCCTCTGACAGATATCAGCACATTGGTAGTGCTCTCCATATATGTTTTTTTTGCATTAATCAGAATTATGAGGATTAGGGATCTAGATCTTAAATCTATAGGTTAAGAAGAAAAAACTCAAGTGAAGGGAATATTATTGGAATGCTTATGAAAATGGAGGGAAGAGTGTAAAAAAGAAGGGAGTGACAAAGTTATTTTAAAGGACATTAAAACCTAGTTTGATGGTTTAGAATATGGGGTGGGAGAGTCAAACACACCCCATCTCAAGGATTCTGGTTACTTTGTATTCTGGAATGCTGATGAGAAATGGGAATCAAAATAAGCAGTTTGGAAGCAGGAGTCAGATAATTAGAAAGGCACTGATCATTTTTTACAGAGAACCAGAGAAAAATGAAAGAAAGAACAGAAAGGAAGAAGGGAGGGAAGGAGGGAGGAAAGGGAAATTCCTCCTACTAAAACAAAACATATTCATAAGTTCTTGTTGAAATGTAGAAAGCTAGATGGCAAACAGGAAAAGGGGATGAAAATAGTACTGCAATAATATAGTCCTAATTTCAGATTTTCAAATATACTGGTGGCATACCGAAAGTGTGATCTTTTGCTTTATTTTTGTGAGCATAAAACGATGGCTTTTAATTTTTTCACTCATTCTATTTTTGCAGCCCTATTCTTATCATAATGTTTTAAGATTTTTAACTACATTTTTTTTTTAATTACTAAGAATTTCTGGAAAATTGAGGCAGGAAAGAAATGGCAGTAGTTAGGTAGGTAGCAATAAAAAAGTATTTTTTACTTTAATCTAAACTTAAGTATACTTATTTATTCAATGTTCTACAGTGTTTATATGGAAAATTATCAAGAAAGTAAGAAAGGGAATTTATATGTGCTCTTTTATGTGAGCTCCTTAATAATGTAAATTTCAGTATAACTGATTTTAGCTTTTGACATCATCTCCAAGGTAATATCTACAAGTATCTTTCAAGTGTCTTCACACATTATGTCTTTATATTGCTATATTCCCCAGTACCCCAGTATTTATTTTACTTTTTAGTGTTTTTTTTTTTATGTTTGTTTATTTTATGTTGTTTTGTTTTACTTTTCAGGGTGGTTTGTTGTTTCAGTTAGCCTTGAGTGTATATCTTAACTTCATATGGTCTTTTTGTTAATGATTGGTATTTGAGATGCTCTTCCTATAAATTTGCTGTTATATTATTCATGGTAGTCTAATTGCTACAATAAATAGCCTCCAAATCTCAATGACTTTACCTTATAAAAATTAATTTCTCTCTCATATCACAGTCCACTGCAAGTCAGTGAAGTTGGAGGTATGGCTGTGGGGATTCATTCTCTGTATCTCACTGTGCTAAAGAAACTCGGATCCTTCCATCAGGTGCTTCTGCCATCCCCTACAACCTTTGAACTTTCCACTCAATCTATGTATCAGCCCTGTAGAGGAGAAGAAAGAAAAAGGGATATTTGATCTTAATCACCTCAGTCCAGAAATGATAACCAATCACTGCTGCCTAATTCAATTAATGAGGACTAGTTACTTAGCTCTTCTTAGATGCTAGGGGTCTGGGAAATGCGGTCTGGTCAGGTTCCCAGGGGAGGAGTAGACCACAGACATCAGTAAGCACTTCTAGAATCTGCTAAAGCTATTGCCCTACCTTTTCTCCCCCTTGCCCTTTAAATATTCCTTAACATGTATATAACATACCATCAAATTATCCAATTTATGTGGCTTTAGAAATCTATAAGTAAATACAGTTGTGCAAGTTTATTTAACCTCTAACCTTAATAGGCAATATGTATCATCATAATATCTCCTTAGGAATAATCATTATAATTAAGATTCCATTCCATTATGGAGTTTTTTGGGCAAAATCCATACTCTTGTCTCTAGTATTATTATCCAGACTTACCTGTTTAGTAACAATTTCAGCCCTCAAATATCATATATATTTTTTGTGATACCTTGCTCCATTTTTGAAAAGGAGGCTAAATAATAGAATTATTGTATTTGATTTTTATTTGAGAGAACATCCTTAGAACTTTTAATTATGTCTTAATAGCATCAAGACATTAATTCTAAGCTCTGCTTTGTTCATTAGGAAAAAAAATCAGCTTCCTTCTTCACACTAATGATGAAATCCAAAATTAAATAAATATATATATAAGAAAACAATATCTACATTTAATAATTACTTTTAAGGTGAATTTTCACTAGAACTTTGGAAATGAGAGGGATGAGAAATAGAAAACAATAGAGGTAAGACATTTATCTTAAATGTAGCAAAGATGTTTTACTTAAAGGGGTAAGTTAAGATTCCAGGGTACATCTTTTACATACATAAAGTATATATAGTTCACTGTGTGGAAAATATTTAAAATCAATCAGAAATAAGGGGTCAATTAACATTCTAGGGGCATTTTAATTTTCTTTATTTTGCTTTTGACAATCTCGTTTTGCTGCATGCTAAATTGCATGCTAATTCCTGACACTAATCTATATTCAAAAATTTAGAAGGACCTGAGGGCAATAATAATAGTAATAATAACAATGTTAATAGAAAGTTCTTTGGCTTCCCTTTTCTGGTAACTTACTATAAGCCTTGTACTATGCAAATTCTTCCAGATGCATTATATCATTTCATTTTCACAAACCCTGTGAGATATTATCAATAGCTTCACTTTACATATAAACAAAACTGAGGATAGGGAAAAAAAATTCTCCAAGTCACACAGCTAATAATAAGCAGAACCATTATTAGAGTCAGATTATTTGAATCCAAAGATGATGCGTTTTCACTGGAATGAGGCAATGGGAAAGGTTTTGGGAGTAACACTACACATGGCAAAAGCATTAGCTTATAAAATTAGTGAAATAACTTAGTCATAACATTGATAACAATACCAAGTTAATTAACCCAAATGCTCTGTGTAATTAGGTGATGAAGATTGAGGGCTTGTGCTAAATTTCCCCAAACCTATGTTGCTATCAAACTCATTTCCATTTTGTTCTTTCAAGTTGACAACAAATAGATCTGCTAGACTTTAAAAGTAATTGTTTTAGGGAGAGCTTTTTTTTATATAGATAATTTTAATTGATATGCTTTCTATTAAAATGTCAATTAACCTTGATTTTTATCCTTTATTATTTAAAATAGGTACTGAATAATTTTGTTGCAGATATAAAACGCAAACCTCTAATGAGGTAAATTGCTTATGGAGCTTCTGCTTAATTAGTTCAGTCACTTGCTGTCACTCCTAATTAGATAACTAAATTTCCTACCTTTGTAAAATACCACATTTGGTATAACTTAACACTGACAGCCATTAATTTAATATCCCATGGCTATATTTGTGAGTTCACTTACAGAAATTTTGCTTTGTAAAATTTCACTCACATTTTAATTTCAATATGTACTGCATTATCTTTCTTTTTTTCTATCAAATTATGATTTACTCAAAAGGACCTTATTCATATACTGTTTATTTAATAAATAAAAATTGATTGTTAGCTTTTGGGTTTATTTTGTATTATGCAATTAAAACACTTATTTAAGACTTGTAGGAAAGATGTATACAAGAATCTTAAGTAACATCTTTAAGTAAAACATCTTTGCTACACCTAAGATAAATGTTTCATCTCTGCTGTTTTTCATTTCTCATCCCTCTCATTTCAAAGTTCTGGTGAAAATTCATTGTTCTCTGATGAGTCTAACTTAATTTAAATTACCCTTTGATTAAAATCCAGCATTTAGCTTTCATATTATTTATTTCCCTTGGTTTGTGTGTTTTTCTTTTCTTGATATTTCAACATGGTATGATTTGACAAGCAACTTAAAGGAATATATATATATATATATATGTATATATATATATACATATATATATATACATATATATATATATACACAACAGTATTTTTAATATATATATACACACACACATATATAAGTCAGTGTAATAATATATGTATGTATATTGCTAGACCAGTGTTATTTATCTGAAGTGTGGCTCCCCAAATGTCATAGACTGGCAGCCATATTTATGGTTTGAATGGATGATCTTCTAGACACCTGCTAGTCTTCGAAGTTTCATTGTTAGAGCCTCATTCCTGATGTAATGTGGCATAATTCTAAAAGCCTCCCTTTTTTTTTTACAGTTGAGAGAATAATACAATAGTTTCTTATCATCCCCCTACTCTTTTAGCTTGCATCAGCTTATAGGAAAAATTTTAAACTGAGATCAGGAAATAGAAGTAGTATAACAGAGTTAATAAAATAAAATATGTGATCATTAGAGGAGATAGAATAAAAAAATTAAAAAAAAACTTAGCTGGTCACCTCACCTGTAGAGGAAAATTCATTTTCTTCAGTGCACAGGATCATGCTTTAACACTCATTAGCACCGTGCCCTGTGCAAACCTATAAATATATTTTCTACTTCAGTTATTTGGGAGTTTCTTGATAGAGAAAATATACATTTGTTAGTTCTTTAAATATTTACTGAGTGCACATAATATTCCAGTTATAGTCTTCGAGACCCCAATGAAGAGTTCAATGCAGGCAGTTGGGCAGTATGTTTAGAGATGTAGTAATTTCCTGAAATATGTTCCAGGCAATGAAGGAAGCAGCAGAATCTTGTGGGGGGAATATCAGACATGGAGATTTCTGCTTTTAACCATCTAAATTCAGGCAAGATATTTGCACCTCTGCTTTACCACCTATAAAATAGAAAGGAAGCATTTGTCCCTGCCTACCTTATACAATAACGCTAAATAAATTGATTAGTGATAATAGTTTGAGTAATAAGACAGTACTTTACAAATCTTTAATATATCAGCTCAATGTTCAGGATGTATTAGAAAGAACAGTTTTCAACATTAGATAGATGCCAGTGATTACAGGTTCTCCCTCCAACAACTCGTTCTCCTCCATTAACCTAAGTGGATGGAGGAAATTTTTGTACTCAGCTAGTAACCTGGAATTGGAAATAGAAATAGGAAATCTCTAGATTTTTCTCATAATTTTTCCCAAAGTCCTAAAGAATCACTTCTCTTGTTCCAAACCTTTCACCTGTGTCTGCAATAGAAAATAATAAAGCACTAAAATCCAACTGTAAAAAAATCATAATGTCATGCCCCTATTCTTCACTCATTGGGGGTAATAATTAGGTAATATCGTAAGAGAAGTGACATATTTACCCTACAGTTAGGAAGAGAATTACTCCTTTCTTCATTCAGAGCAACTTAATTCTGTCAACGGAGCCATATAGATTGGCAAAATATGAGAGTGCATGTGAATCAAATAAGAAAATCAATGCAATTTTTTTATCCTGAGTATGACTTTGGCTATTAATGTTTCAAAAATATATTATTTTCCTTTTCATCAATACACACTTGTCTTTGTCCTGCATGATTTGCACTTATAAAAGGATAAGAGTGTAGCTATTTTCCAAAAGCTGTGTTGTCCAAGTGGGTACCACAGGTACAAAATGTTTCCTTTTTTCTCCTCCTGTTGTTTCAACGCTACTTAATGACTAAAAACCGAATACCAAGGACAATCATGAGCACTTAAGGCCCAATTCATAAAAAAAAAATGATGCAAGCCATTTATGCGCAAATGTTGCTACTTTCATATGGAAACAAGGTACATAAAGAACTCTCTTTTGTGATTCATAAATCCCCTTTAAGGTAATTTTGTTGCTCAGTTTTGTACCTCAGGAGAGCAAAACTCCAAAAGAGAGAAGTAGGAAAGAAAAGAAAGCCTACAGATATACATATGGCCTTATTTGCATAAAAAAATCACAGCAAGCTTTTTATGCAATATTAATTAAACATATAAGAGAAAGTGGTGTGTGGATTGTATACTCATTATCCACTTTAGTCAAGAATATAAACTATATACAGAAAATATTAAAACACACACACATGCTTGCATCCAGACAGACCCAGAACCTTACTCATTTTGGTTGATTTGCCTACTTATGGTCTAAGAGGAGAATGTACTGGTATAAATATTCAAAATCTATATCCAGTTGTTTTGTAGGGTTTGGGGGGGGGGCAGGGGAGGGCACCCAGGAAAATTAGAGGCATATAATTTTTCCCGTAATTTGCTGAGTCTGTGTATAAGCAAAGGTTACTGAGTCTGTTGTTTGCCTTCTGTGAATGCTAACACTTTAGATACATTCAAGGAAATTAGAAATCAAAGTGATATGACTGACAGAAAGGGCATGAATACATTACTACTGACCATTATTAGATTCAATATTATTGTACAAAAGCCTGTAAAACAAGGTCAACAAAGTGTTGATCTCTTCAAATTTGAAATAAATGTGAATATTTTATAGTCTCAATTTTGTGGCCAGTGTCACCCTTTTGTAATTTACTGACTTCACCACCATTCTTCACAGTTCCTGACTAAGAGAACACACACCATGCCCTGTGGCAGAATTGTACACGTGAAAATCATGAGTAAAAATGAAAAATTGTAGTGGAAGCACAGCATAGTTTAGGCACTGTGTGCTGGTTATGCTTCTTTCCTACTCATGCCCTACCCCAGTGTATACACAACTCCAAATTCATTCTCCATCCTTTGCTAACCTGCTTGGTGCCCTGGAAGATTAACCTCGCTGGCTTCCAATTAGGTTCTGCCAATGGGAAATACTGGCAAGAAATGAGGGGAGGGAAGAGAAAGGAGTTTGGGCAGTTTTTCCCTACTCCCTCTGTACTTGAACACTGTGACTCTGACTGTGTCCCTCCATGAGTACAGTTTCTGTTGGGTGGTCCTATTCCACAACTCAGCTTTTACTGGTTTCTGGGAGCAATACTTTCCTCCTTTGTCCCACAACTCTGAATGTGGAAAGGCTTATTCTGCTTCCAGTCTCTGAGCATCTCAACAGCTCCTCAACCCTGCCAATATTTTTCTGTGGGAGCAAATTCTGGAAGATGTTTAAGTTTGCTAAAAGCTGATGGAAGCAATATACCAGAAATGGGTTATCTTTTTATAATGGGAATTTATTAGCATAAAAGCTTACAGTTCTGAGGCTGTAAAAGTGTCCAAATCAAGGCATCATCAGAGATACTGTCTCATCAAGCTGCAGCTGAAGGCAATCAGGCACATGGCAGGGCTTGATGGCTGCTCTGCAGCTCTCTGCCTTTTCCTCCAGGCTTACTTTCTCCCAGAGCTCAGCTGTGGACTATCAGGCATATAGCTCTCTCCCCTTTCCTCCAGGCCTGTTTCTTTCCACCTCTTAGGGCCTTTTTCTGCTCCTCTGTTTTCTGCTGATTCCAGCCTTCAGCCTCTAGAACTTCTCTCTCAGCTCTTGGGATTTCTTTGTCTCTGCTACATATTTATGTGTCTAAAGCTTTTTTTAAAAAAATTAATTTTATTAATACATATTAATAAAGCATAAATCCATCCAAAGTGTACAATCAATGGTATTCAGTATAGTCGCATATTTGTGCATTCATCACTTCAGTCATTTTTAGAGCATTTTCATTATTCCAGTAATAATAATTATAATCGTAAACAAAAACCTCTCAATCTCTCTGTGCTTCTCCTGCTGTACATAGCTGCTATTCTCTTTCCTTCTCTCTAGTTTATTTGTATTCATATTTTATAAAAACAGTTTTATATATACAATATCTTCCACATTCTTGTTTTATATGAGGTTTCATGTATTATACAACCCATGTTACATTTTTAGATGTCTTTCTAGTAATATACATGACCTTACACACTCTTTCAACTATGATCATACCCATATAATGGCTCTGCTTGTCATAAACACCATGATGTGCTCTCACCATTTCTATCCATTTCCAAAGGTTTAAAGACTTAAAACCAATTCTGCAGAGATTAACCCTCAGCTTTCCTATCTCTACCCTCATACCATTTTCTGGTTACCTATATTCTAATTACTAATTCCATGAGTTTACACAATATATTTAGTTCATAATAGTGCAATCAAACAATATTTGTTCTGGCTTGCTTCACTCAACGTAATGTCCTCCATGTTCGTCCATGTTGTCATATGCTACACAGCTTCATCTTTTCTTACCACTGCTTAATATTGTATGGTGTGTATGCACCCAACTTGTTTATCCATTCATCAGTTGAAGCACACCTAGGTTGTTTCCAACTTTTCGCAATGATGAATACCATCGCCAAGAACATAAGAGTGCAAATGTCTATTAGTGTCATTGCTCTCAGTTCTTCTGGGTATATAATATGTAGCAATGTTTTTGTAGTTTTCTGAATACAGGTCCTTTATGTCCTTGGTTAAATTTATTACTAAATATTTGATTTTTTTAGTCTTTCTTAAAAATGGGATTTTTTTCTGATTTCCTCCTCATATTGGACATCAGTAGTGTAAAGAAATGCTATTGATTTTTGTATATTCATTTTGTATCCTGCCATTTTGCCGAACTCATCTATTAATTCTGGTAGCTTTGCTGTGGATTTTTCAGTATTTTCTAGTTTTAGAATCATATCATCAGCAAATAGTTAAAGTTTTACTTCTTCTTTTCCTATCTGAGTGCCTTTTATTTCTTTATATAGAGTAATTGTTCTGGCTAGAACTTCTAGCATAATATTGAATAACAATGGTGACAGTGAGCAAAGTTCTCTTGTTCCTTATCTCAGCAGGAAAGCTTCCAGTTTTTCACTGTCGAGTACAATGCTAGCTGTAAGTTTTTCGTACATGCACTTTACCACATTGAGAAAACATACTTCTATTCCTATCTTTTGGAGTGTTTTTATCAAGAAAGGGTGCTGTATTTTGTCAAATGCCTTTACTGCATCAGTTGAGAGGATCATGTGATTTTTCTACTTCAGATTATCAATGTGGTTTATTACACTAACTGATTTTCTTGTGTTGAACCACCCTTACATGCCTGGGATTAAAACCACTTGTTCGTGGTATATAATTCTTTTAATGTGCTTTTGGATTCAGTTTGCAAGTATTATTTGAGGACTTTTGCAGCTATATTCATTAGAGATATTGATCTGTAATTTTCTTTTTTTTTTTTTTTTTTTTTTTTTGTAGTAACTTTATCTGGTTTTGGTATTAGGGTGATGTTGGCTTCATAGAATGAGTTTGGTAGTATGCTTTCCTGTTCAATTTTTTGGAAGAGCTTGAGTAAGATTGGTATCAGATTGTCTTTGAATGATGGGTGGAATTTACCTGTGATGCCATCTGGTCCCGGGCTTTTCATCTTTGGGAGGTTTTGATGACTGTTTCAATCTCTTCACTTGTAATTGGTTTGTTGAGGTTTTCTATTTCTTCTAGGTCAATGTAGGTGTTTCATGTGTCTCTAGGAATTTGTCCATCTCATCTACAGTGCCTACATTTTTTGGCATATAGTTGTTCATAGTATCCTCTTTTATGTGGTGTCAGTGGTAATGTCCTTCTCAATTCTGATTTTATTTATTTGAGTCTTTGCTCTTTTTTTCTTTGTCAGTCTAACTAAAGGTTTGTTGATTTTGCTGATCTTTTCAAGGAACCATTTTTTGGTGTTGTTGATTCTCTCTAAATTTTTTTGTTCTCAATTTCATTTATGTCTGCTCTGATCTTTACTATTTCTTTCCTTTGGCTTGGTTTGGGATTAATTTGCTGTTCTTTTTCTAATTCCTCCAGGTATGCAGTTAGACCTTTAATTTTAGATCTTTCTTCTTTTTTAATATAAGCATTAATGTAAATTTCCCTCTCAGCACTGCCTTTGTGGTGTCCCATAGGCTTTGATATCCTGTGTTCTCATTTTCATTCATCTAAAGATATTTGCTGAATTCTCTAGCAATTTCTTCTGTAACCCACTGATTATTTAAGAGTGTGTTATTCAATCTTCATATATTTATGAATTTTCCCTTTTGTATCCATTATAGATTTCCAGCTTCTTTCCATTATGATCAGAGAAAGTGTTTTGTATAATTTCAATCTTTTAAAATTTATTGTCTTTCCTGTAGCCCAAAATATGGTCTATGTTAGAGAAGGATTCATGAGCACTTGAAGAGAAAGTATATCCTGCTGTTTTGGGGTACAAGGCTTTATAGATATCTGATAGGTCTAGTTCATTTATTATATTATTCAAGTTTTCTCTTTCATTATTTATCCTGTGGCCAGATGTTCTATCCAATAATGAGAGTGGTATATTGAAGTCTCCAACTGTTATTGTAGAGACATCTATTTCTCCCTTCAGTTTTTCCAGTGTTTGCTGCATGTATCTTGGGGCACTCAGGTTAGGTGCATAAATATTTAGTATAGCAATTTCTTCTTGGTAAATTGCCCCTTTTGTTAATATGTAATGACCTACAGCAATTTCTTCTTGGTGAGTTGCCCCTTTTGTTAATATATAATGACCTATAGCAATTTCTTCTTGATGCACTGCCCCTTTTGTTAATATATAATGACCTTCTTCATACCATCTAATAGTTTTGCATTTGAAATCTATTTTATCCGATATTAGTACTGCTACTCTAGCTCTATTTGGGTACTATTTGTATGTAATAGCTTCCAACCTTTTACCTTTTACCTGGTTGTGTCCTTACATATGAGGTGGGTCTCTTATAGACAACATATAGATGGCACATATTTTTTTATCCATTCTCTCAGTCTATGTTTTTTGATTGGGGAGTTTGATCTATTGACATTCAATGTTATTACTGTAAAGGCATTACTTACATCACTCATTTTGTCCTTCAGTTCTCTGTTGTCATATCATTCTATTGTCTGTCTTCTTACTCGTCTTTAGTTTACTCTTCCTAATAATCTTCATTTCTACATTCTTCTCTAAATCTCTCACCCTTGATTTTCCTTTCAGGCTACAGCACTCCCTTAAGTATCTCTTGTAATTCTGGTCTTTTGGTAACATATTCTATCAGTTTGTGTTTGTGAGGACTTTGAACTCACCCTCATTTTTGAAGGACAGCTTTGCCAGATACAGAATTCTTGGCTGGCAGTTTCTCTTTTTCAGTGTCTTAAATACATCATACCACTTTCTTCTTGCCTCCATGGCTTCTGATGAGAGGTTTGCACTTAATCTTATTGAATTTCACTTATATGTGATGCTTTGCTTTTTTCTTGCTGTTTCAGAATTCTCTCTTTATCTCTGATATTTGTTATTCTGAATTGTCATGTCTTGGGGTAGGTTTATTTGAATTTATTCTGTTTGGGATACAATGTCCTTCTTGGATATTGATATTTGTGTTTCATAAGGGTTGGGAAGTTTTTGGTCATTATTTCCTCAAATATTCTTTCTGCCCCCTTTCCATTCTCTTCTCCTCCTGGGACACCAATAATGCATGTTTGTGCATTTAGTGTCGTCATTCAATTTCCTGAGACCCTGCTCTATTTTTTCCATTCCCTTCTCTTTCTGTTCTCCTATCTTTTCTGGTTCAGATGTTCTGTCTCAAAATCACTAATTCTGTCTTTGAGCAATTCAAATCTGCTCTTATGTACCCCTAATGTATTTTTAAATCTCATCTATTGTATCTTTCATTCCCATAAGGTCTGTTATTTTTCTTTGCAAGCTTTCACATTGTTCTTTACACTCACCCAATGTCTTCTTAATATTCTTTAGCTCTTTAGTCATATTTTCTTTCAATTCTTTGAATTGATTTAGGAGAGTTGTGTGATTATCATTGGTTAATTTTCTTAAATCTATTCTCTTCAAGATATTTGGTGTGTTCCTTTGGATGGGTCATCTCTTCCTGTTTCTTAGGCTTGTAATTTTTCACTAATGTCTAGGCACCTGAATATGTTGGTGAACTTACTCTGATAGTCAATTTCTCTCTCTTGCTTAATTTTTTCTTCTCAGCTATTCTTTGATATTTGGTTCAACTTATTCTAAGGCTTTAAAATTGCCCAGTTTAAGTTTTCAAAATCAAGCCAGGGACTCACTAATGGGGCACAGGTTTCCTCCCAGGAGTTAGAGTACAGAGGAAACCAAAAGCAGTTTCTGTCCATGCAGTTTCCAGACCATCTAGTTGATGGTGCTCATTGGTACACTTTTTCACCAAGGTGTTTCAATCTCCATTTTCCTGTGTTTTGTTCTTGCCAGAGCCGAGATTCAAAGCTCGCTCTGCTGGCCAAATTCACTGACGAAAAGCCTCCAACACCCCCTCACTTTTCACTTGTAACAATTGACTGGAAGGAAGATGTTTTTTCCTCTCTCAGTCAGCTGCAGTGAGCTAGGAGTTTTATCCTAGCTTAATATCTTTGTGGTGAGTGAGGGGAGCTCTTCTCAGCCACTATAGGAGTTTTGTAACTAATGTTTGTTGTTTTGAGTTCTTTGTCTGTTGGTCCCTCATCCTCCTCTGAGTTGTGCAGCACTATCCTGGTCAGCTGACCCCTACAGCAAGTCCTTTGGACAGCTTTTAGCTCTTTCTTCATTGTTTTTGTGAGACAGTTGAAACCTGCCAGCCTATTCTGATGCCATTCTCCCACATTTCCTGTCTGTAGCTTTTTAGTCTTCCTTTTATAAAGAGAGAGGGTAAGAGGGTCTTAATACAGACCCTCTTAAGACCCACCCTGTGTCCTGCAATCTAATCAAAGTTCCTTAACTGATGTGATCTAATCAAAGGTGATCTAATCTAAAAGATCCCTTAACCGAATCTAATCAAAATGTCCCATCTACAATGCGTGTACAGGCACAGGAATTGGTTTGTTTTAAAAGTATGATCTTTTCTGGGATCCACAAAAAGCCTCAAACTGTCACAGAAGAATACTTTTGTGTGTGTGTGTGTGTGTGTGTGTGAACCTGAAGTGATACAGATATCCAAAATTTTTATTTTTCAAATTGATTTCTCTTTCTGTATAACTACTGAATGATTACTATATAATTGCCCTGTTGATGTAACATTGTATGGCTTATGTTCTCAGTTGCAGCTTGAACCTATCAGCAGCCCTCATTCTGTGACACTTTAGCTCACAATTGTAGAGAATTTATTTTAAAGGACATCAAATTCTGAGTAGGCAATGAATGGAGTTTGATAATGATCATTTTTAATGTACTTCACCTGATTTTGGGTGGGACACTTATTTATTCAATTAACAAAACCATATGTAAAGCATTTTATGATGACTGTAGATGAATGAGATAAATAGATATCTACTAGTAATACTATTAATAAGAGTGATAATGACATCAACAACTATAAATACAAGAACAAAAGCAAAAATGTAGCATTGCTTTCTCTGTGCCAGGCACTGTGACTTTATCTTATTTAAACTTAATGTATACCATATGAGTCAAATAGTATAGCATTATTTTCATTTGCTTAGAATGAGGTAATTGGAACGTATGTTACATAACTTGCCCACAGTCACTTAAAATATAAATAGCAGAATTGGTACTTGGACCCATAATAGTTTAGATTCCAAAACCAAGCCCTTAACCACCATGCTATCATAGATTTACTTATAACAATTTAATCACTACCAGAAAATTCTTTGATATTTCAGTGCATTAGTTTCTATAATGGTCTTTAGTCTTTCTTACTGATTGTTACAAGTCTTCTATATACTAAGGCTATTGTAGCCACTGGGCAATTTGATGTAATTATGAATTCCAAAAATATATATTGAATTATGCTTGTAAATTGGTCATATTGAATTATGCTTGTAAATTGGTCTGCTAATCTGTGCATGATTAAGTTATGATTAGGGCATTACATGGGCCACATCAGTAGGGCATTGAGCCCCACCCCTTGGTGGGTGGGGAATAAAATATAAAAGGCATGGCAAAGAGCAGTTCTGATGTTGGAGTTTTGATGCTGGAGCCCAGGGAGGCAAGCAGATGGAGGAGCTTGATCGTGAGGAAAGAAAGAAGGCTCTGGGATAGAGACGAGCCATTCACCTGACAGTTTCACAGCTGGCCTTGTGGAGAGAAGCAAAGCCTAGAGAGCCTCATAGTCTACAGCTGACCTTGTGAAGGAAACAAAGGAGCTAAGCCCGGAGAGAAATGGAGTCCCAGGAAGAGAGGAACCCAAGAAACCTGAACCCTGTCAAACATCGGCAGCTGCCGTGCTCTAACACGTGGCAATGGACTTTGGTGAGGGAAGAAATTTATGCTTTATGGCCTGGTAACTGTGGACTTCTACCCCAAATAAATACTCTTTATAAAGACCAACCGTTTTCTGGTATTTTGCATCAGCGCCCTTTTGGCTGACTAATACAGCTATTAACCCACTGACCTATCTGTAGTAAATATAAGTTTCAGATTTTATAGATAGACAAATTATTAATCTTATCCATATGGTATTTCCATTGCTTTTGTGCTAGGGAAGTTCTTAACCATATAAAAATTGCTTAAATATTAACCCATATTTATATTTTTTTAATTAATTACTTTTCATTCAGTTATTTGATTTCTATAGGAGATAAGTCTTGTGTAGTGAAATGTAGATACTTAACTTGATTTTTTCCCAAGGGGTCAATGTTTCCAAACTGTTAATGAAATAATATTCAACTTCTTTTATAAAATTCCCTTTACCATTTTTCCTTAAAGGAAATGTAGTACTTCCCTGAAGACACTGCTTCTCCTGTAGTTCTGTCAAATGGTGAATATTTTCTTTTCATAAATGTTATACTCTTAAGTGGTTTAGGTGTCCTTGCATCTTAATACTGCTTTCAGATCCTTCTTACTCTTTTATCCTTGTCATGAGGCTACTTTACCCACAGTCCTTTCTTTTTGCAATCTCCTACAGAATGCTAGGTCATTCTCCTTATTTCTGTGAAGATTTAACACTGGCTCGCTACCATTCTCTCCACTACTACCCCTGCCATAATTCTTACTGATTCTACTATCCATATAGATGATTCTTCTAATATCATGGCATTTCAGTTCCTTGACCTCTTCTTGTCCATTGATTTTATCCTTGACACTACCTCAATTATTTATTCCCATGATCCTTTTCTAGAGCATATTCAATAGTTACAACCCCCATATAATCTCAATTTTTAATGATTCTATGTTATCACCATCAGCTCCTAACTTTACAGGTCATATCTCACATTGTCCTGCTTCCACTCCAACAAGACGTATAATCCTTTGATCTCATTGCCCCACACTTCCCCCATGTTTAAACTCCTTATCCAGTTTAAATTTCAAGGTCAATCAATAACATTTCTCTTCTGCACTTACCCTCAAACTTTGTTCCTTTTTATTTTTGTTTGTATACTTGGCTAAACCACAGTCCTGCAATTAATCCACTCATTCATCATCACACTTCAATATGGCTGGAGAAACACACATACTCAAATATGCTTATTTTAAATTCATGATAACTTAACTTAAGTAGCTGCCATACTGTTTGGAAACCAATCCCTATTTCCCAGCCCATTCATACTCTCACTTATTATTTCCACCTCCCCTTCCATCTTCAAGCCTCCAAGCCTTCTACAATCTTGTGCTCAACTCTTTACCTTGATTCTTACTTCACTTAGAAAATTGAATCAATTAGAAATTATTTTTTGCATCCCCCTATTACATCTACCCACTTATCTGCATCTGCATCTTCTCTCTTATTACTATGCATGAAATATCCATGAGTCTAAACAATAGCCAAATCTGTCATTAGATCTTATCACCTCTTTCTTGTCAAGGACCTTCCTCTAGAAATTCTGCCTTCTCTATTCCTTGATCACTATTTTCCCTCATCACTGAGTTTTCTCTAGAACCCCACATATTTACTGTTATTTATCCCATACCGAAAAAAAAAAAAAGAAAGAAAAAAAAATGCCTTCTCATAACTCTACTTCTTTCTCTAGTTGCTGCCTATTCTTGCCTTCCCTTTACAACAACTCTTCCATTAGAAAGTCCTTATCTGCTATCTTCAATTTCTTTATATCTATTCTTTCTCAAGCCTATTTCAGCGCTGTTTTTATCCCCAACACAATATTTCAGATGCTTTTGTAGAGCTCATCAATGATCCATGCATCACTAAATCCAGTGGTCAATTCTTTTCCTTGACATGCCTGATCCTTCAGCAGCATTTAATTCAGATGCTCACTCAAGGTGCTATATAAACCTCTCTGCTCTTTTTTTTTTTTTTTTTTTTTTTTTTATTATGGGTAAAAATCAAAATTCTCACAATACATACAAACATTTGCAAAATGATATATAAATATATATGCATATATGTGTATTTGCTTACAAAAATGTTATTTTTATATATATATATATATACATATATTTTAAGAGGTGCTTAGATTACCCAAAATATTACACCGAACCCACTGGGATTCCCATGTTGCCCACCTCCCACACCTCCCACCACATCCCACA